>OX246743.1:28177978-28265478 GCA_945910005.1 Isoperla grammatica
CACGCCACCTACAATAGTCTGCTAACACCAAAGTTTATTGTTATCAATCATCTAATGGAAATAAATACGATGGTAATACTTCCACTCCACTCACATTCAATACCTGGCTGGGTATTCTCAGCGATCGGTATTTGAGAGAGAGGCTCGCCGGTTGGCCACGAATCATGCACTCACATGTGACGTAATCATCTGTAAGGGTGATTCGTGACAAGTATACGCACCGTGTGTTAGTACATACAGCGCTATATGTGGCCAAATGTAGCAACTTATTGATGAAGATTTCATTCCGTGGTTGAAAATAGTGCCAAATATTATTGTGAAATATCTTGTTTTTTGTTATTTGTTTGTTTTTTCTTGGGTTTTTGTTTTTGTTTTTATTTTGTTGTTTTGTTTTGTTTTGTGTTGGTTTTTGTTTGTTATTGTATTGTTTGTTTTGTGTTGTTGGTTGTTTGTAAGTCTAAAACGTTTGCTGATTCAAATGGCGCGTGGCCTTTTAAGATGGTCTGATGGGATTCATAATCTGACCAAAATTTTTAAAAGCCGTATTTAATTAAACAATGCTCACAATTTTGCCATTATCGACGTTGGAAGAACGACGCTGAAAGTTGCGTGACATTGCCACTTGAGCGCTTTATTCGTTTTCACTAGCACCCTCAGTGGCCAAACTCGGTGCCTGAATTATGTTTGAGCGTGTTTAAAACTTGAAGCACATCACATAGGCCTTTGGACTGACAGTCGTGCAAAAGTTTGAAAATTCAAAAAAACAATTTATATTCGTACTGTCACACACGGAACACGAGCTCCGCTGTTTTCACCGTCCACTCTCTCGTGACGTCATACAGCGACCCTCTTTGCCGACTGTCAAAGAGATCGGAAAGAAGCTCTTGCATACAAGTTGTTTGGACCGCGCCGTAACTCAGCGTCGCATATTGGAGCCGTCTTGGCCTCCGTTTCGCTCAGCGCACCTCGGGCAACAAGAACAGTCGGTCGTTCCGTCTCACTCCCACACAATCTCTCTCACTCCCACACAATCTCTCTCACTCCCACACACTCTCTCTCACTCCCACACAATCTCTCTCACTCCCACACAATCTCTCTCACTCCCACACAATCTCTCTTAGTACCACACAATCTCTCTCACTCCCACACAATCTCTCTCACTCCCACACACTCTCTCTCACTCCCACACAATCTCTCTCACTCCCGCACAATCTCTCTCACTCCCACACAATCTCTCTCACTCCCACACACTCTCTCTCACTCCCACACAATCTCTCTCACTCCCACACAATCTCTCTCACTCCCACACAATCTCTCTCACTCCCACACACTCCCTCTCACTCCCACTCATGATCGTGTTGTAGGAGTCACTGCTGTAGCGGGGACACCTGCGTTACCTCGTAGGCCCATCTTCAGCCGACTTTCGGACATCATAAGTAATATTAATTTTTCGTAGGAAGACCTGTTATAGGGTGCACACCAGCTTTACCTGATGTGCCCCTCTTCAGGCGACTAACTAGGTTATTAGGGTGTTTGGAGAGCTGGCATTGAATGTCCGAGGGCTGTTAGTAGGACTCAATCCCAGCATTCGCCTTTACGACTGAGGAAAACCTCGGAAAATCCTTCAGTCAGGACTGCCGGTGGCCGGAATCGAACAAGCGACCTCCCGAATTAGAGTATCGCGTCTTACCGCTGAGCCACTTCTATCGGTTTCGGACATAAGATCACTAAGGGTCAAATGTATAGGCGTTCCTCACGTGCTCCTCCACTCAGCCTTTCCTCAGACTCACCCAACCTACAACAATAGAGCAGTCTACATGGCAATGCTGCTCTGTGATTGGTGGTTGGGCGAGTCTGAGGAAAGGCTGAGTTGAGGAGCACGTGAGGAACGACTATGCATTTGGCCCTAAGAATTGTGATTTGTGTTTAAGAATGTTCGATTAAAATAATAACGTGGGGATTTTGAGATTTTTAGCTGACATTTAAATTGGCATCAATATCAACATTTATGAATGGAGTGGAATTGGATTTTACCATATTCTTCAGAGATGTATTAAGTATAAAAGATTGATTGATTTCGGATACAATTACTACTTTTATCAGGGCTTTTTAAGTCGATTTAAGGTAGAACGGTTTCCGTAAGTCGATACGTTTATCAAGGCGTTGACAATTCGGCGTAAAAAAGCAACTTTGATATTCTCCGGACAGATGTCGTCAAATCGTCTTAAAACACGTACAGTAAGGCGGTGCGCAACATTCAGTAAGCGGTGTTCACACCTACATAACCTATCGCGTTCGCGCCTTGCAATAATTGTCAAATGAGTACACTCAGTTGCCGCTAGGTTGCGGAAAGATGGCGTCTTAAACCGTTTTAAGTGTTTATCACGTCAAATTAAATCGGTTTAACTGTTCTAAGTCACTTTGGAAAGTGACCTAAAGTTAAACCGTTCTTACATAAATCGATGTGTTTACCAACACCATTAAACCGATTCAACCCTTAAAACGATTTACTTAAACCGGTTTAAAGCTCCTGATAAACGTAGTGAATTTGATCCAAACGTAAATCCATTGCTTAAGAATATCTGTAGATATTATCTAGAACCTCATCATTCCAAAAAGTCGACTATTCAGTCGGAGGTCGGCTGTACTTAAAGGGTGGAATGCACAGTCAAGTTCAGTATGTGATTAGCTTATGTTGCTATGGAGTTTGTTCTTATGGAAAATAGTATGTTATAAAATGATTCCATACCAACAAATCCTGTACTTTACTTGACTCTGCACACAGCCCTAAGACGCCCGAAAATAGCTAAAATATAGTTGTAATTAAACGTACTGCTCGTTCTTTTACAGAATTATTACGGTAGTCAATGAACGGTGTTATAAAATTATAGTACAAATATATTTATTATTCAAGAAATTGTTTTATTGCAAAATCACTCTCGTGGGCGGATTGTTTGTCAAATCTAGAAATTAAAAAACCAACTCCGACTGGGAATCGAACAGAGGTCTCCCACTGGCCAAGTGAAAGGTTGAGGCGTCCCAGACCTGGGTTCGATTCAGAGTCAGAATTGGTTGTTTATTTCTGGATTTCAAACTATTTCTTAAATATTTCCTGTTGTTGATCTGGTCGTTTGTATCACAACGATTAAAAGTTTTGAATGAATTTCTTTGGTCTAAGCTATAGTTACATTGAATTGTGATTGTTTGTGTATTGTTGATATCGCTGTTCGACGCTAGACGGGTGTGATCTGTCAGCGGAAACAAGGAACAAGCGTGGCCGAGCCCCGCGTCGGTGGGAACCTAAGTTATGTCGCTAATTTTAGCCCCGTTATTATCGCTCACAGGAAAATAGAAACAGGAGGCTCGTTCATCAAGCAAACACACTGACGGAGGTTGCGTTGCATTCTGGGACGGCTGTCAGACGGAGTAGGCTACGTGCTGGAACGTCGTTCATCACGCAAACACACTGACAGAGGTTGCGTTGCATTCTGGGACGGCTGTCAGTCGGAGTAGGCTACGTGCTTGCTCTCCAACCGCACGGCGCTGTCAGAAGGGGAAGGCTACGTGCTGGAACCTCGTTCATCACGCAAACATACTGACGGAGGTTGCGTTGCATTCTGGGACGGCTGTCAGACAGAGTAGGCTACGTGCTTGCTCTTCAACCGCACGGCGCTGTCAGAAGGGGTAGGCTACGTGCTGGACCACGTTCACACAAACACACTGGCGGAGGTTGCGTTGCATTCTGGGACGGCTGTCAGACGGAGTAGGCTACGTGCTTGCTCTCCAACCGCACGGCGCTGTCAGAAGGGGTAGGCTACATGCTGGAACCTCGTTCATCACGCCAACACACTGACGGAGGTTGCGTTGCATTCTGGGACGGCTGTCAGACGGAGTAGGCTACGTGCTTGCTCTCCAACCGCACGGCGCTGTCAGAAGGGCTAGGCTACGTGCTGGAACACACTGACGGAGGTTGCGTTGCATTCTGGGACGGCTGTCAGACGGAGTAGGCTACGTGCTTTCTCTTCAAAAGCACGGCGCTGTCAGAAGGGGTAGGATACGTGCTGGAACCTCGTTCATCAAGCAGACACACTGACGGAGGTTGCGTTGCATTCTGGGACGGCTGTCAGACGGAGTAGGCTACGTGCTTGCTCTTCAACCGCACGGCACTGTCAGAAGGGGTAGACTACGTGCTGGAACCACGTTCACGCAAACACACTGACGGCGGTTGCGTTGCATTCTGGGACGGCTGTCAGACGGAGTAGACTACGTGCTTGCTCTTCAACCACACAGCGCTGTCAGAAGGGGTAGGCTACGTGCTTGCTCTTCAACCACACAGCGCTGTTCAGAAGGGGTAGGCTACGTGCTTTCTCTTAAACCGCTCGGCGCTGTCAGAAGGGGTAGGCTACGTGCTGGAACCTCGTTCATCAAGCAAACACACTGGCGGAGGTTGCGTTGCATTCTGGGACTGCTGTCAGACGGAGTAGGCTACGTGCTTGCTCTTCAACCTCACGGCGCTGTCAGAAGGGGTAGGCTACGTGCTGGAGCCTCGTTCATTACGCAAACACACTGACGGAGGTTGCGTTGCATTCTGGGACGGCTGTCAGACGGAGTAGGCTACGTGCTTTCTCTTCAAAAGCACGGCGCTGTCAGAAGGGGTAGGATACGTGCTGGAACCTCGTTCATCAAGCAGACACACTGACGGAGGTTGCGTTGCATTCTGGGACGGCTGTCAGACGGAGTAGGCTACGTGCTTGCTCTTCAACCGCACGGCACTGTCAGAAGGGGTAGACTACGTGCTGGAACCACGTTCACGCAAACACACTGACGGCGGTTGCGTTGCATTCTGGGACGGCTGTCAGACGGAGTAGACTACGTGCTTGCTCTTCAACCACACAGCGCTGTCAGAAGGGGTAGGCTACGTGCTTGCTCTTCAACCACACAGCGCTGTTCAGAAGGGGTAGGCTACGTGCTTTCTCTTAAACCGCTCGGCGCTGTCAGAAGGGGTAGGCTACGTGCTGGAACCTCGTTCATCAAGCAAACACACTGGCGGAGGTTGCGTTGCATTCTGGGACTGCTGTCAGACGGAGTAGGCTACGTGCTTGCTCTTCAACCTCACGGCGCTGTCAGAAGGGGTAGGCTACGTGCTGGAACCTCGTTCATCACGCAAACACACTGACGGAGGTTGCGTTGCATTCTGGGACGGCTGTCGGTTGGAGTAGGCTACGTGCTTGCTCTTCAACCTCACGGCGCTGTCAGAAGGGGTAGGCTACGTGCTGGAACCACGTTCACGCAAACACACTGACGGAGGTTGCGTTGCATTCTGGGACGGCTGTCGGTTGGAGTAGGCTACGTGCTTGCTCTTCAACCGCACGGCGCTGTCAGAACGGGTAGGCTACGTACTGGAACCTCGTTCATCAAGCAAACATACTGACGGAGGTTGCGTTGCATTCTGGGACGGCTCCGCTCTACATCTCACGGCACTGTCAGACGGAGTAAGCTACGTGCTGGAGCGCTGTTCAACCGCTCGGTGCTGGCATTGAGCAGGAGTAGGCCACACTCTCCCCACTCAACCAGGAGTACACTACGTGCTGGTTCTAGGTTTCCCCTCTATTTCTCATTGACGTCATCAAATGTTCAATCGATCGAGGTGGGTCCCTCCTCGTGGTAACCGGTGCCCGCAATAAGGACTCCTACCCATCTTTATAATTCCTTTCGTCATCTCGCATAGCCTTCATCATTGTTTCTCTTCCTATTCTCGCATTTAATTCTAATACTTGCCGGCCCCGCTCTTTGAGATTTAAACACCCAGCAAACCAACTAGATTCCAAACAAAAAATACTTCTTGAATGTTCGCTCAGTGACATTGAATAGGAGTAGGCTACGCTCGCCCCCTCCACTCTCTTTCTACACGTCTATTAGCAGGCCAGCTAAATGTGAGAGACGTAAAACAACAAATACTTTTGATTATCTCCCTCGCGTCGCGGGGGGTAGAGAAGGGGGGGGGGTGAAGGGGGGAGCTGTCTAACTTGCGGTTCGCCACTGCTAAATATAAGTAAAACGTGTTCTTTGTCGGCGTGATGGATGATCTATCTTTGGTTCATCCAACCGTGCCGTCCCGTTGAGCAGTCGTCGGTCGGTAAGCCGTGCCGTGCCGTTGAGGACCCCTCCAAGCTGCCAAATGTCAAAGGTCACAGGCGTCTCTCCAGGGTCTTCCGACACTAAAGACTCTCCGCGAGTCCTCACCTCCCCCCCCCACCCCCCTCACGGCCATTTGACCCCCCCCCCCCCCTAAGGCTACGTCCGAGGCGCTCACTCTCACGTTCACACCTCGGAAACCGCAAACTTTCACCCCCTCCCCCACCCCCCCCCCCACCCCCTACATCTCCGCCTACAACCCTATCTGTACAATTGATCGGTGAAATCGATGACTGACGCAATCCAACTCTCAAAATATCATAACTATTGTGGATACTAAGAAGCCATTTATTTAATTAATATCTATCCTATTCAGTTATAACGAAAATAAATAGAATTATGCATACAAATTATGATGAAAACTCAAGAAGATCTTGTTATATACGTTTTTTTTTTTTTTTACGTATCTAGAGAATTTTCAATGTTTGTAAATCTTTAGAATCCAAACGAAACCGAATCTTTGAGAATATAACATTTCTTGCAATATAAGTTAATTTGCAAATAGTATGTACTAATTTGTAAAAAATTCCGGCCGGGACATTCCCAGCCATTTTCAATTTAGCTACTTTTTCAGTAGAACATTTCTAAAACCCTTGTACAACAATTAAGTCATGTACCGTATTGTCCCCAATAGAAAAGTTATCTTGAAAATCAATCTTTATGTAAAGAAATAATTAGTTTTCTCTTCCACACAAACGAATTATTTCATTGAATAGATAATTTGGAAACATAATTTGTTACGGTATGCGTCATAAGTACAAGAAGGTTAGGTGAGAACATGTTTTTACTGTAACAACTCTTATTTTTGTATCCGATATGGTTACTAATCGTTGTTTCTCATCGACGCCAACAAACGAACAAAGCTAATAGCTTTGTTCGTTTGTCCTGTGATCATTACTCCAGGAGTACGGTATTACGAAAACCCCGTTTTTCTCTCCTGGAGTAAGTGTGATGAGAGTAGCTGCGACAAGTTCTTTTGTCCAGTGGGTACTTACTACAACTGTGATGGGAGTAAGGTTTTTACACCTGCTTCCCGAGTAGGAGTAGGAGGAACAACTAAAACGATCTCAACTGTGACAACTCCGTTTTTTTGTCCAAGTGGGAGAAACTGTGATTTCTACTCCCATTTCCGTTACAATGACGTATTTCCGGATTACTCCTGGCGTAAAATACTCCTGTTGAGGCAGAACAAACGAACAAACCTTATGAGAGTTGTTTAGACTTATTCTTTACTCCACCTCTCACACCTCAAAGATGAGCATTGAGCAGGAAATCCAGTCGGTGTTTTTCCGCCGAGAAAGAGAAGATCAGGATTTATCCAACCGGAAGCTCAACAATGAGCTCAACTTCCGGGGCGAGTAAGCTCGTGTTTAAAGATACTTACAGCGGCGTCGTAAGGGATCATCCGGGGGGGGTCTGTTATCGTATCAGCCCCCTTCAGAAACACGGTTTACTCACATACTTATTAAGAGGTGCTGTTTTAGCCTTAAAACAAATAAGTTTACCATTGACGTTGGTAACATTGAATTAACAAATAAATAATGCTTACATATCGATTTCAATCAAACTTTGTCTTTGTCTTCTCATGTTTTGTTTGAATGGAAAACATCAACTTTTATCAAATAAGTTTGAAATTAAAGTTTTTAAATTGATTTCTTAACAATACTAATAATAAAAAATTCATACTTATATATATACAAAAATATTCTTATTTAAACACTTTTATATTCAATACTTATTCTACTCTTATGCTCAGATTCTTATAATTACACAAAAAATGTAAATTATTATTATAAAGAATTGGCAGGACCAGTTTTAGCATCAATGCCACTTTATAGCATAACAATATGAAAAAACCTTTCGACAAATTAACCCTATACCCAATTTTCTCTCATTTAATATTTATGGTTTTAACTAGAAAGGCACGTCCTCTCTAATCACTAGTTTAGCATTCGAAAAATTACGAGTTTAAAATATTATACCAAGTTATGAAACATTTTACGAGTCGAGAAACTCTTGTGCTACACAATTTAATATTGTAGATGAAAGAAAGAGGTAGTTTACATAGTTGTAGTTAATTTTCATCCAACTACTAAACGACGTGGCCTTTACAAGTGTCTTTAACGGGATAAGGGGGGGGAAGTATGTCATTGGGGTCAAATACAAGCAATGTTAGCAAAACAAACTTATAAGTAATAATTTCAATGTAAAGCATTTAAATAAAGCTGCAACACAAAAATCCATATTTTATGCTGGATTAAGAATGTTTGACAATTTGCCCAGACACATAATAAATATAAGAAATAAAAAAAAATTTAAAATTTAAATCATAAGCTATAAAATATGTATCTGAACAACGATTGTACAATTTGAAATAATAATTTACAGTAAAAGTAATTTGTATGTATGACAATAATAGCTGGTGAAACAAAATAAACACAATCTTATTTTATCTTTTAGGGTGAATCTACCCCCATATTATTTTTTTTTTTAATATGCATAAAGAACACATATATGGAGTTAGTATATTAAAGACGCTCATTTGAGAAGATCAAAACTAATTTTCAAGCCCATTTTGGAAGAGCCGTATGGTATTTACAACGGGTTTTATGACGAATACGGCTAACAACTACGTTTTAACCACATACGCGTTTGGTATGCGATTTTTTGTTTACAACTTACCCTCACTATTGGCTATGAGGATTTAGTGTTTTGAAATAAGTAATTTTAATATTTGGTTTTCTACGATTTATTTTGTTCTCCGGTACGGAAATTGTATTTGTACCGGCGAGCAAAATAAATCGTAGTAAACCAAATATTGAAAACACTTATTTTAAAACACTAAATCCTCATAGCCAATAGTGAGGGTAAGTTGTAAACAAAAAATCGCATACTTAACGCGTATGTGGTTAAAACGTAGTTGTTAGCCGTATTCGTCATAAAACCCGTTGTAAATACCATACGGCTCCTCCAAAATCGGCTTGAAAATTAGTTTTGATCTTACCAAATGAGCGTATTTAATATACTAACTCCATACATGTGTTCTTTATGCATATTAAAAAAAAATAATATGGGGGTAGATTTGCCTAGCTGTGAGGAATAAAGAATGTTTAATATTCCCAAATTATTTTATATGTATTCGAGGTAACTTCACCTTCATATCACTTACCTACTTTAATAAAGTTAAGAAAACTGGTTATGCATAGTGAAATGTTATAAGTTAGATAACGCCATTCACTATGCCCCCTGCGCACGCCTATGGTACGCACCATGTAAAGCTGGCGTGCGCCTCTCAGCAGGTAGTCCCAGCACACATCGCACGAGCATAATGACCTGTTTAATGACGTGTTTGAGAAGACTATGACGTCATAGCAAATGACGCGCGTCCATTTTGTTTACATCGGTCGGCGATGTTTGGCTGGTTGGATAAACACAAGATGGAGCCTCGACTTCACGTGGCCTGCGTTGAGTGTTCGCATGCCTTCGTTGAGACTGAGGTGCTCTCTCTCTCTCTCTCTCTCTCTCTCGCTCTCTTTCTAGACCACTTGCCCAGGGCTTTCCCAGAGCCCACGCCTTGTGCCAGGGCTAGGGGATGGCATTGAGTGTTCGCATGTCTGCCTTGCTTTGAGATTGAGGGGCTACACAGATCACTTTACTAGGGCCCACACACTAAGCCAGGGCTTTGTCGGCATTGTGCCCAGGCTTTAGTATAAACATTTTGCCAGGGTTTTTGATGAAAATATTTTACCAGTGATTTTAGAAAATATTTTTTAGAAAATTTTACTAGACTATCATTTAAAAAAAACATTTAGCCAGTGATTGTTTTTAATTAATGTTACCGGAGCTTTTAATTGACCTAATTTCTCCAAACGATATTAATAATAATTAATTACAATGTTTGATCAGGATGTTTTAAAAAACTGTTTCCAGGTTTTTAGTAAAGACAACATTTTGCCAGGAAGATACATTTACCAAGGGTATCAGTTATTAAACCATTCCGCTAGATAACGAGGCTTCGGTTAGAGAAGTTTTGTTAATTTTACTTTTACTGTACGTAACTTTACTCTTCATACACATTCATCTCCAATGTTCCCTCCAAGCAGATAATCCAAGGTCCATAAACCCCCTAGCGGGTGCTCGTCGAACTCACATCAGATGGTCGCATCTATTTTCGAAGAAATGAAGTCAAGTGCTATTCAAACGGATGAGTAATTCAGTAAACTACGAATTGATCAACAAACTATTAAAACATAACACATGAAATGATATAATAATTATTTCAAGCGATCCAGTTTTAGGGGTAGCTACCAATGTTTTAAATCGAAATGTTAATTTATCATAAGTGTCCTTTAATAGATTATATTTAACGCTGTATGTTCGCGGATACATCCCTGACTTCTGAATGTTTAAAATGTTTGTCTAAAATTCATTAGAATCGTCTCTAAAACAAAGTACGTTATTTCTTAGAGAATTTAATGCTCTTTCTTATTAATGTTCCTTTGTTCCAATAAAAATTTCTGTTTTCTAAGGGCTGGTCCACACAGATTTTTAAGACATAATGCATAAGGTTTCAACAATGAAAACAACGTCTTAAAACTAAAAACAACGTCTTAAAACTAAAACTTGTGTGAACGCCAGTACGTGTTTCCTATGATCCAACTTTACGACTACGCGTTAAACCTTAAATCTTATGCTTAAAAAATCTGTGTGGACCATCCTTGAATTATTGTTTTTATTTTGGAAAGGAGGGTTTCAACAACACATAAATAATAACATTTGAAAATGCAAAATGTTTATTTTAACATAGAAACATTCATAAGAAAGACCACTGATTTCTCTGGGAGACGAACAATTTTATTTAATTATACTTTGTGACTATTTTAAAGTCAATTCAATTCAATATTATTCAAAAGCATTTTATTCTCAGTTCTTTAGTACAGTATTAGAAAAACAAAAAGCAACGCAAAAAAACAATAAAATAAAATACAAAATTGCCTAGCTATGTGGAATAAAGAATGTTTAATATTTCTAAATTATTTTATATTTATTCGAGGTTACTCTACCTTCATATCACTTACCTACTTTAATAAAGTTAAGAAAACTGGTTATGAATGGTGAAAACAAAAAAGCAAAAAAGCAAAGCAGTTTATTAATTGGAATATACGCAGAGTTGATAAAACACCTTCAAAATACACTTTTCATAGGTTAAAATATTTTGAAAATTGTGATTTTCTTGGCCATGCAAGAGGTTGACCGAATCTCCGCCGCCCAGCAAAAATATCGAACTCTTCCCCGACTCTGTGCCCAATTTCCCGGTCTGTCACTCATCCTGTTTTCATCGCATGAAACTCCGCCGGACCAGCGACTGATTCTCATTACTAACACGTCACTCCCCTGATAATTGCTCGTGTACGATACTACCCTACAGGGCCGATGTTTTCAGAACGGAGACACTTTCATTTTCATTTCATTTTAGAGCCGTCATAGCAACGAGCTCGTAATGATTTGTATAAATGTCCCCCGCTGAAAATCAGTTGTATGAAATTTCCCGCGCTGAAAATCAGTTCTACATGTGTGGTACAATTTTATTTATTTGTTTCATTTTTATTGATTGGTTGATTGATTGGTTGAAATATCTTTCTTCCTAATGAAGAACATTTCAGAATTCCTCACATTATACAATCATTCCAAATCCTCCCTTGTGTAGGCTAACATAAGTATAATTTATTAAGTAGCACCTCTGAAAAGACACACCCACTTTTCATTTATTTATTTAGCTATAGTATTAAAACATCGCAAAATAATTTTAGTGGTACCTCTTAGGATACTACACGTGAAGAACATTCTGTGGTATGTTGAGCAATACAGCTTGCATGGCAACTATTCCATTGTATTTGGTAGGACCTTTCTTTTTTATGAAATATATATATATATATATATATCATTCAGTTATAAAACTTATTAACATGTACAAAAATACAATATTTAATGAGACAATGATTAAAACACTAAAGAAAATTAAAAAAAATAGTGTTTCTGTTAGTTGTTTTTGGATTCGTGAAAAACTAATTATCGTATTTCGACACGGTTTTGTGTAATTATCTGAAAATATTTATGAATGTATTATGTATTAATATTTTAAATAAATAAAAGTGCATTTTTATAACATCTCCCTTGCTTTGTTGGCTTATAACTACAACAACTCGGTAAGTTGTCAGAAATCTACTATTTGCGTATTGTGATACATACTGTTGTAAATAAACACATAAGAATTCCTTAACTTGTCGCAATTAGCTCAAAAACGATTTAAAATATTATGACGTGGTAACCATATTCATTTCCATCGAGAGCCCATCGATTTTCTATGGAGACGTTCTATCTTATGTTATAATACTTCACAGAATTCTTAAATCAAGTGTTAACCATGTATTAATTAATGCCTAAATTAAAATAGATCATTCAAACTAATAAATTCGCGTTACTTTTCAACAATACATTTTAAGTAACCTATTCATTACGGTTGACATCAATTTCAACAATAATGTATACAACCACGATTAATTTTCTATCACTGATAATCACAAAAACACAATAGATCTTTGAATTAATATTATGATGTATTGTCATTTTCATCACCATTTTAGTAGTAGGTTGTAGATTGTGTCTCACAGATAGGGCAATTGAGACAGGTCAAAGTGCAACTTTCACTTACTATCAAAACCATCGACTTTTATTTTTAAGTGACAGTTTGCTTTTTGAAGAGATAATTTGATTTTACTATCGGTGATCTACTTGATATCATTACTTCAATATGTTCTCATTGACATAAAGCATGCAACACTCAAGATACAAAGGTGATACCACCATAATCAACCCTAATAAATGAGTAGACATACAACAAATAATATATTTTATTCTCTCTACTTCGCCATGTTTTGAAAAGTTACATCATCCATTTCTCAACCGTTACCAGGTAAACCGTTTTCTAAACATCAAGTCTGGGCATATAATTTAATTAATTTAAATTTTCAAACATATGTTCAAAATGTCCATCGGATATTACAGCGGTCAAACGTTTTAATTAAAAACGCTTTTGATACAAAATCTATCAAATATATTTAAACTTAAACATTATATTATATACAAAAAATATGGTTACATATATTATCTTATCTTGTTCAATGATAATTAGGTAATTAGAGTACGTACCACATAATCACCATGATGATATCTGCAAGAGTTTTTAAAAACAAAATCCACACGCATATTTTGAAAATAATTCAAAACAACTAAACTGTGTCATTGTCGTATGAGTAGAGTGAAAACACTGAGATGTGAAATGGGTTCGGCTGCGTCAAACCTGAACAGTGATCACGCGTACGTCGTTGTTGTGTGGTGGAGCGATAGCGTCCTCCCTCTACCCGACTAGGCTGTCTACTGAGAGCTGGAGGCGTGGAGACGCCGGCCGTCGCAGCATCCCCACTCCGGCGCTAGCGTCGCTGTTAGTTGCCCGCATCGCCGTCAGATAGCAGCAGACCCACTCCGGCGCTAGCGTTGCTCTTAGTTGCCCGTGTCGCAGTCAGACAGCACCACGGCAACCATCTTCACGCGTCACCCCAGGCCCAGACACGCCAACCCCTTCATCCTTAAGAATAAGCAGGAACCGCCACTCACCATCGATGGCAAGCCGGTCACCTGGAATAAAACTAGCACCTGCCTGGGAGTCGTACTCGATCGTCGTCTTACTTGGAGCCAACACGTCAAGTCAGTAACAATGAAGACTAAAGCCAAGTTGGCAAGCCTGTCGCCGCTACTCCGTGCAAGCGGCATGGCACAACGCACGAAAATGGTCCTCTACAAATCCCTGCTTAGATCGACATTTACATACGCAGCCCCGGTGTGGGCCAGCGCTTTCAAAACTCCATTACTCAGTCTCCAAACGGTCCAGAACCGGGCGCTAAAGCTAATAACCGGCGCACACCGGTACACGCCCACCATAGAACTTCATGAGGCCCTAGGCATACTGAAGGTTACCCCGTACCTCCAGAAACTTGCCTCATCGTTCTTTACTAAAGCCCAACAATCAAAACTACCCTACATAAAGAAACTCTCTGAAATAACGGCTCTCCCAGGAGACCGTTACAACAGACCAATAGCCTCAATTGGCATAGCATACTGCTGTAGCCCGGCTAAAAGACCGAGGCGCAGCTAATCCCCCCCCCCCCCCCCCCGTGGCTCTGAAAACCAACAAATTATCCTTAACCAAATAGTACATCCAGCCACCTAGTGGCCTCCTTACTCTAAACAATAAATCGACCATACCTTAATTCATTCTTAAGTTATGACCCCCCGTAGGAGTCGGCACTTAACTACCACATGTCTGTACTCATGCAGCAGACATAACCAGACAACGACGGAGCATCCCCACTCCGGCGCTAGGGTCGCTCCTAGTTGCCCACGTCGCCGTCAGATAGCAGCATCCCCACTCCGGCGCTGGCGTCGCCCCAAGTTGCCCGCATCGCCGTCAGATAGCAGCATTCCCACTCCGGCGCTAGAGTCGCTACTAGCTGCCGGCGTCGCCGTCAGATAGCAGCATCCCCACTCCGGCGCTAGCGCCGCTTCTAGTTACCCGTGTTGCCGTCAGATAGAAGCATCCCCACTCCGGCGCTGGCGTCGCCCCTAGTTGCCTGCATCGCCGTCAGATGGCAGCAGACCCACTCCGGCGCTAGAGTCGCTACTAGTTGCCGGCGTCGCCGTCAGATAGCAGCATCCCCACTCCGGCGATAGCGTCGCGCCTAGTTGCCTGTGTTGCCGTCAGATAGTAGCAGACTCACTCCGGCGCCAGCGTCGCCCCTAGTTGCCCGTGTCCCCGTCAGATAGAAGCATCCCCACTCCGGCACTAAAGCATCGCTTCAGTTGCCCGATAGAGCCATTTGAGTGGGAGAGTCGGTTTAATTGTCCGTGTTACAGATAGATAGCGCCACAGAGGGCTTAAGTTTCTGATGTGGCGGATAGATAGCGCCACATGGATATAGGCGTCGGTTCGAGCTTCATGTCACGTGGAGAGATAGCGCTGTAGAAGACGTTGGTGAAATGAAGGCTTGGGCAGATAATAAAGAAGATCTTCCTTCTTTTATAGCGCTGAGTGTGGCTCATTGCGAAACTACGACAATGTGTTCGTTTCCTCCGAGAAGATAAATAGCAAATACTGTAATAGACGCTATCGCTTAATACAGGAAACTGGACCAGTTTAACACTGAGCGCATACTGAGCGCATGGCAACACAAGTTCACGTATAAAGTTGAACACCAAGCAGCTAGATCGCAAGCCAGTCGATAATAAAATTTGGCAGCTTCACCTAGTTTAATTCCAAGCCGCTAGGCCAGCTGTCGCCAGAAATCGACGGAAACTTCCTGTATTGAGCGATAGCGTCTATTACAGTATTTGTAAATAGGAGAGAAATGCCTTTACTCCTTTGTTTATATTTTAAAATGACAAGTTCCGCCATCGCTGAGACTAGTTATTGGCCAACGGGAATCAATGTAGATCGCAGCACCGAAGTAACAAAATGGCTACCGTAACGGCAACTGTCGTGGACACAGGCATGTCTATTATTTAGATGAAGCCTTGTTCATAAACGGATTATTTTAGAAGGTCGTATTATCAGGAATATTCTTGGGCTACAAACGTGTTTTACAAAATATAAAAATAGATTTATGTACTTGATTCATAATGTGTACATATTCCGTCATCCGTAGCACTCAAACCCACTCATTCTTAAAATTAGTTTTTTAGAAAAGTAATAAATAAAACTATTGTTATTTAACGATCACTTTATCCAACTTAACTGGTATTTCACATAATTTTGGATAGCACCTATGCAAACATACGTGAGAGAAAAAAGCGGAAATCTTTCGTAGAAATATATTGAATGAACCGAAGGCATAAAAGTATCTGTGTCTAGTAAGGTCGGGACAACTTAAGTATAGATCAAAGGATTTAGGGATTCTAACTGTCGACTACAAACAGACGACAAATCCCTTCCTCCACAGATCGCATTAGTCAACAAAGGAAATGGCATTCGAGGATCTGAGAGGGTAGGTAGCCGTCTACTTGTTTCTATAGAGTTTAGCCTTCGTTTAGGGTCGACCACATTGCGGCAGCTTTAGTATTAACTATATGTTGCCTACAAACAATTTCATTTTAATACAGTCAGCCCAGCCAAAGGAATTTGTTTCCTTACTCGGGCTTATTTTATTTCACGATTGTCCTGTATCTACATTTTATATTTTTTCATATTTTAAATTTTAGCTACTGAAATTTAGTTTTTAATGTTGATGGATATATTTTATTTTAATGTGGGCATAAAACGATCATAAATCGAATTGATTGCACCAGCTTGTGGCCGGATCACTACCCCCATATTATGTTGTGTGCCCCCTAAATAACTACCCGTGTCGGCTACATCATTAGGGTGTTTTTGGTGTCGTCGAGTAGTAAAACAGGTGATCGCTATGACGTCACGCGGAAAATGCAACAGCTGTCGGCTCAACCTAGTTTAACACTTGACAGACCGGGGGATGGAAAAACAATTAAATCCGAAGGCTTATGTCATAACTTTTGTGAATCTAATCGATAACGCCATGGAGTTGACACGGTGTGTGTTGTAATAGTGATCGAGTAGGATTTAAAACAATTAACTACAATGTTTGTAGTAAAATAGAGAGTGATAAGCATCTTGTTAACAATTGTTAACCTTGTGTTTAATGTTATTACCTTGTTTACAAAAAGCGAGCAAGAACTTGAAAAACTTTTTTTCATTTTTTTTGCAAGTTTTCTTGCGCGATAGTTGAATTTCAGAAGTAATAAACAGACTAACGCATTTTGTTGATTATAAACACTTTCATCTCATCTTATAATGAATTCAATTGCTTGTACGGAAAGCAGTCTGGCGGGTCCTCGTGTAAGCTAATTATATGACACTTTTAAGAAGTACGAATGTGTGTTTGCACTGTGGAAGGTAGGCGGGTGCCCCTATTTGCCGGCGACCTCAGTGCTAGCTGGCTTCGAAAGACAGACAGACAGACAGACAGACAGACAGACAGACAGACAGACAGACAGACAGACAGACAGACAGACAGACAGACAGACAGACAGACAGACCGGCAAGCACACCTTGCCTCATAACAAACTATTGTCAACCTTATTAGCGCACTCAACACTCTTGTAATTAACATAATACATCAAATGAGGCACTTTTCTTGACGTGCGCGAAAAAAGTGAGTTTTCTTGAGAATAATTCCATTAAAAACGTAACGAATACATACCGAAGTGTTGACGAGGAACTTCTTTCATTCGCGCATTCTTTTCAGTGCGGATGTATACGTGCGCGACGCGATAAGGCGCGTGGGTTAGTCTGCAATCAGGGCCCTTGTCGTTGATAGGATGAGATTTTTAGAGTCTTCTTTCATTAATCTTGCTTTTTAATAAAATGTTTCCTAATTTTACTTTCATGTAGGTAGGCAACAAGTTGTTCGTACTTCGTCAACCAACGGCCACTCACTATAGCAGCTGGGTATGGTTATATTTCAAACCCAATGGTATAGTGGATACACGCACACACGCGCGCGCACACGCAAACACGCACATACGCGCTCACAGCGTTATTGTTCAATAATTAGGCTTCCCAATAACTTCATTGCTGAGTGAAAAAGTTTGAAATGAAAATAGTTTATTTAAGTTTTGCTCGCAATAAACGCGATGTGAGGTTTCTTTGTAAAATTTCAAGATATTTCTAATCAAACTTTGAGATTTTTCCATTTTTTAACGATATTACACAACGTAATATCGCAATAACGATATTTATCCAGATCCTCACTTTACCATTTATTTTCTTCATTTTTTAGCATAAGACTAGGTATATTGTGGAAACTTAGCTATGCTTGAATATATGTGACGCCCAAAGTAACACGATAAGTTCAGTGTTCACTAAGGGCCGTATGCACAGTTAAGTGTCAAGTTATGTACAGGATTTGTTACTATGGAATTGTTTTATTACATACTATTTTCCATAAGAACAAACTCCATAGCAACCATAAACAAGTCACATACTTAACTCGACTGTGCATTCCTCCCTAAGAATATTTGTGTCCTACCCTTGGTTTACCAATACACAAGTGTTTGAATGTACATGATGTGAGTTCTACACCATCGGGCGTGGACAGTAACCTAAAGTATCACCTGAACATTTCACTTTCCCCGTCCTCCACTGATTAAGTCAGAGAGTCCCCCCCCCCCCCTCAACCCTGAGCCACGTCACCCCCTCTAACCCTCTTATCGTCCTCTCCCTTGCCCTGACCGTAACGTCACTGACATTCTCTTATCTCATGGCAGCCAATCAGAATCTCCACAGGAAGGAATATCTTTCTTGTCAAGTTCTTTACTCAAAGCAATTTAGTATAGCGGGTACCTAATTTTATTGGATACACTTTTAAATTTACATCCAATCAAATAGCTAATTCGAATTTATTTTTAATTCGAAAAAATGCTCGCTTCGTTTTCAATAACAATTTTGTTTTATATTAAACCTGTAAATCAAAGCACCTTGTTATTAGTATTGAGATGTGATGAGTTAATTGAATCTTACTTTGATAACAGCTTCCATCCCCCACCCCCCTCGACGATCGTTCATCTGATCTCGGGCTTGCTACTCCTACAAAACACTTCCAGGAAATAATATATCGATAACGCAAAAACAACGTCAGATTTTTAATTTTTAATCCGCTTAAGTTTTAATCTATCATAATTAAATTCATAAAATTGCAATTTTAAAATTAATATTTATAAAAATTCTTACAGCAAGGTATAAGAAATCTCTCCAGGAACGCGTAAAAACATCTTTGAAATTAGCAATTTAATAGAAGAATAATCACGCTTTCTAACGAAACTATAGTCTCGTACCGACAAAGATCCTTATCTACTTTCTCTTTCATACACGCAGCTTCAACGAAGATCAATAGATTCCTGTATTTCCCTCAGTAGAGTACACAAGCACTATTATTAATAACATCCTTTGCGTTAGGAATTACAAAGTATCCAATCCAACGTCGTTATGTGTATAATGGATCTGTTTCAAGTGGATGGTAAGAACTAAAGAAGTATAAAATATAGTTGGTAATATTGGAGTTTAAGAGGGGAAAGTAACAGTAAGGGTTCTGGGGCAAAGCTACAGCCGCCGGAGTCGAAAATTTATTTCGACTATTATAGATATTTCGTGCATTTTCGAGTCAAAAAATAAAACTCGAAGCATTAGGCCTACCCATTTGTTTATATTACTTTACTGTTTATTGTTTAAAATAGTTCCTACACCGTTTGAGCTGAATGATGTATTTATTTTGGTGGAAATGTATGCGATAGTTACTTACACACTTGTTGTTCCTAACACTATCAAAACATCAATTATCATTAACATATAATTAAGCGAGCGAAGCGAGCGTTTCCACGAGACTCTTATGGCACTTCGTTCTGTTTTTTTTTTTTTGTTTGTTTGTTTTTTTTTTTTTTTTTTTTTATGTCTGTCGATAGCGGTCGAACGGAAAGTCCGATCAACTTGAAATTTGGACCATCCACAAGCCTCGATGTGGATTGAAGGTGTATAGTTTTGAGGCAAAATCGTTCGAAAAGTTACAAAGTTACACCATAGTTACTACAAAATATTTTTCTGAAACAAAATGGCGGCAAAATGTGAGATAGCCAGATTTTTCTACAGAATTTTCCGGTCACGAATATGTTAATGTAATGGCGATCTGATAAGTATTGGCAAAGTTACACGAAAGTTACTCGAAAATATTTTTCTAAAACGCAGTTACAGCAAAATTTGAGGTGGCTATCTTATAGTAAATTTTTGTCCGGTCACGAATATACTAATGTAAACGCGATCTGATACATATTAGAGGCAGAAATTACATTTCTATTGCTGTCAATAACTGTTAGTAACGGTGGCGGACCGCGGCGAAAACATGACAGCGAAAATTCTTAGCAACGCACATTGCACTGCATCCAACAATGTCGGGAAGTATAATAGCTATGGAAATTAGAAACATTTTTGCAATGCGCATTCTTGAATTGTTGTTAATTGTTGTTTGTATTAGCATTGAAATCTTTTCGCCAGAAAGTTCGTAGATATTGACGCGCTCGCTTATCAACGCGTCAAACAGAGCGTTTTCCTAGTTATTATATTTGTTAGTTTTAAACAAGTATTTGAAAGTAGTCAATATCGGCCTCGATGTTGTTTCGGTTGGGTGGGGGTTAAACTCTAACCCCCCTCCCCCCACCCCTAGTTACGCCACTGCCCCAGGTGATTGATCAACCATGACCAGATTGTCACTTATTCTGGGTATTGGAAGTGCATTAAGGGTTCTCTTCTCACTCTCAATCCTGGTTGGTGTATGAATCTGATGACGTCAAACTGAGCGTTCCCTTGGTGCTTTCGACAAGTGCAGACTACGTGCAGATAAACATCATACCTCCTCTTCCCTTCACCGCCATGATGCAACATTTAGCAAGGCGAAAACTATAACATACATCGGCATCGCAGGTATACTGGCGACGCCGTAAGAAGCGAGGTGTCCCCTAAAATTCTGAGAAGAGACGGTCGCTCCACACGGTCTATTTCAACGGTATTCACCACGTGATTTCCCGATACCTGTATTGTTATTGTCCATTGCATTGACTGCACCGACCGTGAATGGAATGCGACCCCACCACGCATGACAAGGTATACTGGCGCAGGTATACTGGCGACGCCGTAAGAAGCGAGGTGTACCTTAAAATTCTGAGAAGAGACGGTCGCTCCACACGGTCTATTTCAACGGTATTCACCACGTGATTTCCCGATACCTGTATTGTTATTGTCCACTGCATTAACTGCACCAACCGTGAATGGAATGCGACCCCACCACGTCTGACAACAGGTGTGAAATATTATCACTACAATGCTTTAGGCAAGGGAACTGGATGCAACTAGATTTAGGTTGGTAGTTATCACACGCGTCACTACCCTATTACATAATAACACCTTGCAAGTTAATTTGACGGGACTATACGCGTATACAGGGGAGGCATCTGAGGATGGAATAAAGGACTTCCCGAAACGTCAGGCATTGTTGGGTCAGTCCAACAACACTTCACTCGTTGACCACTCACATGATAAACCACCACTTAACGATTACTACATACATATGATTATACGGGTTTTCAAGCTTAATCCAGCTTTATGGATAACGTATGGAGATATAATAAATTATTGTAATATACACACACGATACAGAAAACTACTGAATGCATGAAAATAGTTGAAGCAATTAATAAAAACTTTTACAAACAAAACAAATCACTAATCAGTACCTATAGTTGATATATCATTGTTGAATATAGATTTCCAACCGTCCACGGTTTAAGCGAGCGACACTTGACAAGTGTGTGTAAAGTGTGAACAAACCTGTAGCGATATTCACCCGGCTAGTGTTAAGAATGTGTTTGCCATACCAGAATGCTTTTAGTAATTATAATGAAAATATCTCGGATACTTTGTGAGATGGCGGGGAATTGTTTTGATCACCTGTTTGCCTTACCTTGACATATGCGCGGTATAGTCACAACCCCTTACATGGGGACGAACGAGGCATGTTCAACATGAGCGAAACCATTGGGGTGCAAACATCGAAACTTGGGTGCAATAAAACTCTCTTGTCTAAGACCCTCTTTTTGTGGCTTACAATTCAATTCCATTACTTCTTGGCTTAGGAATAAGTAAACGGTGACTTTGGAGCCGTCCTAGCAACGAAGCACTCAATAAATTCAAAGTTGTTCTGAATCAGCCTTGTTGATTCTGGCATTTGTCCGCAGGTGTTCGCAATGTCCAATCACTGATTCATATGTTTCGTATTTGAAATATCGATCTTTGATTGGTTATCGCTCACTCGTCGATGGTGTTCGAAGCCTACAGGGTTGGTTTAGTCACTTTAAATTAAAGTCCCCTACTGCAAATCAGTTCAGTTACTGAGTGGGTAGACTCTACATGTGAATTTATTTATTTTATTAATTTTAATGGCACAAATAAGCGTTTTAGTGAACTGTCTTCGGGGATGTTCTCATATTTCGTCATAAGCAAGTCTTACAGATACCTTAAATGTCAACACACACTTTATGGACGCTGTGACGTCACGTGAATACTCGCTATACATTTGCAAATGTTGAGCAATGGGCGTCTCAGGAGCGACTTCCTGCCGCTCGCAGCGCTAGCAGTACTGAAAGGTCCAACTCGATCTTTGCACCTCGTATTCTCAATTCAAACATTCAAGTCGTTTATATTTAATACTTTTAAATATAAATCATCCATTGTAGTAATCTTTTACAAGGTTTTTGACAGAGAATACCTTTGTTATAGATACTAAACAAACATATTGCCGGTCGACAGTTGACTAACGACAATATTTAACATGGAATTAATTACAAAGTTGGACCTTTCAGGACAGGTGCTGCAACCTATTTCAGCTTTGACCTGAGACGCCCATTGCATTGGAGACTGAAGCTAACACATAGATAGCGCTGATAAGCATCCTCCTTATATGCGCCATTGACGACTTAATAATAAAACAACAATGAATAATTATCAGCTAAATTCCTTCAAATAAATTGTTTATTATCTTGCCACCAGAATATGCACAGACAACTGTCAAGTTAAGTACAGGTTTTGTTGCTATGGAATTGTTTTATTTCATGCAATTTTCCACAAGAAGAACAAACTCCATAGCAACCATAAACAAATCCTGTACCTACTTAACTCGACTGTGCATTTGGCACCTAGTCTAATTTGAGTGTCCAATATGTTATATCCCTTCTTTTTTAGAAATTTCCAATCACCTCACGTTTTCTAGTTAGCATTAACTCTCACAAAACATAATGTTCTGATAATTATCGTACGGGGCCTGTTTTTGGGAAGGCTGGCGTAATAAATGTTCTTGTTAGGATTGTGCAGAGAATAATCAAAAAAACAAATAGACACAATCAGTAGTGACATATGGCGGACATTATTTCCGGGGCCGGACACAGCTGTGCGATCTAGTAGGCGGTGAAGTACAGTCACGTACAAGACAAGTGCAACACTCTGTGGGCTGAGGTGGGTTACAAAGATTCGCAGACGGTGAAGTACAGTTGCGGACAAGGCAAATGCAACACTCTATGCGCGTAGGTGTGTTACGAAGATTCGCAGACGGTGAAGTACAGTTGCGGACGAGGCAAATGCAGCACTCTATGCGCGTATGTGTTTACAGGGATAGGCAGCTTTATTTAGCATCGTCAAAAATAACTGTTCATTCACCGAAAGCGAAGTTATGGGAAGCATACAGACTGAAATTGCGAATGAGGGTGTGTACTAAATATACTGTTATAGGAACACACCACTAGTCTAATTTAACTTTGTTAAATGTCGTCTGGATACGGGGTACAATTGGCCTACTGGT
Source organism: Isoperla grammatica (assembly GCA_945910005.1). Taxonomy (NCBI): domain Eukaryota; kingdom Metazoa; phylum Arthropoda; class Insecta; order Plecoptera; family Perlodidae; genus Isoperla; species Isoperla grammatica. The sequence continues at coordinate 28,201,696 of OX246743.1, forward strand.
GACACTGTCTGTCGTTAGAAGAGACCAAATGAGGTGGGCCACTTCCCCTTTCTCCCAAAACACCACATTCAAATTGAGAAAATGGAAACTTAGTAGAACAGGTAACATAATATGTGTAATTAAAAATATAGGACTAAACACTGTTCCTTGTCAGTTAAAATAATTAAAAACGACGCAATATTTCAAAAGCCAATCATCTCTCTTCAACAGGCAACCGTCCACTACCCAGTAAGTGGACGTGGACGGTTAGTGGACGGTTGCCTGTTGAAGAAAGCTGATTAGCTGTCGAAATATTGCGTCATTTTATAATTATTTTAACTGACAAGGAACAGTGTATAGTCCTATATTTTTAATTACACATTCAAATTGAAGTGATTTAGTCTCTTTACTCCACACTCTTCCCCGAAGCTCTGCCTCTCGTAAGAGTCGATGAGCTAGTGGTTGAGCACGAATAATATTTTAAACGTTCTGCGAGTTTTGCATTTGAATTATTCAGGCACAATTATCGCCAACTATATTAGTATATTTTTCACGTACTTTTTGACACTAGTCTTTGCAGAATAATAATTAGGAAAAAAATCGATGGTTTCAAGCAACTAAATCGGGCACCTCGTTAATCGCCAAAGTATATCTAGGTGTGTGTGAGGGGTAATGGCTGTACGACTAATACCTGTCATGGCCTCTGCAAAAGGTGTGTATTCAACTTGGTCACAGTAGTACATCAATCAATAAAGTGGCTTTCACATTGGTAAGTTGAAGATAAATAGTAAAAAGCAAAATGTCCAATAATCTCTTTTCGCGCTTTACTTTTATTAATTCTTAGAATTATAACCGCTTACTCTTTTGATAATGAAACTCATTTTATTCCTTTTTTTTAGTAACTCCTCTTCGTTGGTTCTTAAACTAAACCTTACCTTTCTATGAGCCCGGAGTAGAAGTGGCCGTGTGATGACTCTGCCAGTCGTACGAGGGTGACCTATGAGGTCATCACCTTTCACATAAGATTTCAAACCCCCCATTTTGGTTTATTCAACCATAAAGCTGAAAATATTGTATTCCCATCTATGACAAATAATGCACTCAAAGCGAAAGTAGGAAAATATTAAAGAAATCTTATATTTTGGGCTCTCGATCAACAAACATTTTTCTTATGGAACTAGAATTAACGTGATTTTCACCCCTGAGCTGAAACAAAGTGTTGTAGATATCATCTTAGAAAACTGTATTTTAACATTTTTTTTTTGCCTCCTATACTGAGCCCAAACTCCACTCCAAACTCATCCCCCAGCTTCGGGATATTGTCATGAAAGACTGGGTTTCATGGATTTGAGCCCTTTCTGATCGGTGAGATTCCATGGAGTTGTTTGGGCAACTGGTGTCGTAATGTTTTGAGTATTGTAACTGGGTCAGTCAGCTATGCAATAATTGTGCATGGTCGGCGGGCCTAGCTAGTTAAGTAAACAGATGATTGGGACAAGCGTCGGGATTCATTACATAATGTACGGAGGTCGGCGGTTTTGTCCAAAACATTATCTGTTTAATTATTGACTCATTATTGTTACGATGTTATTGTTGTCGGCAATTCCTCGCCGTGGCAAGCGATGTCGTAGAGAGACGTGACGTCATGAGGGAGGGGTTTATAACCAAGGTATGTGGACACGGTCGGGGAACTCAAGCTGGAACACGACGGAAGAGAGCAAGGAGTGTTGATCACGGAACGACGAAGGGAAGAGTGATTAACGACGTCGAGGGAAGCCGGAGCCGGGAAGCCAGTCACCAACCACCGAAAGGGCGGGAAGCCGGGACTACGACTCGGGTGAGTCTGGGATTGATTGACAGGCCTTGACGGTATGTACGTGTTATAGCCCAGGCCTCATGTTCACGGGACTAGGTTGTGTAATGATACATAATTCCCGTCATTGAATAAACGTAATCCTTGTTGATGAATCATGGTATTTCTTTGAATGTACTGCATTGTGAACAATCCCACCACACGATCCCTGTTAGTGGCACGGCAGGGCTGGGAACGTATCGCTACGCCCATGTCGCGATTACAGGGGTAATCGTGACGATGATCGTTCGTCCAGCCTGGTACTGCCGTGGTACATAACAATATAATAAGTCCCCGTAGCTCTGCGTGTCGTACGAGACGAGGCAACAAAGTGATGTGACGTCGTGTCTTTGAGGTGGAGTAGTCTTAGCTGTCAAGCAATAATACAAGCATAACGGATGGAAGGTTATTTCTAGGATCTTGTAGTAAAAGTCAAACACGACAGTATTTTGAGCCATTTATTTTCCAATGTTTATAGATTTCTTCACAAATAGTTGCCAAACAGTTGCATCAGAAAGAACTATTGTGAAAATATACATGATTTTATTTCACACACATTTCGTAAACTATTAAGGGTCCACACCTACTTCTAACACTAATCAAGTGTAATGTGTGGCTTACGTATAACATTCTTCACACACGAACATAGACAAGAACCATTGGCACATATTTCAAATCAACATTTTTATGCGTTTCAACAAAGTAGAAATCATTTTCATTAAAATATATTCAATGATTAGCCAATCTCCACAGAATAAAAATAATAATAATAAGACAAAATTTCTAAATAAAACAGTTTAATTTTCAACATTTAAATTTTAACCACTTGTCCTTTAACTATTAACGCACTTTAAACCGTTTCAAACTGAATCCCAACATAATTTAATAAATATTATTTTCTAATGAAATAGATAATAAATGTATTAGGCCTGGACTTGAACGAACCAAGTAACACGGAATGATCACGGCCAACGGGCGTTCCTACTCGTCGTACTGATAGAGTAGGTCGTACAGTTCGTTGGAGGGGGAGGGGTATCGGTGACTGATGACGTCAGAGGAGGACAGCTTCATTGGGTTGTTGTTTATTTTCAAGCTGTTTGGCTCGAGCTTGCTCAGGTTGGGTCTGAAGCTTCCAGACGGGGCCAGCCGCTTCCCGAACCTGAAACACAAGCATGCCTTTCTTTACAAGCTGTTCGCACGAACGTACAATGCCGCTTCCCGAACCTGAAACACAAGAATGTCTTTCTTTACAAGCTGTTTGCTCCAACGTACAATGCCGCTTGCAGAGCCTGAAACACAAGAATGTCTTTCTTTACAAGCTGTTTGCTCCATACGTACAATGCCGCTTCCCGAACCTGTAACACAAGCATGTCTTTCTTTACAAGCTGTTTGTACGTACAATGCCACGTTCCGAACCTGAAACACAAGCATGTCTTTCTTTACAAGCTGTTTGGTTTGATAAATGACACCACTGTCACTTTCTGAACCTCAAACAGTAGCATGTCTTTTTACAAGCTGTTTTCCTCGGTAGATGGCACAGCTGACACTTTCTGTACCTGAAACACAAGGTGCTTGGCTCGGGTTGGATGGCGACTCGGTAGATGGCACCACTGTCGCTTACAAACCTGCAACGCACGCATGTCTTTCTTTACAAGCTGTTTGTCTCTGGTTAGTAGACGGCCCGCTAGAATGCGCTACGAGTGCGTATTTAATACGAACTGTTGTGAGCACCATCTGCAGGGATGTCTTTTTATTTGAAGAGAGGGAGGGGGGGGGGGGGGGGAGATGCTTCATCCAACTCTCAACCTTGCTCCCTGGCATAAGGACCAACAAGTAGCCTTCAGAGTCGGGTCAATCTTGAACCTGATAATGAAAGTTACCAATTGTGTAAACAGTCTCGTGGGCAGGGCTATTTGATGTTTTCTATATTTTTTTATCGAGGCCCCGACAGTGTGAATTTTATATACCGGTATGGTGAGTAATGATGAAATAAGGAGGCGGACCATGTTACCGGCATGTAGACTACTCCTGCCTAAAAGTACCGAGAGTACCATCGGCTTTATCTTGCATCCGAAAGTACGGTGTAACTTTGACTAGGAATAGATGATGATGATATTTGGGGTTTTACGTCCCATATTTTTGCAACGAGGCTAATCGAGACGATGAGTGGGTGATTATGAGGATGAAAAAACGCCACATGACATCCATGCCCAAGCCAGGATTCGAACCTGGAACGCAGAGACCGCGGTTTTCTAGACCAACGCCTAATCGACCTCGGCCAACTGCGCCGGCACGAGGAATAGAGGTTCACCATTTCCGACTAAGAACAAAGCTGTTATACAAGCTGTCAAACCCTTCAATCTGCTCAACTAAAGTTTTTTCGGAGGTGACATGTAAGTCACCCTGACCTAGCCCGATGTTGCTTGAACAGCTAAGCGACCTCGGCCAAACTAAACAAAAGTCTGTGTCCATCAAAGGGGTCAAAGCAAGTTTGTTTTGGTCTTTAACACGAGATAATGGCGGGACTGTGTAAGACGATAGTCTTGATGTTAATTATTGGCGCAGCTTCAGCTAAGACGTGTTATTCGAGATGCAGGTTCGTGACCGTAGTACCTAGTACTTAGCCTAGACAGGTTAAGATGCTCAGCGAGTTAGCTGGGCTGAATCATCTGCAGGACATCACTTCATGTTACTAAGCAGACAATCAAGTGGATTTATACATAGTTGCAAATCCGACTCACAAATCAATATGGTAACTTATATTCTTGTTTTCAAATTTGTTTGACAGTGTTGATAACACATTGTTTTGACGCAATAATTACGCAGGTAAGAGAAGATAAAAAAGTCTTGATTTAAAATTTAAAGGCACGTTAAATTTAACAAAATTCTTATAAATATGATTAACTCTTTCTTAATCCAACCCATGTAGATAAAAAATGATTAGTACTGTAGACCTTAAGTGATGTGGTATAGATAATTCATACAAGCTTTAAAAGTAAAACATGATTTGCAGCCTCATACACAAAGATTTGTCGACGCAAACTTACTGTTCATTAAAAATGGCGGACTTGCTGGTGCAGATAAACTTGCGGAAATCCGGGTGGATTTTTAGCTATTTGTGAGATAGTCGATTGAGCCGCTAATTTACGGAGCTCCCGCACATATTTGCGCCGGCAAATCCGTTTGTGCATCCGGTTTAATCAATTTGCGGACGCAAGTCAACAGTTGTGTCCGCAAGTGGCTTTGTGCATGAGACTATAGATCTTCAGATAAGTACTGGCCATTTGATAAATGTTTTGGACTTGTATTAAAAAACAAATATGGAACATTCGGAAAAATCTAAATTCCAAATTGATAATTAGAAAAAGTTTTTTTTTTTTTTTATTCTAAATTTCCCCGTATAAAGTGTCTTATTGCGGGCGAGCATGTTGTGTTATTGTGTTACCTGGGCCGGCCGGCGATGGCGAAGTAGTTACTCAGCTGGTCCAGATAAGTCCTCAGCTCCTCAGGCGAGGAGAAAACCTCAGGCCTGGCGGGGCGTCCTGAGTCAAGGCCACCCCCCGCTGAGGGGTTGCTGAGACAGGGCGTCGTGACGCTCAGAACGACGCACATCGCGCTCAGAACCAGTAGACTCAGACTGCCTTGCATTCTCTCTGCAACACAAAGCTTTATATTAAAATATTGCACTGAAATATGAAGGTTAAATAGTCCTGGGCTCGGTGATATAATAATAATAATAATAATAATAATAATAATAATAATAATAACAATAATAATAATAATAATAATAATAATAATAATAATAATAATAATAATAATAATAATAATAATAATAATAATAATAATAATAATAAAAATAATAATAATAATAATAATAATGATAATAATAATAATAATAATAATAATAATAATAATAATCATAATAATAATAATAATAATAATAATAATAATAATAATAATAATAATAATAATAATAATCATAATAATAATAATAATCATAATAATAAAAATAATAATAATAATAATAATAATAATAATAATAATAATAATAATAATAATAATAATAATAATAATAATAATAATAATAATAATAATTATAATAATAATAAAAATAATAATAATAATAATTATGATAATAATAATGATAATAATAATAAGCTCTAGATGATAATCAGTACTTTAGAAAGTGAAATAATATGCATATTGCGTTTTTTATAAATGTATTATTGATACTCAGGTAAAGTTTTATTCAAAAACAAAAATGTTACACCCTTCCGTGAAAATTTTATATCGACAAAAATTATCATAATTCCATAATTTTTTATCCTCATAATTTTTAAGTTGGTCGACTGTTACCTTTTTTCTACGTACTTGGTGAGTTAAGTAGTGAACAAAAATGTAATTCCATAAGAACTAGTGCTACCATAGATATGTTTATCACTGAAATGTGACTATCCCATTGAGATGTAGGTACGACGTGTCAAAACTCTCATATTATGCTGTAAACATATTGCTTCGTATTTACATTTCAAATTTCAACACACATTTGGACTCTGATGTATCCATTGTGACGTCACGTGAAGCTTTTCTCCAGGACCTTCATGACCAGGAAAATGATGAGACACAACAACAATAATAATAATTAAAAAAAAAAAAAAAAAAAAGTAAATTTTCAACTCGGCACCTCCACCAAGCGTAAAACTGTCACCATTAAAAAAACTGCTCTTTGAAGGTTGTTTTCAAAACCGTTGATTGCATCTTATATTTTATTTTATACATCACAAAACGTCACCACCCCGTATTTAATATATTTCTAGGGGTGAAATCGTCAGTTTATGTGTTAAAGTGTGCATAATTCGAGGCTCCATTAAAAGGGAAGAAATTGGTTTCCATCTTTGAAGGGAACCAGTGGGGCTTGACACGCTGTAGATAAGATGAGGTAGATGCGTAGAAATTAATTTCAAATGACTCACAAAAGAGTTAATAGTAGGCTGCTTTACAAGAATGTCATATTACCTACTTATCACCCCCTCCCCCAACACATATACAAGGTTGTTGCCTGTGAATACCTTCTCCGGGACAAATAATTAAGAGAAGTGTTAAAGGAGTTTTAGAAGTCAAGGAATGGTTGCTAGGGGGGGTGGAGGTAGATGGAAGAGGGGATTTTTTTACGAGTTGAAGAAAAAATAGAACCGGAAGGGAGAGAAGATTTTTGCGAGCTGAAAAAAATGGAACTTACAGTTGAAGAACTGTATGTGCTCTTTGTTGTTCGAAAGAATTAAGCAGACAAAGATCAGACAGTAAAGTAAACGAAATTTGTATGATGTTTTAAAATTCGGGTATGATGGTTGAAAAAAATTGAAAGCTGTCAGAAAGATTTAAAAAAGAATTCGATAGTAAACAAATATACCGTTTTAGCGCACAATATGGCGGCCACGCGCATTGTGTGAATACATCTACAGCACAAACGCATTTGAAGATGCGCATCCCGTGTGCGTATTTGCATTGAAGATTGAAATACTTTCGAGAAAGCAAAGTAAACTGTCCCTGACTGGAGCGATCACGCTATGGCAGTGTATGTATCACTCTGTCGGTCTGTCTGTCTGTCTGTCTGTCTGTCTGTCTGTCTGTCTGTCTGTCTGTCTGTCTGTCTGTCTGTCTGTCTGTCTGTCTGTCTGTCTGTCTGTCTGTCTGTCTGTCTGTCTGTCTGTCTGTCTGTCTGTCTGTCTGTCTGTCTGTCTGTCTGTCTGTCTGTCTGTCTGTCTGTCTGTCTGTCTGTCTGTCTGTCTGTCTGTCTGTCTGTCTGTCTGTCTGTCTGTCTGTCTGTCTGTCTGTCTGTCTGTCTGTCTGTCTGTCTGTCTGTCTGTCTGTCTGTCTGTCTGTCTGTCTGTCTGTCTGTCTGTCTGTCTGTCTGTCTGTCTGTCTGTCTGTTTGTCTGTCTATCTGTTTGTCTGTCTGTCTGTCTGTCTGTCTGTCTGTCTGTCTGTCTGTCTGTCTGTCTGTCTGTCTGTCTGTCTGTCTGTCTGTCTGTCTGTCTGTCTGTCTGTCTGTCTGTCTGTCTGTCTGTCTGTCTGTCTGTCTGTCTGTCTGTCTGTCTGTCTGTCTGTCTGTCTGTCTGTCTGTCTGACTGACTGACTTTACAGTCGAAACACCCCCAACCCAAAATATCAATAACACCTTCTCGATGATCCAGTTCAACTGACCCTAATTGTAACCGAATGTTAAGACAGGTTTATTGGCGACACATATTTTGTGGCGATCCTAGTGGTGAGGCTCTAATCTCAGTCCTCCTGTAGCCCTAAAATGGTGGCAATGGCCGCTATACATTGTGGAACTGGTTGCGACAACCCAGTCATCTAGAGATGCTTGAATGATGATTCATATCCACCAGGCTGTGAATCAAAATTAACTAGAGCCGCTCCGCGTGGCAGCGCTGTTCTCATGTCGCCGCATTAGTTTCCTGTCTTAGCCGCTAGGTTATAACTAATGTCTTTGGTTCTAGTAATACTAGTCAGTAGTCATCTCCTGATTTTGGGTCCGTATAAGATTTTGGTTAGTATTCTAGTTTGTTTTAGTATCTTCAGCTTTCGTTTTCATCTTGATTAGAGTTTCGATTTCAAGCTCAATAAGAGTTCGACGTAACCTCGAGGTGGAGTTTGAGGTGTACATTAATATGATGATGTCATGGGCTGCGTGAGTGATTGGGCTGACCAATGATGCGCGGGATCTCACAATGTTCTGGCGCGGACGTTCCATTCGTCAGCCTCAACGCTACACGTGTGAGTTCTGACTCTGAGTGCTTTGGACTGAGCCGCGCCAAAGCAATTAGACAAAACTTTCTAATCATTAAAGGAAGCCCTCGATGCGATTCGGCTACGGAAATCAATGTAGGTCGCAGCACTGATGTTACAAGATGGCTAACGTAAGAGTGATTCTCATGATACGTTAGATTTAAGCGGGTGTTACACGGAAAAGTAAGAAAAGTAAAAAGCAGAAAGTGAAGAGTAGAGATAGCGTGTAGCTTACGGGACTTTTCACTTTCACTTTTCACTTTTCACTTGTTCAACATTGTCCTACTTAGGAGAGAACTTCTCACTTTTGTTCTTTTCCTGTAAGCTACACGCTATCTTTTCTCTTCACTTTCTGCTTTTTACTTTTCTTACTTCTCCGTGTAACACCCGCTTTAGGCCTTCTACTTATAATAATCGCCAGACATATACAGGGTGCGAATTTACGGAGGGATTTCCCCCCCCCTCTGGTAATTTCATCCCTGGCTCTGTTTTACTGAAAGGTATCCCCGTCGAGGATGGCTAAATCCCCACCTCTGAATACCCATCTCATCTCATATCATATAATAGTGAATCTCGTAACGTTAATAAATAATGCGTCAATTTACACATATATAGTTCTAGCCAGGAATATCTAAGATCGCTTTTAGGGCCACCTCGATGGCAAAAATACCCCTTAATTAATTTTGTTTCCTGGGTAGACTCTAAATGTGAATTTATTTATTTTAGTTTTTAGTTTTCATTCCATAACACTCTTTTCACTTTCGTTATACTGAACAAAATAATAGGTTACATAAAACCACAATATTCCCTCCAGACGATATCACAGCAGGAGTAAGCTACGTTGTTATACAATCCACTCCGGTCTATCTAGATAATGTTGTATATGTTTATGTTGGCTTATTGTTTTTAATCAGAATTCCTGAAGAAAAAATAATTATTATTATGTCCTTTGTACAACAAAGACAAATTGCATCACTTTGACAGAGACGAAAGAATTTTGATTGTAGCAAAGAATTTCATAAAAACGAAACGTATAACTTTAGAATAAAACCCGTTTTCGAGTAGAAAGTATATTGTCAATGCATGGGACGAAATAAAAACTTTATGGATCTTAAAGTTGTTGGGTCTGTTTTATGTTGGGGGCAACAGATTGTCTGGCCACAACCCTAAGCGTTATTATCGAGTAGGCCGAGAGTTGAGAAGCCGTAAACCGGCGTCCGTAGCGCCGTGACGCCGTGACGTCAGGGGTCCCCCCCCCCTCCCCCACCCCCCATGGGAACCCTCGTACAATGTTGCGATACTCGACGCGATGGAAATAGTGGTAGAGTACTTGAGAATGCTGACGTCATAAATGATCGAATCGGAGAGCACTCAAAATACACAAGATGCATTCTGGTGGCAAGAAAAAAAACGTCTTTTAGGACTGGTTTAGCTGTCAATTTTCATTGTTGTTTTATTGTTACTATTCATCAATGGCGCTGAAAGGAGGTTGCTTAGCAGCGCTATCTATGTTAGTTTTGAGTCCTCTATAGTCTATACTAACCTGTGAAAAATCTCACACATCTATGACGTCAGTATCCGTAAGATTGTGATTGGTGACGTTGATACTGTGTGCTGAACTTTTAGAATTTGTATCAATTAGCACGCCAGCTATAGGCATTCACGATATACGGGACATTTCTATGTCCCTGCTGCCCGGATTGACGTTTATAAACATTCGTTTATTTCCAGAACTGTTAGGGATTTTAATGGTGATTTGATATTTGAGATTGACGTTTCACATTTTTGCAACGTGGCTAATCGAGACAATGAGTGGGTGAAATACAATAGGAAAGAATACATAACTTTATATCGATTTACTCAGACATATAACCTCATTACAAACAAGTGTAGCCTAATCAGTTAGCCTCAAATACTTCTTTGCCTTCTCTGCTGATAATAAAACTAGTTTTAACTTTATAATTCTTTATAATTCTTCAATATATCTGTGTTGTATAAACTCATAAGGGTTTTAAGTGTGTTGTGAAATATTATTTTTTTGTTTATTCTGTCATTGTTTGTTATTTTATCCAATGGTTATCTGGAATTTTGTTCTGTTGTTGGATATTTTATAAATAAATAAACGCAAACCAAACGGCGTCGTCTGATAATATGTAGGATACCTTGAGATAAATAAAAACGAATAATAATAAATAGATCAACAATAATAATAAATAATAACAAGACTTGCCCAGCTGGGTATTGTGGTTATATTTCTGGACTCGGCACCTCCACCAAAACAGTCATTTCGATTATCGATTCATTTGAATCGATCTAATCAAACGATAACGGTCCAGGACTTGATCACTTACATAAAAAGTACACTTTCTATGAGTGGGTTTCGAACCAGGGACCTTAACATGTACAAGGATGAATATAATTGAGCTTTACGTCACACATTTTAGTAACAATCTAGTGAGTTTTCTGCATCCAATGCAGAAGGTCCAGGGATCGATTCCCAATAGACCATTTCAAAATCAAGGTCCTCTATATCTTCAATTACAACAACAATAGAGGACTCAAAACTAACATAGATAGCGCTGCTAAGCAACCTCCTTTCAGCGCCATTGATGAATAATAGCAATGAAACAACAATGAAAACTGACAGCCAAACCACTCTTTTTAGAAGTTTATTTTCTTGCCACCAGAATGCATCTAGTGTATTTTGAGTGCTCTATAAAAAACTATTTTTCAAATATTATGCCAAGGTTAATTTTTCATTGTTGTGCATTGTTGTCACTGAAGATTTGATTAACTCTATCTAAGGGTCCCAGATCAATTGTGAAAATGGTCTATTGACTTTTATCCATTTATAATATTGGGCAATGAAGCATAGTATAATGTCGCCCACTGAAAATCAGTTGTTGTAACTAAGTGGGTACAATTTAAATACAATTTTTTTTTAACGATAATCACGCTTGTCGAGTTTATAACGTTGCGTACTAGCTTTCAGGTAGCATTTTACCATGAGTGGATTTCGGGGGTGTAATTTTAAACGAAAGACGATCTTACTCCTCTCCATTCAGGTCCCTCAGTCGCTTCAATATCAGTAGCAAAGACCCAAAACCTTTCATCGAATCACATTGACTTAGCAAGTCCCGCAGTAACTGTACACACGCTTAGACCTGTAGCACTATCATGTTAACCAACGCTTCATTAGCTCGTTCGCCTTCTTTGTCTTCAATCATCTTACATTGCGCAATATAGACTGAGCCGTGAACGCAAAGTACTCCTCCCACTCAAAACACAAACAACCCTTTGTTGGAGCTGTGCTTCTAACGAAACCAGTATCCTACTCATTAACGCGTGAGTTTAATCGGCTCCCATTTAACTTGATTGCCACATTGCAACTTGAAGGAATTACGTTATATCTCTTTGTTTGGCGTTGTCTTGAAAACGAAATCTGGCAACATTGTAAGAGCATTTATTGGTATTGTAAATCTGAGTGGGTAGCTTCTGAGCCCTCGCAATGTAATTAACATGAGTTCCTACATTAAGCGGCGAATGTTTCAAGTGTTGCGGTTTTCTTTGTTTAAACATCTTCAGTGTTTCGTATTAATTGACTTCTTACACTTAAATGAATGGATGAAATATTTTAATTGGAGTGCTCTTGTTTGTTTCTGAGGTTTGTAATCTTTCGGTTTCTGAACTTAATTAAGTAATTCGTTGTAATTTCTAAATCTTTTGCGAAATGTTGATCAAAGATTTATGAAAAGATCATCGCTGTGTTACGGATTGAAGGGAAACTAATTTTAGACTCAATTAAAAATTGTCTTTCCAGGCGTAATTAAGATATGATTGAGATATTTTATTAAATGGGTGGAATAAAGGTGTTTTAATTGGTTTGAAATTGAGCTTGAAATCGCTTTTATGGTTCCAATGTTTGAAGTGAGTAACAGCTCAATGTTAAATGAGGGGGGGGGGGGGGGTGTTAAAGCCAGGTGATTTGAGTGAATGAACGATCGTTATGTTAGGTACAAGTTTTCACTTTTCGGAAAACCATTTTTATTTTATTATTAAAATTAATTATTATGTTTCCCTTAAGACTAAAAAACATGTATTGCTGCTATACAACTTTTGAACAATACAAATATAAACATGAACAATTCACTGAATATCCATCCTAGAAGCTGTTTAGATTTACCCCTCAAGAGGGGTTGGTTACTTTATTCTCAAAAATATATGTCAGGTCTGTTTTTGACGTGTAAAACGGGTTGATTGTTCTAAATATGTACAAAGTACTATATATGCCATAATTGCGTAGCTGGTTATATGTTTTTTTTGTGTATGGTCATATTTCACTATTATATATTTTCAACTAAAGAAGTTTAGAAATACACACAAATCCCGCTCCCTATTTTTCACACACCTACGCATCTTCCTGGAGTGATACAATACATTCATACCAGTAATCGATTTCTGGACAATTTCCGACCTATTGTGTAAAACCACATTCTCCGAGGTTGGCACGCCTGTTCGCTGCGGGGTTCCCTAACGACGCGCGCGCCCCCAGTGTCATTAAAACACACTTAGACCTCGTGACGTCATCCTACAGGTGTTTAGCTGTGCGTAACCCTGTCTAACCTTAAGATGTGTCTTAAAAGGTCGGGTCCACCAAACTTTTAATCCACGATTAGTCGCTAATCGGAGATTTACTACAAAACGAACAAAATTGGCGACTGCCATGGCTTTTGAATGTAATGTTTGTTAAAACTATGACTACCAAATTGATATTACTAAATCAGAGATTAACGAAGTTGGTGAATACAGACCTAACACCTCGTTTACGTTACCCTCATCGTTACGATCGTAAGTTCTGGGTGCTTGACGTTCGTAACACCACCAGCGTTCATACACAGTCATCACGGATCCACGGAATACTGAACACAATTACAAAAATACAAATGGCGGGACGATGGAGCTTGGTGTATTATTGAGGTTATCTTTTACGTTGTTGCTTAGTTGGCGTAGAAACAGGTTTGATTTAATTCATATGTCACGTATTAGGCGAAACAATCGAGTTGTATTGTATGGATATTTCTTTAGATCAAGTTTAGATGGCAACTAGTATACTAAGGTCCAGTCTTACAATGTCCCAATAACTACTTATTCGTCGAATAGCTTGTTTTCTCCATGGCAACCACCAATCAAAACCCTTGAAATCCTCCAAATAGCTTAATTGCTACAAATAACTTTCTTATTAGGAGATTGTAAGACCGGACCGGCCCTAACTGCCGTAAGTGTACTCTGGTAGACCTACCGACTAACTGAGAGATTTAGATTTACTAACTGTGCAGCGTTTACACTTGGAAAATGACCGTCGGTTGGTCGGTAATGTAGTCTTACGATCGTAAGATGAGAATAACGTAAACGGGGGTAAGCCTTCTAAATGTCGGATACGTTTCGATAGATTCATTTCTATCAAATGTGTCTGCCCTGATATTACACTGGGTGCAGCATGGATGAGGTAAGCAATTATAACTGTGACAACTAAGCTTCATAAGAGACGCCAAGGTTCACCAAATCGCCACTAGCCGCGCACGATTTGAATGCGTTGCATGAGATCCAAAATCGCCATTGAGGATCTCACTACAAAAATGGTATCATTATTTAAATATACCTAATTTTTAACGTGGTATGAGTATGACACAGTATTTCATTTTCAAAGACAAAAACTCTCTACAGATTGTTATTTTACCTTTTTGAGTCACCATTTGTTTTGACATTTGTTACTTCTCCCATTTGAATATATAACATTGTGGAAATACGTTGGGCGACCTGGTTTTCAAGTTCGACGAAACCCCGCCAGGGGATTTAGAGAAACTTGGTTCGTTCCCCCACCTGTGTTTGTTTTGTAAAATCGGAAACACATTGGTAACCCTGATCCATTTTTTTAAGAGCTCAAGGTTCTCATTACCCTCCGCAAATATTTGGTTTAGAACAACTCATTTTCATCTTCATATTTATATTTCGTGATCGTGAGCTACTCGGGTGGTCCAAATAGGGGAGAAGGAGGGGGGGGGGGTTAAACGTTTTCGTCATCTTCTCTGCTCCCAGAGTGACGCGTATTTCCGTGGGGGTTTCAAGATGTCTCTCTCGCTCTCTCACTCTCTCTCTTTTATGTAGAACTCATTATTGTCATGAAAAACCTTTATGCAGGATTGCCGGTGGCGGGAATCGAGCCCGTGATGTCCCTGACTAACGTCACTGACTGACTGACTGACTGACTGACTGACTGACTGACTGACTGACTGACTGACTGACTGACTGACTGACTGACTGACTGACTGACTGACTGACTGACTGACTGACTGACTGACTGACTGACTGACTGACTGACTGACTGACTGACTGACTGACTGAAGATAAAAACAGTTCCTGTGTTCAAACACCAGACATATATCTGTTTCCTCAAACATATAAGAACCCTCTCCTTGTGATGGAATCCCAGTCTTAATTCTTGTAAATCCAACCTAAACAAATTAATTAAATTCGAATCCCTTCTATCATGAAACGCGCTGAAGCAAAGATGCAAAGTTGAGCCTCGCTGAGTCTAGGTGTGACGTCACGCGGGAACCGTCTTCTCTCAGAGCTCTGACTCGTAACACAGAGTGAAGCCTTGACAGTTCTCGAACAGCCCAGTGGGCGCATGCGCAACTCTCCCCAAACTAACAAACAAATGTTCGTACGGAGAAGTTGTTTATGAAACCGAGGGATTATTTAGTCAGTCGAATTTCGAGGCACCAAGGAATACTAAACCATATAATTGCAGGACAATAGAAAGGAAGAGATTATGTGATTATGATGGAATTACGCGCAAGAGATAAACCAGGATATATATCCCACGCAGAAACTTATTAACGGAATAATTGTTTTTCTGAGTATCCTTAATATTTCTTCCTCAGACCGACAAACAATGCGTCGTGAATCTTGTGCCTCTGGTGGAGAGCAGTGGGCGCTCGTTAGCGACTATGGATAAGCGTTCTAGACTAGCTAACCCCAGAGTAACTATTAGATTAATTTCAATTGTCTTATGCCGACCTGAGATCCATGTCTACTGCCTCTTTCTGGTGAGCTTTTAACATTTGTATACAGTCTTCTGCATAGTTGAGTGACAAGCCTCATTAGTGACGCCAGCTGAGTTGGGAATTTCTAGGTATCCAACACAAGGTTGTTAATTAACTCTAATACACATCTTTCAAGTAGATGGTTGAACTAGATAAGTAGAAAATTAATTTGGTAATATCGGACGTTGTTATTTCGTACGCATAAGACTTGTCACATTGGGGCAACTTTAATACAGTAGCTCCGCACACAAGTTTTTCCAAATTCATTTGTTTTAAATGCGCTTCAACCAGTTAGGTCATTTTAGTGGATGTCAGTTTGCAAGTTAAAATCAAGCAAACAAGAAATTAGATATCAACTATATTATTTTTTTTTTTTAAATTGTATATTATTTATGTAAATTTGTTTGATATAATATTTATAATTTATAAGGGTTTAATTGTATTTTAAAGTTCTTGGAAGAACTGAGTTTGGGGAAGAAATTAAAAAAGTTAGTTCTTCATAGAACTGGGAGAGCTGTAATAGTGTTCTCAACACCCACGGATGTTCAAACTGCCTCATTTCTAATCTGATACACTGAAAATAATTCCAATTACATTTTTAACCAACCGAATTTTAATTTGTACCGCGGTCACTCGCTGACGTCACAGTACTCAGATCGAGTGATCGTCAACGTCGAGCGGTCGCACAGAAGTAATTCCTGCTCGTGCTCTGATTGGCTGCGGAAGTTGACGTATTTGATGTGACGTGTCATTAAAATGTTCGCATTCGTGTCGATGTTGTGTTTTACTGAATCGCTAGGGGTGACACGTGGCAGGTGCGGTTTCGGTGCCCCCCCCCCCCCCCCCCCTCCCCGATAATACTGACTATAGAGGTTTACCTCATAATTCAATAATATAATTAATAATTATATAATTCATAATAATTCATAATTCAATTTGGTAGTCATCAATTTTGTTTGAGTTTTGCTATTTTCTTCTGACCTCTTTTAAATATGAATGTTGGGAAGAATGATGATGATATTTGGGGTTTTACGTCCCATATTTTTGTTAGAGGCTAATCGAGACGATGAGTGGGTGATTATGAGGATGATGGAACGCCACATGACCTCCATGCCCGAGCCAGGATTCGAACCTGGAACGCAGTGACCGTGGTTTACTAGACCAACGCCTAATCGACCTCGGCCAACTGCGATAAAAAATAAATCAATTAAAGTTAAAGAAATGCTTATTATTGTATTATTTAACATTAGTGATAATATTGATAGTATTGGAACGAATCTACAGGTTTTAACGTGTGCGCAGCATTTTCCAACTGACCCAATTATCTTCTATTACAACTGTTGGTGTATCAACTTGCTGTTGCGACTGTACAACACACTTGCTGTTCCGACTGTACAACGCACTTGTTATCTGCGGATGAGCAGGAAAATCGGAGCAACATGTGAATGTTTCAACACGATTTTATTCGCGCGTAAACCAACGTGTGTTAGAATTTTTAATCTTTTATTTGACATACCAGTTCAAACGTTTTTAATCGATTTCTTTTGCATTAACACAGTAACTGTATATGATTATAAATAAACTCCTAAACACTTATGGAGCAATTTATTATTTTTTATAATTGTTTTTAGTTTTAAATAACAACCATACGGAACTCTGTCTGTTACAAGAGTTAGCGGAACTTTGAGCATGTGCGTGCAAACACAGTTATCATAAGTACATATAATGAAATTAGTTACAACGAATGCATTTGCGTGAATTAAAAAGATATCGTAGCAAAGTTAGTCGCTACCAACTGACCAAAGTTCTCACAAATAAATGTGGTGAAATTAGTGTAAACGAAAATATAATAAACTTCAAGCATTTGTCTGAATTACGAAGTAAAATAGTGGTGCAAAATCACCATTTTAGCAAGTGTGACCTGTATATTTTAAACGTCTCAGCAAGCCTGGAGGTTACGTCGCATTTATGTTCCAAGTAACGTTGTTTATGTTTATGTTTTATGTATTATGTTTATTCTTTATTGGCTTAAACAGATAAAACAATGTATTTGTGTAACTCTTCTAGAAAGAAAATGGATAACTTAGTGTTACTTAATGGAGTACTAAAATTGAAATACATATATCACATACATACAACATAAAACACAAACAAATATATAAATACATACAAATGTCACATTCATGTTTGGTGATTGTCATTACAACCCTCTGCGCACGGCTATTGCGCACGTCAACTGTCACACCGGCACTCGGTCATACAACTGTCAAGATGACGAATACAAGCAGCGCCTCCGAAATAAATATTATAAATGGTTAAACGAATACTAATGGGTCCGAATGAGCTTTGTGCGTTTTCTGTAATCAATTGTGCTGGATGAACAACTGCGCATCAATGAATGTAGGTTACGTGCGAATTTTATTGCGTTCTGTAAATTCGTTTTCCAGATTTGTTCATAAAATAAGTGACGTATTGAAGGCATAAGGTTCATTTTTATTTATAAATTTAGTATAGTCGTTTTTTTTATAGAAACAGTTTACGTCATTTTAGGTAACCGTTCCTATGTTAATAAAACCTATTTCAAGAAGATAGATTTCATTTGAATGTAGTAAAACATTTTGTCATCAAAATGTAAAAAAATGATCTTTCTTCACTTGAGTGCTCAATGTTTCTGTTATAAGAGCCTCAACATTACCTGGAGGATTATTAAAGTACTGGGTACAAAATAAAAATTCCTTAACCTATAAATAAAAATCCCAATCTCGATCTGAGGAAACCCACGTACAAAACCTTCAGTCATAACTCATAACTGTCGTTGGCGGGAATCGAACCGGTATCCTCCTGAGCTAGTCTCGCGTTATATCACTTGGCCACCTCAAGGACAACACTGAATGAAGATACCACCAACATAACTATTCTTATGCTTACGAATTAGACAAATCCAATTCATTACCATCTTAATTATAAGTTGAAACAGATCCATTGCTGATATTACCAATAGAGGTGGCTCAGCGGTAAGACGCGAGACTCTAATTCGAGAGGTGGCCGGTTCGATTCCGGCCACCGGCAGTCCTGACTGAAGGTTTTTTCCGAGGTTTTCCTCAGTCGTAAAAGCGAATGCTGGGATTGAGTCATACTATCAGCAATCGGACAATCCTTCCCAACTATCCAAACACCCTAATAACCTAGTTAGTCACCTGAAGCGGGGCACATCAGGTAAAGCTGGTGTGCACCCTAGAACGGGTATTCCTACAAAAATTATTATTTTTATTGCTGATATTTATGACATTTCGGTTGGATAGCTGAAAATTCCTAACACATCTGGCGTGAATAATGAGCCTTGTACACTCTACGAAGGCTTTATGCACGTGCGAAATAACGCCAGGAATCTGTTGACGTTCGTTGAAACAGTGTGTATGATGACGTCACATGATCGTATGACGTGACCGAGCCAAGTGCGTCACGTGACAACACCTCAAGGCGTCGCGACGCCTCCCCCGCGTCCAGCCTGACGGGAAATTGTTTGGATTGTCTGGCTTCCCCCTCCCCTCACGTCGCCCTCCCCCTCCCTCCCCCCCCCCCGCCAACAACAACAGGAGATGCCCGCACGGAGTGACCGCATTCCAAGAAGCCGCTGGTTTTTCTTTGGCGCCGAGGAATTCCGAAAATACCGGACTTGTATGAAAATGATTTATAACGTAACGTTTTGTGACTTGAGGTCTCATTCAGAAGGCGGTGCGAGGGCGAGGGCGTCTATCGCCAATATCAGCTCAAGAAGGCGCTGCGTTATTTGAAAACTATTAAGCATGGTTCACAACCTCTTGAGAATGCGTTAAAAATTAACTTTAGTTGAAACACACTTAACGTCTACGTAACGTATGAAAACGTTCAGATGGGCGATAGCGGTTTCATACGAATATCATGGTGAGCTACGCTCGCTCATTAAGGACATGCTACGTGTAGAGAGTCCTTAGTCCTGATTCTTCTCCTCCAACATCATCCCCTCTCTCTCCCCCACACTAATCCCTTCATACTTCTTATATACTTTTTAATATTCCCAGCCAGTTAAATCTTCTTGAAAACTTTTGCGTCTTTCGATTTTTAATCAAGTGTTTTCAATTTGTTTAAAGGATTATTGTCAATTTTTCTACGTCGTTATGGTGAATTTCCCTGGAAATAATTTGATAAAAATGTTAGTTATAATCTTTATGTTGAAAGAGTTATAATCTTTATGTTAAAAGTATTTTTTAACACGCGCTAAGTTTTAACAATGAACAAAACCAAATTAAAAATGATGGGATTTTGTTTGAACCTAGTTCACCGTATAAGAAATGAAACAACCCAGTCGAGGTGGATTGCTCAACGTTGGTGACCGGTCCCCGCAAAGAGGGCTCTAGTACGTCCATTTTCCTCATCCATCAAAGTCTTGCTCACATTTCTTTTAGTTATCTTATTTCTTCCCATTTATGCCGGGCCTCTTTGCTACCTGAATGCTTCCCGTTTCGCCCCGGGGCAGAATAGGCACAACGTGTAGCTCTGCCTGTCATAAAAGGCGACAATTGCGCCGACGTCATATAACCTAGCAGTCGAGTACGTTGTTAAGCAGTAAATAATAGCACAGACACAAATTATCTTTTAAATATCAGCAGTCAACTATAGGGTGTATTCAAACAATGCGCGTGGCGGCCATAATTAATACCTAGTGATACGTGAAAATAGCATTTTCAATTGTCATTTTATAGCGTTTTGTAGCATCTATTTTTTTGCCAAGATTAAAAAACTTGAGAATGAAGTTTTCTCAAATTTTTATTTTTAAACCATGTCATATTATTAAAATTAAAATCAACCAAATAATTGTATTTACCATAAACAAAGTATAATTACTATGTTAAATATAATAAAATAGGAACAGAAAACCCTTAGTTTCTACTGAAAAATAGCGCTTTGTAGTATCTATACATAAAACGCTATTTTCACGTATCTTTAATTATAATATCTTAATCATCGGATTTAATCCTAACGTAATGAAGTTTCCATATATTTTTTATGGTTATCTGTGACCTTGGTAATATCTATCAGAGGGTATTTACGCACAATTTCGATTTTACAAGTAGTTTGAAAGATGCGAACAGAAAACCTTAAATTCTCACGCTTTTTGAGCTCTTTGACTCCTGCAGGCTTGTTAAGTTCTTTCTATGAGGATATTTTAGAGTTACTACAGAGAATGAACAGAAGGAGCCTCAGAAGCAACATGAGTGGTCTAATGACAGGGCTACCCCTAGTGGGTGGGGTTGGTCCTGGCCACTGTTTGTAATCCAGTAAAACAAGGAAGTATTTTCTCGTCTAGCTTCCCAGACACCCAATAGAGGCGACACCGGAAAATTCGCATTTGATTGGAAAATGTTGAAAAGTTAAAAGTCGATAGCTACACCGCAACACAGTATTAATATTGAACAGTATATCTAATCGATTACTCCCGTCCTATCTACCCGAGTATCATGTTATCATAATAGGAAAACGCTTACGACAGTTCTTGTGTGACAAAGCACCGCTTGCTCGAGCACCAATCGAACTCTTCCGGAAGTGACCGAACTTTGCCGAGCGTTGAAGAGTTGTTATAAATACTACGTGTATCTTCTTGTAAGTAGGGCAACGTTCAAAGAACACTGGCTTAGTGTTCTAAGAAGATGATCTAACTCGGGAAGTTGTGGGTTTGATTCCCGCCTTCGTACTTTACTAAGTTCTGATTGGAGGATTTGGCAATAATCTTTTCTCTAAACGCTTCGCCGAGTTGTAGCGTGTTTGGTAATTGACTCCGAGCGTGTTCTGTTGTTCGGTGTTGCAGAGCGCCCTAATCGAACGACAGGCAGAGTCAAGCACTCTCATTTTACAAGATCTTACATTCAGATTCACCTTCCTATAGCCAGAACTCATCTCATTCTCCATATGTTTCACAGTATTTCGCTCATACTCTACAACAGGCTTCCCAACAATACAATTATCTCTCCCTCCATTCCCTCATTCAAAGCCAATTTGAAATTCTTTCTCATTTCTACGTCATTTTATTCCCTCCACGAATATTTCTCTCAGCCCCAACACAATGAACTTTGGTTTAGTTCCTTTGTAGTCTGCCTTTTATTTCCTATTTATTTTTGCCTTTTTATGTTAGCACACTAATTTTCATATTTTTCTTGTATAAATCAAAGGAATAGAAACATACACACATAGTTTGTCTTGAAGTGTTCACATCCAAGTGTAACCCTCCCAGACCCCACGTCCTTTTTTGAGGACACCAATTTTTTTATTTTAGTCTCTCCACTAAGTAAGTTCCCATGCCTGCCTTTTTTCAACGCAACCCACTGCGTTGACGTAGAGTGCTTCAATGTTCTATAACTTTCAACACATCGTGTGTTAGAATTAGATAATGCGGATCTCGTGATGTGTGGCAAGTTATAGAAAACTGAAGAAATATGCGTCAACGCAGTGGATTGCGTTGTAAAAACGCAGCATGGGAACTTAGCATTAAACTACTAGCTCAAATAATAACATACTTCTTTTCCTTGATGTCATCATTACTATGTTATAGTTGTCCCAAGACTACCTTACACATGCTTTCGTCACAGGCGACTGGTTCGTAGCCAATCAGCGATTGGTATTGGCCCGGATATGTCTCGGGTGGTTCGCTGGTTGGCTATGACTGCCCTGGATGTGACGAAAGCAGGTGTAAAGTAATCTTGGGTCCACTATAATGTGTGTGTGTGTGTGTGTGTGTGTGTGTGTGTAAGGAATATATACGACCCACCCTCCCCTATCTCCCCTCAATAATGACTCCCTGACTTGTGGTAATACTACGACCGATCCATCACTTACCTGGCAGCAATTAATTCTGATTGACAGGGATTTAGATATGAAACCCACCCATGTAAATATTAGTCAAGTTGATTAGTTAAGTGGTGCTTGTAAATCACGTTTATATGCTATTGATAACAGATTGGCATCTGCAAGTGCTGTGGGGTAATCTCTTGCTTGTAGAGGGCTTTGCACTCTCGTATACCTGTTACCAAAGATTACTGTTACTTATATTGCAGCATGTGCTATTGTTATTGTACGTTGAGGCTGTGTTGTTGGAAACACACCGGTTCGATTCCGGCCACTGGCAGTCCTGACTGAAGGCTTTTACCGAGGTTTTCCTCAGTTAAAGACGAATGCTGGGGCTGAGTCACTATCAGCCCTCGAACATTCCTTCCAAACTATCCAAACACCCTAATATACCTAGTTAGTCACCTGAAGAGGGGGACATTAGGGAAAGCATGGTGTGCACCTATAAAAGGGATTCCTACAAAAATTATTATTATCTCTCAGGTAACTACCACGTTATTGATATAAATCATACAATATCAGTATGTAGAATGTGATTTTTATATAGGAGGCAACTATAAGGCTATTTAATAAAGTAGATAACTAGATATTTGATAAATTTCAATTCTAGGAAATAGCTTTTATAGTAAGTGAATATCATGCTTTATTGATAAATTATACAAAACACATTTTTGTTGTCTTCTCAGTTAGTTACCGAGAAAGCTGATGATAAAATACATTACTGCCGATGCTGTAAGTCGCGTGCTGTAGAGTTTTCGTATCGAGAAGCACCATTTGTCCTATCGTGGCATCTATTAGTAATATTTTGACGGACGTTACCCAACAGAATAGAGGACCATTATTGAACCATGTAAATTTAAATTACATACAAGCTTCGTACAATGCATGTTGGGAATTGTTTTGATTATAAACGCAGTAGACGTTACCATCCTATAACACTCAATACTCGTACAATATTGCCACATGAAACAGCGTCCACTATAATATAAACAGTATACACTATACAGTACACTACACTATACTATAATATATACAGTATTATATAGTGTAACCGCTTCGTAACTGTCCCACCGGGGGAATCAGTCGGGCGCAGTTGTACATAAAACACAACATTAGTTAGTAAAACACACATATTTGTATCTTACATTCAAAAAGCGAGAATTACCTGATGATTTTGTGTAGCTTATGGTGTACTAGCGAATGCATATGCATTTCAATGTATAAGTGTTAGTATTATCAATGAAGTGCATCTCTTTGAAAAGCGGTTTCCGCTGTCTGCAGGACATTGCGTGTACATATTGTCCTCATGACCGCCAGGCAGTTCTTCATGGAACTGTTCGACATCGTTTGTGAAAAAATCTTAAAGTTCGTCTCTATCCAATATACACGCCGGTAAAGAGGACTTCTCAAAGGGATGTTTAATTTCCCGTTCACTGTGCAAAGTTGTAAACGTCAAGCTTGTCACCAGGAAGGAGGCACAGTTTCAAAAAAAAAAGTGACCACCTATTGTTTATATTCAAATAACAAAAACCACCCACTTGACAAAAGCGAAGACGGGGGCTCAGGATTTGGTCCTTTTTCAAAGGGTCGGTCATAATTATCTCTTGCTCAAGAAAAATGACCATCACTAAATGAAACTGCAATTTTTATACTTACAAACCCATCATGAGAATGGTTAATACTGAATATTCATGGTCGAAGGTCCATGTGGTTTGGAGTTGTCTTTACTTTATTAGAATGTAAGTGGTTTGCCATAGAAAGGGGATGATTAACAGCATCAATCTCCAACGATAAAAAAAACACTTTATTTTAGTTCGCATTATGCCGGCGTGTATTTTGAATTGAGGCCAACTGTAGATACGTTCTTTGAATGATTATCATTGTCAAGTGGCCAACCTCGCAAAATTTTAATATAACCCTCTTTATTCTTCAAAACTCTAGTAAACCCTAAAAGCACGGTCATTGTGTGACCTTAAGTCTAAAGCTAACACAGGAGACAAATTAAAACACAAATTCTAACAGAAAACTTTTTAAACTTTGTACACGTTCATTATTATTCAATGAGTATACTCATTATCGAAGCAGTATTTTAAAGTGTAAGGATTAAATCGAGTAAAATCCTGAATTATTACTAGAGGCATAAGTTGGTCACATGTCTAAGTGAGGTCCTGCACGAGAGACCTGGGTTCGAAGCCCAGACGTGGCTGTATTCGATGTCATGCGATAATCTAACTCGAGCTCCCGACTTTATCTTCTTCACACATGTACAAATCTCCATCTATGGATTTGAAAAGAAGACATGATAAATATATCTCAGCCACAACGTAACTAGTCTCATACTACCACCCCTTTCATGAACTCTTTCCACGAACATCAACAGATTCCTGGCGTTCTTTCATACATTTGTTAAAATAAAAAAAATAAAAAAATAAATTCACATTTAGAGTCTGCCCACTCAGTAACTAAACTGATTTACAGTGGGGGACTTTAATTTAAAGCGACTTAACCAACCCTGTAGGCTTCGAACACCATCGACGAGTGAGCGATAACCAATTAAAGATCGATATTTCAAATACGAAACATATGAATCAGTGATTGGACAGTGCGAACACCTGCGGACAAATGTCAGAATCAACAAGGCCGATTCATAGCAACTTTGAATTTATTGAGTGCTTCGTTGTTAGGACGGCTCCAAAGTCACCGTTTACTTATTCCTAAGCCAAGAAGTAATGGAACTGAATCCACATTAGAAGTTAAAAAAACTTCTGCCTGAAGCGGGATTTGAACCCGGGACCTTCTGCAATGGAAGCAGGGATGCTAACCACTGGACCAACGAGCAGTCAGTCAGTTACAGTCTTTCGCTTAGTAGAGTGTACAAGCCTCATTAGTCATTCCCGATGTGTTATGAATTTCCAGGTATTTAACCGAAGGTAGTAAATTATCCCTAATCGATCTATTTAAAATAGATGGTAGGAACTAGAGTACGTATAAAATGAAGTTGGCACCATTGGACTCAGCTATTTCACTAGTTACGTTGGCGAAACTGTACAACGCATATCCTCGATTATCTGTTGCATGTATTCCAATCTTGATCTGCCCATACTGTTGTCTTTTCCCTTTCCTTTCCTTTCCCTTCCTTTTTTTAATATTTATATCCAACTAAACGATTCATCTAACTTTCCAAAAACTTATTTTTTTTCGTTTTTTATTCAAAGTACTTCCTCTTTTATCACTGGAATCTCTCAAAATGAATCACTATTTTACAAATTGTTACGCCCACAATAACGCATTTTCAGACCCATTTCCTTGCATGTATTGACCACAATGACCCCTTCAAACTCTCTCTAAACCACATCCGGATTCCTCAGACCCGTTGACCGGAAGTGTCGCTCGTCATAAATCACCTTCCCGTACATTTATTCCACCGCCTTCCGAGACCGACGATCTAGAAAGCGGTGCCACGAGGCAACCAAGTCACAGCCCCCTAGAGTATTAACACATATCTCGTGTGTGGTACAAACACACACACACGTTTTGATCGAGAGCTCGAAGACACTCGGTTCGACTTCGATTCTTGTTTGAATGTCAGAGTGTTCTATTGTCAGTCGGATATCGCTGATGGTTGGGGACGGGGGAAGATATTGCGGGGGTGTGCGGGCGTCTTATTCATTCGCTTGGCGAGACATGCTTATATCTCTACAGTCAAAATGTTTCATCCCCCATATAAAAAGAGTAAAAATATTGACGGCGAGTTTTTATGAGTCGCGTATACGAGCAGGTATTAAAAACTTCAAATATTGAAATAGAAAATGGGAAATAAACGCGAATATAAAATAAAACAACGCACATTTCATTCTTTCCTCTCTTGTCAAAAGGCGAAGTTGATGTAACGCAAGCGTTTAGCGTAGACATATTCGCACGAAGGGTTATGCCGGCACGTCTTACCCCGCGGTCGTTTCTTGTGGCGGGGGGGGGGGGGGGGGGGATTACTTGCTGAGGGGGAGGGGGGTGGGTCGTTACTTGCGGACGTCTGCCGAGGGTTGACGGGACGACCCATCAGTGTTGTCGTTGATTTTTATGAATGTGGCGGGAACAAGTTGTTAAAGTTAACAAGGTGAATAATGTAGGCATCTCTCTCCTACCCCTCCTTCCCCTAAAACCTACCCTGGTCAGAACCAGTTAGAGGAGAACGAAACAAAACGTTATTCTCAATGTTCAAGGCTCTAGACAAACCTCCGCAAAGATGTTGCACTCGAAAGAGATAAAATAAATTCGTATTTATCGTCCACCTAAGAACTGATTTTCATTGGAGAACATGATACAATTTCTTTACATGTCTCGTTGCTCTTGTTGAATTGATAGTGAACTTGAACAGAAAAATAATCCGTGCGCAATGAAAGCGACGTTCAGAAGCTACTCGGCTAGTCCGTCAACTGCCAGCCTTGATGACGTCATACGGTTGCTACGACACAACTGACAGCCGCGTTACGTCACACCTGGTTAGTACGGGACAACTTTGGAAGCTTCTAGTTCGTGAGCGGTGACTCATATATTATTTATTTCAACAAAGTAGTCGTTGTTACCATATATTAAAGTATTATTGAAGTTTGTGATTTTCACCGGTAACCTCCTTTAGTTGTATGTTTTATGACTCAATACATGTTTAACTGCACCCTGCGATGATTAGTTCATGACATCTTACACTGAAATACATAACTTATGTTCACACTACCAGTGTAGTGTGTAGTAGCCAACGGTTTAGGCGCGGTCGCTTAGCCGGTTCCCATACGAACACCGAAGTTAAGCAACCCCTGGCTAGGTCAAAAGGAGGATGGGTGACCACTCTCCTCTGAAACATTAGTTACCGTTGGTTAGAGCGGTTTGCAGGGTTCGAAAGCTTGTGTAAAGGCTTCATTCTTCTCGTCAACTGCTCGACAGTCCAGGTTAGTGGAGAAACCTATATGACTGGTCAAAGTTACACCGTCCTTTCACATGGGACGTAAAGCCGATGGTCCCCTTAGTACTTTTCGACAGCAGTAGGCTACGTGCCGGTACCAGGCTTCCCCTCCTCCCTTCCTCCCTTTTTAATTGTGATTCATCAATCATCCCTCATCAGGCTAAAGAACTGGCCTTAATTACAATAAAATAAAGTAAATAAAATAAATCGTCATGTGTAACATGAACTATAGCCAGCGTATTTGGCCGTGGTCGATTTGGCGTTGGTCTAGTAAACTACGCTCGCTGCGTTCCGGCATTGAGTTTGTTAGTGAAACAAACTTATACGTGTAATAAAGTAAAGTAAAGTATGCGTGGAACTTAATAGTTCCGGGTTCGAATAAAAGTTTGAACACGACATTATCTACATATATAATCCACTCATGGTCTAGATTAGCATCGTTGCCAAAATATGAGACGGTAACCTCACACATCAGGGTATAGGTTATTGTGTTTGTCTGTGTACGTAGGCAGTTTGAAGATAGTGACTGTAAAATGTCTCCTCTCTAGTGGTTAGTAATAAAATGTAAATTTTTTGCTTGTGTGCAGTCACGCAACAACCGGATTATTTAATCTATCTAATTGTTTAATGTAGTTTTGACAGTATGTTGTGTTGAGTACACACAAATAACTCGCATGTAATATAGGTTAATGCAATGTTGACTTTGTAAAGGTGCTGGTTTTGATAAGGTCGGTTTTTATTACATTGAGTTACGGTTGTTAATTTAAAAACTGGATTATTTGGTGTAATACGACATCATAGTGCATTGTTTCTAATTTATTACAATAGGAATACGCAAACGTTCGGTATAGAAAATTTTCTGCACATCTTTTGTGACTTTTCAAGTGTCGAACAGTATTCAATCTGGCATTTAAATGTTCTATTAAGTTCGGTTTTACTTTAATATTGTAGCTCTCCATTTTGAAAATGTAAAGTATAATGTATATACTAAATAGAGTATCATTATACTGTACTCATGCTATTACTAGGATCATTTACAATTCAACTTTTATTTTCATTAGTCATAGTTTATGTTGTTTCTAGTTTTCGTGATGACGTATCAAGTAATGTATTGTCACAGCTGTAAAATTCTCAGAAGAGACGGTCGCTCCAATTTCAACGGAATTCGCCGCATAATTTCCCAGTACCCGATTGTCGTTCTCCTGCTGGTATATGCCCTGCAACGCTTGCCAACAGATGCGCTGAGAGTATTACTTCAATACCGGATGCAGAGAACGAGTTGCAACCAGATTTATTATGGGTTTCACTCCCAGTTGTGAGTGCGAGAAATGCCACGATTTCCAACTGACAGACTGTTTGTGTACCCTCTTCAGTCTTATTTATATTCTTCTTATAGGTTTACAAGTAATTGTGCCATTATCTAGTCATTGAAGCTTTCTTCAGTCAACGGTTGTAAAAAGAGCTTTTCTTACACAAAGGAGTGATTGACAGGGAATTGATAATTTTTTTCCTGGTATCCACTCGGACTTCCATAAAAAAAATGCAAATACTTTTTCGAAACCGAAATTCTAACAATCTCGTCTGAGCTAAATAATCGAATAGCCTTCCCAGTTCCAATGAACCGCTCTTATCGGACATGACAGTTCCTTATCACATTCTTATCTCTACATCAGCAGTTACTAAACTGCTACCAACTCAAGGAGGTGTACAGCCTGAGCTGGTGACAAAAACGAGATTTCATAGCCTGAGGTGATGCAGTTCGGAGTTAAACCCATAATTGGTTGATATTTCTCACATACGTCACTTCACTATTACATCATCATGTATGACGTCACCACCCTGCTAGGTACATCGAGGACACTATAGCTGCAGGGTTCTAATCACGCGTGATAATACCGAGCATGCCTGGGCGTTCACACGACTGTTATTAAACTGTGTTGTGTTATGACGTCACCACCCTGCAAGGTACATCGAGAACACTATAGCTGCAGGGTTCTAATCACGCGTGATAATACCGAGCATGCCTGGGCGTTCACACGGCTGTTATTAAAGCGAGGGTGGGGCCTTATCGCCTAATTAAGTTGTCGTCCTGTGACGCAATGTGTCAACATAGATGACGGTGGCGAGATCTGGTGGTAATAGGCTTAACTGTAGCGCGACAGGTCGTATCGTAATTAGCACAGCATGCGTGACCTCCATGGAACTGGAGCATGATTCATAACAAAAAAATCGTACAAAATACAAATTATTGTTTTCATTGTATAAAGTACTGCACCTGGATTCGCAAATGTTGACCTACTTTGCGGAATACCTGAATTTGGTATTTTAAAATTGCTTCATGGTTTAAGATTGTCCCAAAATAAAATTAAATGATGTAATTTTATAGGGAATTTAATGCTTTTTCTTAGGAATGTGTTTTTATTATAATCGGCTAAATATTTCTGTTTTGCAATTAGATATGAAAGGTGGCTAGCAATATCACATGACAAAAGGTAATTAAGAACATCTAAAAAAAGGAAATATTGATTGGAACTCAAAAACATTCATAAGAAAGAGCACTATATAGATTATCTACATGAAGACATATTTTGATTTACATTTCAGACAATTTAAACACATTTTAGAGAAATTTTTACAGAACGAAATCGGGAATCCGCTGGCTAAATAATTCACAAATTAAATATTGTAAGTTCAATGTTAATATTTTACTAAATTCTATCTTCGTGAGTATTCATAACATAGTCATGATTTTTATTTTATATCACAAAAATTCCATAACTGAGACAATCCAGGCCATGTATTTTAACGTTTTTTACTGAGCAATCATTAGACTGGGTTTTATGAATAATATAATAATGTTTCCTGTTTAAATGGCTCCAACACTCCCTCGAGATTCGTACCTCGCCGTTGTATGTTATTGTTACACAAAGTTTCGCGGGTGTTTTATGCTGGAGTAATTAAAAACTGAAATACATTTGTGTGTACTGTCTATGTCTATCTACCCACTCAGTATAACAAAACTTACTTTCTAGATATAATAGTTCAACATTGAACTCTGCTGGAATGCTCTCCCGGGCTGGGCCCTCTAGAGCAGTTGAAGGAATACAGAGGTAAATAAAAACGCATAAGCCAGGGCTGGGGTGATATTAAAAATTAGTGTGAAGATGAATGGAGGTAAGGACCAACTACAATGGAGTCAGTGTAAAAACTGAATTGGTGCTCAGTAGAAGCGAGGGGGAGCCGTAACAGTCTAGGGCTGAACCATCCAGGACCCAGGGCCCTTATAGACTGAGACGGATCACGGCACCCGCCTCTTCTTTGCTGTTAGGGGAAGACGATTTGAGAGACCTTTGGAAGCCCTCAAGAGACGAGCAGGAGAACAACAAAACACGGTCCTTAGTGAGGGGCGTTCTGACACTTAAGCCCCAACCACAATCGTCGGTATTGGAATCGCAATCAAAATCCGGAAATCGTGAAAGAGTTTACTTACCTGGTTCTTATTGCGCGGTTCGGAAGAAGTCAATCGTAATGACGTAATGATTTAGTATGGAAAATGTACAGTTGCGATCCCGATCCCGATTACGATCACGATGCCGACAATTGTGGTTGTGGCTTAATTATCTGTCTCGTTCATAGAGACATTCTTATCAAAACAATAGTAGGAGTTTGAAAAAATAGTCCTGAGTGGGAGTCATTGGAACATTGGAAAGTCTGAATTGGAAGCAGGTCCAACTAGCCACACATATGTGTGTAGCCTTAATTAAATATGAATTGATAATGAGTTCTTCATGGTACAGAATCGTGTACTTGTAAATCAACTGTTGAATTCGAAACTACGGTTTATCTCACTTATTGGTAAAGGCTGGTCCACACAAATTTTGAAGACCTAATGCATAAGGTTTTAAGACGTTGTTTTTAAAACAACAATGAAAACAACGTCTTAAAACTAAAACTTTGTGTGAACGCCAGTACGTGTTTCCTATGATCCAACTTTACGACTACGCGTTAAACCTTAAATCGTATGTCTCTGTGTGGACCAGCCTTAACAATGTAGAACCTTGCTGAAACCGGAACTCTACTGATACCCGGGTATCCATTAAGTGGAACCCTGGTTCGAAACCCGTTTGGAACTCCCGCTTTCTCTCTCTGTTAATATTATTACCTTTTATGTAGCCTAATCGTGTTTGTAAAGTCGCTCATAAAAACAGTCTTTAACGATGCATTATTGATTGTGCGCTTCACTTTTACAATCATTTCATTCGTTTTCCGAGGAAGGAAACAATATTGTCGAACTAAATGGAAATCGGTCCCAGATATTTTACTTTTAGAATCTCGAAGCTAAAAATAACTTGACACAATATGTATAGATTTTATTCCGTAATAACTTTTTAAAGAGAAATGTGAAACAAACAATAGCCATCCAGTCGCACTGTGCAGAGGGGGGGGGGGGGGGGGGGGGGCAAGATATCTGGTTTTGGCGGTTAATATGCGCATTATTCCATTCCTGGTTCGGTTATTCTAAACAAAATGTCGTTAAAAGAAAAACATCTACAATTGTGGTTTTATAAAATATATCTTACACATTTTATTATTACATTTTGAGCGACGGAAACCAGATTTTTGCAATTTCACATACCGATCTTTTATCACTTGAACCAATAGCTATAAATGTCGGAACATAATTTACTATTCTAAAATATCGGTATCTGTAATGTACTTTTATCTTGAAATGTTTTCGTTTTACGATACAAGAGCGGGATAACATTTGAAAACAGAAACTAACTTCAACGACATTTATTGCTCGTATACTTTCAATAAATATGTAACAACCGTCGATAATTTGAACTTTATGATCAACAGTTTAGCAACGGGGCTAATCGAGACGATCAGTGGAATACCTTTAAATAATATTTACAAAAATAAGGATGCAAATTTGATTGTTTGAATAAAATTAGACAAGTTTAGATATTACCGAAATTGTGTTATTTTTTTAAAATTTCCATTCTTTAGAGATTATTTGCAGATTTTGGTAGTATGTAGCTCGTCTGTATCAACCCAAAATGTTGATACTGAATGTTGTTTTTAAAATATGAACATTCTCTCTTTTTCCAAGATATTTGTGTCAAGAACTCTAAACATTTTTGCGGATATTCAATGGATATTCAAGACCGAGCAGTACGTGAGCTTAGCAATTGACACAGGGGTAACTGAATAACTAATAGTTACTTTATACTGTGAACTAATAGTAACTCTTTCTTGAGCAGGAAACATAATTTAGAAAATCTAACCTCGACAGTGAGTTGAACCCAGGTATTTTCTTGACGTGCCCGCCAGGTAAGCAAGAGACCTGGGCTCGAATCCCAGCTAGAGTAGAACTTTTCAATCTGTTTTCTAATGAAGTTACGCAGGGTATAAAAGCTCATTAACTTGTCCGTGCATGTTTCACACACTCACGAACACGCGCAAACCATGGAAACTCTTTGCGGTTTTCTTGAAACTTTCCCGCGAACTCTCTTATTGAGTTTCCCTGGCTGAACATGTGTACAGCTCGTTTTAAGACCCCACTGCTGCATTCGTGACGTAGGACTGCGCTATTGGCCTTGTTCTACACATAGAGCATCTTTTACAGCCTTCTTGATCGTGATCATACATCAGCCACATGACGCGGGTCATACTTCAAACTATAGCATGATTAAATGACCCATCGGCACCGCTATTTATGTGGATTTGTGTATCAAAATGCATACTTCTATAGAATTTTGTTTTAAATAATTGAAAACATGATTCGGCGTGGTAGTAAGAGTAAACCGTTGTAGAAGGAAAGCTCGATAGCAGTAAACTAGGCCTATAGTTGACGCGACTTTTTTATTTAGTATTTTTCTACGGTTTGGAGGCTTGTTTATTTCCACGATGTAGCGTATTTTTTATAATTTAATTAATTTCGGTGAAATCTACAATTGTTCGAATTGTTGTTACTTGTAAATAAACTGGTATGGACTTATGTATATTCTGTACCCATATTCACACATTTTGTAAACTTTGTATTTTTAATTTTCAATTATTTCATAATATTATTTATATTTCATTATAAGCTTAAGTAAATACCACATTTTATATAACCGGTTGTATGCATCTAACGCAGGAATTCAAATGTGAAATTAATTATGTATTGAATTAATAATTAGGCTATATTCATGGTTTTAGTGGAGGTGCCGGGTAAACTTTTTATTTATTTTCAATGAGCAATTATTTCAAATTAAATTATACCATGGAATTACAGCGCATCATGTACTGCTTATCTACTAACTACTAACCGAACCTTAGCAGGATTCTGTCCTTTAGTGGTAGTAGTCTCCACCCAATCCTTCTTTGACTTCATTAAAAGAGGTCGTTACATTTTATGGAAATGTTCAATTCAAACGATGACGGATATATAAAAGATATAATATATAAATATATGACCTGTTGTGCAGTATCTCATAATCGGTGTATCATTGTCGTGCTAGTTCTTTTACATAATGAAGCTGCCGTGCTCAATATTACGCAACCAACTTTTAAGGGTACGTTTGTAATCGTCATAGCTATAGATTTATAAATGTGTTAAAGCAAATATAAAATATCCCCTAAGAAATGTGACAGCAGTAGTTTTAAACGATATTCTGGCCTTCAAGTTCCGGTTATTAACGTAGAGCAAACTGAATTCGTCTAACGAAGATAAAATGTGGAGTTAAGATCAAAGTTTAAGGTTTTTTGGACATTAAACTTGTAAATTTATCGCAATTTTGATTTCCGTTATAATTATTTAATGACTCCAGAAATGAATAATGATAATATCGTTTTATGGTACAGAAACGCATAAAGAGGTGCACATAACGTTTCGGCTTTTATTGAGGAAGATTTTTATACTCCCGAAAATAATTTTTCTGCTATTGAATTTTGTAAAGCTATGAACGAAAAAAAGAATGTATATGCATTTCTCACTGTCGCAAAATCCACAACACTGAATAAATCCATCGTAATTCATAAGTACGGATCCTCACTCCAAGTGCGTTTATTTACATATTCTTTAAAAACAATCTTAAAATCATCTTTTCAAATTTGTTGTTAAATAAACTAGAAGCTTTACTACATACCTCCCTGACAGTCACATTTATGTTGGCAATATGTTCTAAATGGTTTTAACAGGTAGTACTTCAAAAACTATTTGTCGATGCGGTTTATCATTGCAAACATGATAAAAATTCTATTAATAATACGAACTAAATGAAAATCCAACCAACAAACCGTTGAAAAACTACTTATTCTATAACGCAAGTAAAAGCATCACTTTAAAAAGCCAAATGAAATTATCATATACTATTTATGTCTTCTTAAAATATTCGTAATATAAACATCTCAATTAGGCTACATTTACCTACACTATTTATCGAAAACATCACACCGTTTAAATATATTTATTCTCTGTACATCCAGTACTTTTCATACATCTAACAATAGATTCAAAATTAAAACCTTTTACCCCTTAGTCCCCATTTAAATATCATAAAACAAATGCCCCATGTAAAAACTTCATTAAAACATCTACTCTACTAAAAATCATAAAATAAAATATTCCTCACAAATGTATTCCCATTTAAATATCATTAAATAAATGGCCCTTGTAAAAATTTCATTAAAACATCTACTCTACTAATAATCATAATATAAAACATTCCTCTCAAATCTATCCATCTTTATCCTGCTACACTTGTAATAGTAAAAGAAAAACATGTCGAGCGAGCTCCTACCTGTTTGACGCGACTCTCCGCAACAAGTATCTGACAGTGGCAGCAACAGTTGTCAGGCGACGGCGGCGACGAAGACTTCAGTGGCAGCGGTGGGAATCTGTAGAGTCACACTCACAGCGCGCCGCTCTTATAGGGCCAGCCCAAGGGGGCGGCTCAACGCCCATTGGCCCGCGAGATGCTACGTCAAACATGAGTCAGTTTAGACTTGTCTCGACGTGTTCGTTCATTGGTGGGTACAGGTTTACCGGATTAAAATCACAAAGTAATCAACATTTCCTTATTTGCTTGAAATATCATTTTTTGTTTTTTATCGCAGTACTTTAGTATACATTGAACATGGATTGCTTATAAAGTTACACCACTATTTTTTTAGTTTTATTACACCACGTCGGTCACACTTTTTTCTACGTTTCCGAATCTCTCCTAACCCCATCGTCAGCCGCACGCAAACTACGATAAAAGTTGCAAAGTATTATTTCGGTCATTTTTTTTTCCGGTGTCGTATTTAGGTATACATTGAACATGGATTGCTTATAAAGTTACACCACTATTTTTTTTATAATAATTACACCACGTCGGTCACACTTTTTTCTACGTTTCCGAATCTCTCTTAACCCCATCGTCAGCCGCACGCAAACTACGATAAAAGTTGCAAAATATTATTTCGGTCATTTTTTTTTCGGTGTCGTATTTAAGTATACATTGAACAGGGATTGCTAATAAAGTTACACCACTATTTTTTTAGAATAATTACACCACGTCAGTCACACTTTTTTCTACGTTTCCGAATCTCTCTTAACCCCATCATCAGCCGAGTAAACATTGACACAAACTACTACAAAAGTTGTAAAGTATTATTTCGGTAATTTCTAGTATTTGTTTCGTTGTCATATATACTTTCTCGATACATAGATTGGTTTAAAACAGCGCTTCATTCTTCCCTTCCGTTTGGAAGGCTAATTGCAAAGTATCCTGCGTTACCTGTTGCACGTTTTCCAATCTTGGTCTGTCTCCACTCTTGTTTCTTTCCACTTGTCATTCTAATATAATATTGTTAAGAAGTTCCATTCGTGCCTCAAAATGTGCCCAAATGTTATCACATTTATCTAAACTGTTGCATAATTCTTAAATTTTATATGATTGAAACCACTTGCACGTGCACATTTCTTCATAAATTACTACACATCAGTATGAAGAAATAACATGACGGGCGGTACGTTCCGCAGATTTCAAGAAAACGATTAAAAAACAAGTTTCATCGTTTTGAAAAAATGCAATCCTGTTACAATCCTTTAAAATTGGGAACTTCTATTTCTCACGCTGACATCTAGGCAATATTTAAGACGTGATGTAAAACTCTTTTCGTGACAAAAACGTTTCCCATCATCCAAAATTATTATTTCAGTAAGTGTTATACCCTTCTCTCCCCTCCTTATCCCTCTCAACCCCAACCCACACACGCGCATACAAAATGGAGGTCTTAGTCTCAGACATCCAGACGCCATTGTGCAGTAAGACGCAACAGCAGCTTTTATATTAATTACAAGACTTAACATTAACCTGTTTTAAATGGAACGCCAAGAGATTAGGCTATTGCATATCTATGATTGTGAATCAGCTTACCTTTCTCAACAACATGTTTCAAACTGTAACTATGGCAACAACACAAATGATTTAATACTCTTCACAATCTATTATTGTAATAATTACAGATTATAAGTGTTAATTAGTGTTTGTTTGTACTGAAATTGCGCGCATTACAGTAAGTTGGGTAAGTGATCATAAATCTTTCATTGTTACATTGATAACGGGAACGTTGGATTCTATCATAATATAAACCCTGGAGCAGCTGTGCTCGTTGCAGCCTCACTGATTGTGCGTAGATTACACTCGATGATCGATATAATGATATAATGTGCATGCATACGATCGTAGTGTGTTCTTATCATAATTGTCAATAATAACAGCGATTTTTGATACTGTCAACTTCTTGCAAAAACGTATTTATATAAGGCTGTATTGTATGTCCACCTACTCTGCGGTACCGATGATTTCTATCGTTTAAAATTAATATAATATGTTTTAAAATGGCCAAAAAGTAAATAAAAAATATGTTATGCCAAAGCGTGTCCCCAAAAAACGATCCTTTATTTTGATGTCACCCTTGCTGCTTGCGGAGAACAATGTGTTAACAAGTTATGGTGTAAATAATAATTTAAAAAAATATATATCCAATAGAGAATTTAGTTTTCTTTCTTATGAATGTTTCTTTGTTCAAAACAAATATTTCCGTTTTTAAATATTTTAAATAATTTTATCTGTTGTTGTGAAACACTTTTCTATCTAAACCAGAACATTTGAAAGCGGAAATATGTATAGGTACCGAGTTAGGCCCCTGAGGGCGCTAGTGAAAACGAATGAAGCGCTCAAGTGGCAATGTCACGCAATTTTCTGATATGGCAAATGTGAAAATTGTTCAACTAAATACGGCTTTTAAAAATTTTGGGCAGATTATGAATCCCATCAGTCCATCTTAAAAGGCAAGGTGCCATTTAAATCAGGACACGTTTTAGACTTGCAAACAACAAACAACACAAAACAAACACAAACGAAACGAAACGAGACAATAAAAACAAAAACGAACAAAAAACAAAACGACAAAACAAAATCAAAACACATCAAAAATAAAAAACAAACAAAATATTTTACAATAATATGCGGCACTCTTATCAACCGCGGAATGAAATCTTCACCAATTAGTTGCTACATTTGGCCACATATAGCGCTGTATGTACTAACACACGGTGCGTATTGGAACAAAGAAGTATTCATAAAACAGAACACTAGACTATATTCTCCATGAGATGACATGTTGCTATGTTTCACCTTGTGACTGGGTACTGTCCGCAGGGTATGGTGGGTGACATGGTGACATACATAACGGCTGCTTGCGCGATGTAACCTGATTGCAAAGAGCTTCGGAGAATAATTCCCCATCTGTCGACCTGGTGACAAGATTTACAATCCTAGATTGTCCAGAGGATTTGGATGGACTGTAAAATTACACCGACGAGACATCAGAATAGAAATCAACTTTATTTGTGTGAGAAATAGGGTAAAGCCAGGACCGTACGATGCCGTTAGGCCAACCCAGTACAAATTGTTGTAGATTGAGTGCTGCTATAATGTTGGCAAGAGCTGGAGGCCGTTTTTATACAACTCAGATAATGGAATCTTGTAATTATACTATTGGTGTTCATTTAATGCAACTGCTGTTATAATAATAATATTACAGTTCGTCTTGTTTAGGGCGGTAAGTAAGATCATAACACGTTGAATGACTCACGTAGTCGCTATCTCACTCACTCTCACACAACATCGAATGATTATGGCGGCCTCAATTTGCAATCACAACAACAACAACAACAACAACAACAACAACAACAACAACAACAACAACAACAACAACAACAACAACAACAACAACAACAACAACAACAACAACAACGCACAATACATCGTCGAGCTAAACCGTCTATAACACAATTCCAAGATATTCCTTGGGCAGACGTGTTTTGTACGAAATTTTGAGTTATTTTTAGCACGAAATCACCGTTTTTTACAGCAAAAAAACGAAAACTTCGATTTATTTCACAGCGAATACCTACCACTAAATGTGCACACTATATTTTTATTGAAACCTGCACGTATACACAGCAACATCGCTGTATCCAAATCTCAAAGAATATCGAAAGTAAATATCCACCACTAAACTTTAACCCTGTTTACATGGCGGACTGAGTCCGGTACTGAGTACAGTCCAGGGCCATGTAAACACCTAAAAGATGGGACCGAACCGACTGGGTCCGGTCCGCCAAAAAAGCTAGACCGTACCGAAAGACCGATTCAGTCCTATCATGTAAACGGGTAGAACGTACTGACTGAAGAACTGGAACTTTGAACGAACTATGTTTCATGTTTGTAGGTGAATAAGATGGAAAATGATTGTAGTTGCCATCAACAAAAATCAAGTAAAATATTTACAACAGCTTGTAACCTTTTGTTCGCCGGGATACATCTTTAAATTAATTTTATATGGCAGAAGGAAAAAGTAGGGTTATGTACGACCAAAACGAACAAGTGTGGCGCGAGACCGAAATCAAGTTTGGGTACACCTTCATATAAACGCAAGCATCCATGACAGTTCTCAGACTGGTACTCAGTACGGTCCGCCATGTAAACATAGCTATTAACTTTTGTGTTAATTTCACCAGACACTTTGCTTTCACCACCAATTCAGTGGATAACAAAAACGAAAATTGTTATTTTATTTTCACCACGGCTACCTGCCTCTGCACGTGACTAAAGAGTAAAGACATTCGTGCTCCGTCGTCTTCCGTTGCAGCTGGGATGATGATCAAAGCATGCGTCAGGCGACCGTTGCAGCTGGGATGATGATCAAAGCATGCGTCAGGCGACCGTTGCAGCTGGGATGATGATCACAGCATGCGTCAGGCGACCGTTGCAGCTGGGATGATGATCAAAGCATGCGTCAGGCGACCGTTGCAGCTGGGATGATGATCAAAGCATGCGTCAGGCGACCGTTGCAGCTGGGATGATGATCACAGCATGCGTCAGGCGACCG
The DNA here is from genome assembly GCA_945910005.1 of Isoperla grammatica. Classification (NCBI taxonomy): domain Eukaryota; kingdom Metazoa; phylum Arthropoda; class Insecta; order Plecoptera; family Perlodidae; genus Isoperla; species Isoperla grammatica. Next base: position 28,241,692 of record OX246743.1, read on the forward strand.
TTGCAGCTGGGATGATGATCAAAGCATGCGTCAGGCGACCGTTGCAGCTGGGATGATGATCACAGCATGCGTCAGGCGACCGTTGCAGCTGGGATGATGATCACAGCATGCGTCAGGCGACCGTTGCAGCTGGGATGATGATCAAAGCATGCGTCAGGCGACCGTTGCAGCTGGGATGATGATCACAGCATGCGTCAGGCGACCGTTGCAGCTGGGATGATGATCAAAGCATGCGTCAGGCGACCGTTGCAGCTGGGATGATGATCACAGCATGCGTCAGGCGACCGTTGCAGCTGGGATGATGATCAAAGCATGCGTCAGGCGACCGTTGCAGCTGGGATGATGATCACAGCATGCGTCAGGCGACCGTTGCAGCTGGGATGATGATCACAGCATGCGTCAGGCGACCGTTGCGATCACAGCTCGTAAACACTTGATTGCCCATCAAACATGTGTCCGTGTATTTTGTGGGTGTCGGACCACAGCCCACGTGATCCGCAGATACAACCGATACAGTTGGCTCTCTCAATCCCTGGCGAGGGGTCGCAACCCTTCAACAGCCACTCGCAAACAAGTTCCACTAAAACCTAGTAGTTGGATTATACACTGTTCCTTGTTTCTCTGATTAGGGCTCGAAATATTGCGGTTTTAATTGTTTGATCTTGACGAGGAACAGTGTATAGTCCCAACTACTAGGTTTTATAAAACGTTTTTACCTGTTCTACTATGTTTCCATCTTTTAATTAAGGTCCACTAATATTAATTTTTGGCTGTCGGGTGTCGCCATGCACGTCCATTTTCTATTAAAACCTGACGTTTCGGACTAAATGGATAGTCCATCTTCAGAGTACTTGAATAAACAGTCAATAGGTCTCTCCAAGTTCTCTAAAGATGGACTATGCAATTAGTCCGAATCGTCAGGTGTTAGTAGACAATGGACATGCATGGCGACACCCGACAGCCAAGAATTAATAATTGTGACTCGGGCAGCGAAAGTCTACAAGTTTTAAAGTCCACTAAATCACCTCTAGAAGCACGCAGTTCGTTCGACGACATCTCGCCAGGGGATTTAGTGGACTTGGCTCGCAACTTGCGGACTAATGAGTAGAAGGCTTGAAGATTGGCCTTCATCATTGTAAGGTTTCATTGAGGCTTCAAAACAACAACGCAAGTGAATAATAAATGTGTAAAATGTTTTTCCGCCGCACACCTGATTTTCATTTGTAAATTGTCTCCTCGTGTAAGTGCCGCTCCCATAAGCGGCCATTATAAACTTCTGGGCCCGGGGTAGAATAACCCCAGAGTAACTCTGCTAGTCGTAAGAGACGACTAAAGTAGACCCTGTTCCTTTTTCCCCCACTATCGCACTGCAGATTTATCCTCCCACTTGGACCTGCCCTCCCTTGCCGGACTCCCTTTATGACGACCCCCGCGATGTGCAACAGATCAGATTCGGTCATGCGGTGTTTTTTCTTTCATCTTCATATTTCACCCTCATCGTCTCGATTAGCCAATCTTGCAAAAATATAGGACCTAAATCCCAAATATAATCATCACAAACTACACACATCTCACAGTTCACTAGCTGCCTACATCATTTCCATCCACTCGGTGGTGATTGGATTTATAAAATCATCTACAAAATAATTAAAATATCAACTTTTTGATTGTTGTCTGTCTGTTTTGAAGGCTGATGTAAATACCGTTGTCCAATCAGGCGCTGACGTGAAAACCAATCACGATGACATTAGCATGAAATGTGTTGGGAATTAGGATCGGTACCGCTTCGGCTTATCATATACTGGCCACGCCGTAAGAAGCGAGGTGTCCCCTAAAATTGTGAGAAGAGACGGTCACTCCACACGGTCTATTTCAACGGTATTCACCGCCAGATTTCCCGATACCTGCATTGTTATTGTCCACTGCATTGACTGCACCGACCGTGAATGGAATGCGACCCCACCACGTCTGACAACAGGCGGGTGATATTATCACTACAATACTTTAGGCAAGAGAACGGGATGCAAGAAGATTTAGGTTGGTTGTTGTCACACGCGTCACTACCCTATTACATAATCCGTGACGACAACACCTTGCAAGTTAATTTGACGGGACTATACACGTCTCTTGTGGCCGGCTGCCCTTTCAGCCACCCTAGGTTAACTCGCCTTCCACTGCACAAGATAACGAGTCTTATCACCGAATAAAACATCAAAAATATTGATAATCTGAAACTTTCACATGCCGCCTTTTAACAGGAATTTTCTGTATACACTTTTATTTATTATCATTATATTAATATTTAGATAAGATCAAGTGAAAGAGAAGAATTGTAAAGGCAGACCAAGTCTACTGCACATCAAACAGGTAATTTAATTCAGTATGCATTATAAGAACTTCAGTCAATAAATTCAGTCTTTTTTATGTATACGAATCCACTTATAACACTATTGGCTGCTTTGACTTGTTTATTTTTGTGTGTTTATCTCCTAAACTAAGAGATATACTGACAATTATCCGTGCTCACCCAGCCACCCTCACTATAGGAATTTTCCAGTATTGACAACGTGAAAAACAAATAATTGACCGAATAAAATATAAATACGTTTAAATTATACATGAGCTAAAATTTTACAAAACAATCCACTAGACAAAATAATTAACCGCGTGTTTTCGTCAGGTATAATAATTAAACAATAATAAATTAACTAAATACTGTATGAAACACACAGTGGCATCTTCTGTTCACATTCTAACGATATTTTAATAATCATATTAATTTTCAGCTTGCAGCATGCAGCCATGATTATGAGAGTATGTTGTCACTATCCACTCACTGATTCATACGTTTCATATTTGAAATATAGATCTTTGATTGATTATTGTTCACTCGTCGATGGTGTTTGGAGCCTACAGGGTTGATTTAGTCGCTTTAAATTAAAGTCCCCCGTTGAAAATCAGTCTTACTACTGAGTGAGAAGACTATTAATACGAATATTTATATTTATTTATTTAATGTGCCAATGGTGTACACAAAGCTTGACTCCTATTACCTCATTGTCGCTGTCTAGGTAGGATTGAAACGTGGCCCGTTGTCTGACATTAGAGCTCTGGGGCGCCACACAACCTTGAACTGTGAATACGCTCATCATTCCCGCCCAATAATCATTGGCTTCATGCATGACGTCACTTAGATAATAGCTAATGATAAGGTTACCGCGCAAGATATAGTAATCACATCTATTGACTTGTTCGCAAAGCGGTGAGCGTGGGAATCGGGTTCCATGGGGATATAGGTTTGTTTGATGTTGGCTTTCTTGGAATCGTTTATTATTAATTACTATTATTATTATTATTATTATTATTATTATTATTATTATTATTATTATTATTATTATTTTTATTAATATTTTTATTATTATTATTATTATTATTATTATTATTATTATTATTATTATTATTATTATTATTATTATTATTATTATTATTATTATTATTATTAGTATTATTATTATTATTATTATTATTACTATTATTATTATTATTATTTCTTTTATTATTATTATTACTATTATTATATTATCTTGTTTTTTGTTGGAATGCCTGGTGTAGGATGCACACCAGCTTTAACCGATGTGCCCGTATTTAAACACTTGCTTGGAATGTTTCAGATTGCATGTGTTTGTTTTCCATAAATCATACTCATATTGTCCTAGGTTCGATCAAATGTCAGACTTAACTTATGGATTGACTTTAATCGCCAAATTATTAAGATGTGTGTGTAAGTGTAATGTTAACTTTGAATCTGAGGAACGAAGCACATAAAGAGTGATCCGTATAATTCGCCACTGGACATCTCCGCTTATTGCTGAGTAGGTATAGACAACAAATACATGATACCTTTCATTTTATTTATAAAATGCCGTTAATCAAAAAACGAAATTGGAAAACTTTTCTCATTGAGTTTATGGATTTATTCCTGATTTCAATACAGGAGGATTTGGGCTTAGTCAGACTGGACAGTATTGTCCGTTTTACGGATTGATGTGTAAGCATATTGACTAATAATGTTGGTAGCAGAGCCATGAACAATCAACCGCGCTTAATACCAACAGAGAAGTCGAGCCAGATACCAAGGCTAGTTTTAACATCGAACAAGATTGGTATTTACCTACATAAAGTTTTCAAAACGTAGTTTCAACACGTAGATACATTTCTGTAAAGTTACGAACCTTTCACTTTATCATATTTTAACTATTGAATTAAAATTCTTGTTAAAAACCCGTGTTTAATAATGACTTGATTAATAGTTTTCAACTGCATTAGGCTATTCATAATCACTGTTTATTTACTGTTGGTAGCCTAAGTTCCAATTCAATTCAATTTAAGATCGTTCGTCTGAGAGATTTTAAAGGACTTAGGAGACCACTTTGATGTAATTATAAAATTTAACAGCTGTTCATATAAATTAAGTATATTCAAATAACGCGCCATGGCGGCCATATTGTGTGACACTGACAAAACGCATGTTTGTTAACCTGCGACCGGCAGTGCAATGTTAAAGATGACGTTTGGTTCAATTTCAACTCTGTTTTTCATGATTGATTCGCTATTACACAGACTCATGTTCATAAAATTTATCAGTAGATGTAAAGGCTGGTCCACACAGATTTTTAAGACATAATGCACAAGGTTTTAAGACGTTGTTTTAAAAACAACAATGAAAACAACATCTTAAAACTAAAACTTTGTGTGAACGCCAGTACGTGTTTCCTATGATCCAAATTTACGACTACGCGTTAAACCTTAAATCGTATGTCTTAAAAATCTGTGTGGACCAGCCCTTAGAGTTTGAACTCCCATATTTCGTAGTGAGCACATTTGTGAAATGGAATACACGTTTTGGGCTGTAATATTATGGCTATTGTGACGTCACGTGAATACTCCCTAGAGTGGATTTAGCGTGGTTTTAATGTTGGCGGCTAACCAGCCACAAACCTCGACTACTATCTCAACACTTGACTGTACTTCCATGTAATTAATTAATAAATAATCATTTTGTGTTCTTTAAAAAAAAACTCATCCGTTATAATTGAGGGGGGAGGGGGTAATCCCCCTCTTTTGTTCCAGATTATCTTCGGGTGAGCGTCCGTATTAATTCTTGTGTCGGTTATTTCGCGGCGTAAGATTCGTTCATTACACAAATTGTGGACATTAATCCAGGCTAAGGTTTTATTCCTAGAACCCAGGATAATCCCCTTGGATCGGCGGGGCTAAAGCTCGTCTGTCATGGACTAAGAGAAACAACACTGAGAAATGTTAATTATATGACACCATTTTCATCCACAGACATCAAATATAAAACTAGTGATGTAGTCATGAGTTCTACGGATGTTTCCAGAAAAGTTTTGGGATGGTGTAAAAAGTTTCTAGCGTTGTGAGTGGTCATTCCGTGTTTAGCGTTGTCGTCAATGTAAGATAAGATACGAATTGTATTTATTTGCTTCTGTCAGCTTATTTATGTACCTATATAACAATTTGCATCGTTCCTAAGGACGTACAAATAAAGACGCTGATATGAACATTTAAAAAAAATATCACACACCATTAGAAAAAATTAAAGTTAACACGTTATAAGAATTTTTTTAGATGTCAAAAAATAGAAGTTTCATGATTTGTTTATTGTGTTTTATCAAAAAATTCACGAATCAAAATCTTCGCTTATATTTAAATTACAACCACCATGCCAAATTAAAAAATGAGTAAAATTCTTCGTTAGAGTAAAAATGGTCTTATACAGATATAAAGTACTCTTCTTTGGTATAAACTGCGCCCCCGAAATGTTTCAGAGCATAATGGAGACCCTTGTTAGTGACCTGGATGGAGTTGAGGTGTACATTGATGATTTTCTAGTTACAGGAAAGACCAGACAGGAACATGATGAACGCCTTTACGCTTTACTTCAGCGTTTTGCTGAAAGTGGTCTTACCTGCAACTTACAGAAGTGTGAAATTGCTCAGACTTCTGTTAAATACCGTGGTCATATGTTCAGCAAGAATGGTGTCAGCCCTCTACACAACAGGGTAAAGGCCATTCAACAATTGCGCCCACCGACCACGTCTGCAGAGGCTTCTAGTTTACTAGGCCTCATTGGCTATAATTCCAGATTTATAACGAATTTCTCTATGATAACGAAGCCAATCAGAGACCTTATCTGTAAAAACATCCCATTTAAATGGAGTTCTAAAGCACAGAACGCTTTAGATACTCTGAAACATGAATTGTGTTCTGCTTCCACTCTAGCATATTTCGATCCCAGTGCAGATACTTACATTGTATGTGATGCCTCACCATACGCAATTGCTGCCATCCTCTATCAGACCCAAGACGGCTGCCAGCGCATAGTGGAGTGTGCTAGCCGTGCCCTCACTGACGTCGAGTGCCGTTACAGCCATACAGAGAAAGAGGCCTTGGGTATCGTTTGGGGATGCGAGAGGTTCCATTACTACATTTATGGTGGTAAACCTTTTAAACTGGTTACAGACCACCGTCCTTTAGAGTTTATTTTCTCAGAGCGCTCTAAACCATGCGCCCGGTTGGAACGTTGGGTCCTCCGACTTCAGTGCTACAATTACCATGTAGTGTATCAACCAGGTAAAACTAATACAGCCGACCCACTTTCCCGACTAATACCTATTACCGAAACACCCAAATCCAAAGGGAAAGAGGACCTTTATGTTAGACGTGTGGCTCAGCTAGCAGTGCCGCGAGCCATGACATTTGAACAGATTCAGGACGCTACTTCTGCTGACCCACATGCTCAAGACCTAGTGAAAGCCATTCAAACCGAACGTTGGCCAGTCGAGTTAAAGAGATTTGAAATCATTAAAACTGAACTTTGTGTTTATGATGGCGTTATTCTTAGAGGTACCAGACTTTACATACCAGCATCGCTGCGTGAACAGGCGCTCTCTCTTGCTCACGAGGGACACCAGGGAATAGTGAGGACAAAGCAGCGCCTTCGTTCAAAGGTATGGTGGCCTACAATCGATACTGCAGTCGAGAAGCTAGTTAGATCTTGTCGGGGATGTCAACTCGTTAGCCAGCCTGACCCACCTGAGCCTGTTACTGCTACCAGCCTTCCTGATGGACCATGGCAGGACCTAGCAATGGACTACCTTGGACCGCTTACTTCCCAATCAGGACAGTACATTTTTGTGCTTATCGACTATTATAGTAGATATTTTGAAGCAATCTTAACGAAATCCATTACTGCTGAATCTACAATTGCCATGCTTAAGTCGTTTTTCGCTCGTTATGGTTTGCCTTGTACTTTGCGTGCAGACCAAGCTCGGAGTTTTGTAGGTTCAGAAATGAGAGAATTTTGTATAAATAACGGTATCAGGCTTGTCAGCACCACACCTAGATGGCCTCAAGCAAACGGAGAGGTGGAGCGACAAAATCGCTCTCTTTTGAAATGCCTACGCATTGCTAATGCAGAGGGAAAAGACTTACGGGATGCCTTATATGAATTTCTGTTTGCGTACCGCACGACTCCTCATTCGACTACCGGGGTTACGCCTGCATTCTTGATGTTTAATAGAGAGCTTAGAGACAAAGTTCCCTCCCTAGGATGTAGGAATAAACTGGATATTGCTGTAAGAGACTGTGACGCGGAAAGAAAAGGTGCTGCGTGTCACTACACAGACACAGCTAGGCACTCAGCTCCATCTGATGTTGCTGTGGGAAATTTAGTGTTGCTGCGGGAGGAAAACCCTTCAAAATTGTCTACCACATTCTCCCCAGTTGAATTCCAGGTTACATCCAAAATTGGCAACTCCACAACAATCCGTTCACCTGAGGGAGTCAGTTACCAACGAAATGTGTCACAATTGAAGAAGGTTATCCAGCCTCCAGTTGTTTTGCCAGACCCAACTGCTTACACAGGTTGCCTTCCAACTGAATCTACATCAGGGGTTGTTTTGCCAGACCCAACTGCTTACACAGGTTGCCTTCCAACTGAATCTACATCAGGGACCACACCTGTCACTTCACCGGTGATTTCACAGCCCCAAGACGAAAGCCTACAGCCCCAAGACGAAAGCCTACAGTCCCAAGACGGAAGCCTACAGTCCCAAGACGAAAACCTTGTTGGAGAGTCAGTGAAAGAAACTCCTAAGCCGAGGCGTTCCTGTCGTCTCAGATACCCACCAAAACGATACACCAATAAATAATAAAAAATAAAATTTTATAAATTATAAATAAATATATTTGTATGGGGAGAAGAGATGTAGTGTTGAGCTCCACAAGGCAGTGGAGTCAACAGTAGCCAGGGGACAACAATGGAATAAAGCGAACCAAATGTGACAGACCTGAAATAGATTTGCTCATTTTATTTCATTCATATTAATTACTATTTACTTTTAATAATACCAAACATACGGTATTTCATACACTAAAGACAGGTTCAACATTTCGTTAATCACAATCTAGGAGGCGGGGAATCGAGGGGTCGCTTAGCCGGTTCCCTTGCAAAGTTAAGCAACATCAGGCTAGATCTTGAGAAGGGTGGGTGACCGCTCTCTTCCGAAATACTAATTAAAGTGGTTCCACAGCAAACTAGTGGATGTTGACGTCATAGATGACTGAGGTATTGGCCAGCCAAATTTAAGCATTTTAGACAGCCACCCGCTGATTGGCTCCGACTCACTCATCTATGACGTCAGCATTCACAAGATGCTGTAGAAACACTAGTTACCGTTATTTAGAGCAGATTGGAGGGTTCGAAACCTTGTGTAACAACTTCTTTCTTTTCGTCAACTGCTCGGCAGTCCAGATTAGTGGAGGAACCTATATTACTGGTCAAAGTTTGTAACGCCCTTCTTTCGAATGGGACGTAAAGCCCCCCTTGTCCCCTGGTACTTTTCGGCATGAGTAGGCTGCGTGTCGGTACCAACCTTCCCCTCCTATGCTCATCATCATTCTTCGATCATCATATATAGTCTATAGGGCACAAGCAACACCAATAGACAACAATGCAACAAATTAATTGAATCAATGGACAAACAACAAGCTGTCAAAAAATAATTTCGCCTGATTTTGGAAAACAAAACAAAAAACAAACAAATACACATACAAAACTTTCACTTAGTCAGTGTCTTTCATTAAAAGTTTTAAATGGCGTGCAGTTACTATTGCTACACTTGTTTTTATTTCTATGGTTGCAATTTTATTATTTTGACAGCTGATGGTTTGTCCATCAGTTCAATTAATTTGTTCCATTGTTGTCTTTCGGTGTTGCTAGTGCCCTATTAAATGTAAAATGCGAGCCAGCGCAGTTGGCCGCGGTCGATTAGGCGTTGGTCCAGTAAAACACGGTCTCTGCGTTCCAGGTTCGAATCCAGGATTGGGCATAGTTGTCACATGGTGTTTTTCCATCTTCATAATCAACCACTCATCGTCTCGATTAGCATTGTTGAAAAAATATAAGAAGTTTAACCTCAAATATCATCATTATCATCGTAAAATGTGGTCATTTGATACTGTTGCAGATATATTTGGTGGAGGCGCCGGGTATAGCTTCTATTTGCATTGCTGTGACGTCATAACGGCTCCGCTGACGTCACGCCTTGTTGTAAGAGTTCCGCAACCAACGCGTGGGTGTGGCAACACTGTGTTCAACCACCTGTTACTCTTGGATCATCGTGACAAGTGGAGCTATGTCTGTTGACGGCCACAGTGCGTGTCGAACTGAATGCAGCAATGTTGAAGGTTTTATTTGAAACTCTAAAAGCGCCAATGAAGTTGTTTTACTTTAATAATTAATTTAATAACTATGGCAACAAAAATATGACCTAGCATATTTTTGTTGATAAATATGCACATTCTGCACATACTCTTACACATTTACCCCGCAATTATACACGTTACAATTTTGTGATTTGGGTTCTTGGTTCTTTCACAATACGAGAATTATCAAGATGGCTGTATTTTCGAGCTACATATTTTTGTGTTTGAAAGTGTTTATTTTTACAAAGTAGCAGAGAAAATAGATTTAAAAGGGGTTCGTGGGTGGAAAGGGGAAATCTGAGGACCTCATTTCGTTGCCTCTTACGATTGGCAGAGTCACCCTGAGTTTCCCGCGATGCCATCAATTGGGTCAAGGATTGGATTGGATTGGATTGGATTGGATTGGATTGGATTGGATTGGATTGGATTGGATTGGATTGGATTGGATTGGATTGGATTGGATTGGATTGGATTGGATTGGATTGGATTGGATTGGATTGGATTGGATTGGATTGGATTGGATTGGATTGGATTGGATTGGATTGGATTGGATTGGATTGGATTGGATTGGATTGGATTGGATTGGATTGGATTGGATTGGATTGGATTGGATTGGATCATGGGGAAATGAAGTGTGAAGTGTATGCAAGTCCCATAAGCTACTAGCTATCTCTACTCATTATGCTTTTTACTTTTCTACCTTTCCCGTCTGGAGAAAATTCTTTGTCTAGTTCCTACGATATTGGCCTCCTCAACTCAAACCCACACGCCAACTTAAAATGAAAAATAATACCGTTCTAAATATCATGATACCTCTCCATTGTTGCGCTCGTGACGTCACATATTAGTTCATCTCGCTGTTTACGAGAATTCCTCTCACAACAACGAGATCCACAACAATGTATGACGTCATACCAAAAATACCATCAAACCGGGCGCGTCTTGCTAGTCTATTTTTTCACCGCGTCCGGCTAATGAAAGCGTTTTGACGATGGGGCCGAACAGATATAAACCCAGTGGGGGGGGGAGGGGGGGGTGCTTTACGATCCCCCGCAATTCGGGCGATATAACGACGCGGGGCTCCTTGATACCTGTCAATTTCCGGGGCGTTATTGCCCCAGATTGGCTTAGTACGTGAAATATTTGGTCATTTTTGTTGTGGCAATGATAAAGTGGTCGGCAATATGGCCACGATGTGGGAAGCTTCGTTCATCGTAGCTCATCTCTTCCTGGCCAGACACTGGTGACGTCATCAAAGACACATACAGCCTCACTGCGTCTTGTTTCGTGGTAATAATCAATTACCACGTGGTTCGTTGGTCCAGTAGTTAGCATCCCTGCTTCCAATGCAGAAGATCCCGGCTTCAAATCCCGGTTCAGGCAGAAGTCTTTTAACTTCTATCAAGGATTCAGTTCCATTACTTCTTGTCTATAAGGAATAAGTAAACGGTGACTTTGGAGCCGTCCTAGCAACGAAGCACTCAATAAATTCAAAGTTGTTCTGAATCGGCCTTGTTGATTCTGGCATATCAGGTGTTCGCACTGTCCAATCACTGATTCATATGTTTCATATTTGAAATAGTACAGATCTTTTATTGGTTATCGCTCACTCGTCGATGGTGTTCGGAGCCTGCAGGGTTGGTTTAGTCACTTTATATTAAAGTCCCCCACTGCAAATCAGTTTCGTTACTGAGTGGGTAGACTCTAAATGTGAATTTATTTATTGGTATTCACGGAGTGAATCTAAAAAACTTTTTTTCTACGAAATGTAACAAAAATCACTTTTATATGTTACCTGTTACTGTATCTTTCCAATTATGTAAGGCGCATGCTTCAAATAGTATGTATTTATGTTTAAAATCAAATTAATTATGTTGAATTGGCTCGAGCCTATGCCTATGCACGCCATTCACCATTAGCAACATGCACACAGCCTACTGGATGCTACAATCAGCTGTTCTACGTTGATTCTGTAGCCAACGTAGGAAATGAAACCGAATATCGCCCGCAAACTTGAAGAAGGGGTAATTTATTTTTTGGGTATAAATTTATTTTAAAATAATAACCCTTTCTTCAAATTACCCCTTCTTCAAATTTGAAGAAGGGGTAAATTATCGAAAATACTGCGATTATTATACAGTAACTTATGTTTAAGTTGGTGCATCTGCTGATTACAAAGAACCAAAGCACTTATTTTGCTGCAGAGATATTTCTCTTCATCCTAGTGTTGAACAATGGCGAATGGCGTGCATTGGCCTAGGCATAGGCTCTAGCTAATTCAACAGAATTAAATTGATTTAAAACATAAATATGTACTTTTTGAAGCATGCGCCTTACATAATTGGAAAGATACAGTAACAGGTAACATATAAAAGTGATTTTTGTTACATTTCGTAGAAAAAAAGTTTTTTAGATTCACTCCGTGAATACCTTGGATTGGATTGGATTGGATTGGATTGGATTGGATTGGATTGGATTGGATTGGATTGGATTGGATTGGATTGGATTGGATTGGATTGGATTGGATTGGATTGGATTGGATTGGATTGGATTGGATTGGATTGGATTGGATTGGATTGGATTGGATTGGATTGGATTGGATTGGATTATTGGATTGGAATAGCCTTCCCGTTATAGGGTGCACACCAGCTTTACCTGATGTTGTATGTTGGAAAGGAATGTCCTAGGCCTGTTAGTAGGAATCAATCCCAGCATTCGCCTTTACGACTGAGGAAAACCTCGGGAAAACCTTCAGTCAGGATTGCCGGTGGCCGGAATCGAACCGGCGACCTCCCTATTTAGAGTTTCGCGTCTTACCGCTGAGCCACCTCTATCGGCTCTTGTTTCGTGGTAGCTAGCTCACCATCATCATCATCATTGATACATGTATACTCAAGGTCGCAGACATATATCAATCAGGGGTAGTCAAGATATCTTGTTTATCAACACCTGTGTTCGCGTGCTCCTGGTTGTGTGAATGTGTTGTTATCACATTGCCTAACATAAACTTTAAAATACTTTGCGGATGATATTAAAATATGCTCGGCAAATACGATTAGCGCGTTTGAAGTTTAGCACAGGCTACTTTCAAGTCTAGAACTTACAAATAGCGTGTTCTTAATCGCACACATTTTTTAAATACGTGAGACAAGGTAAGGGAGAGAGATATATAAATGGGAGAGAGGGGGGGTGGGTTAGTGAACGAGTAATTGAACGAGGGAGGGAGTAATACACGTAATGGTAGCACACACATAAATAAAAAGTATTTTTATTTTAAAGGAAAATGTCAACCTGATCTTATCTTTCACTTTCAGTACACCAAAAATAAAATAGAAATTAAAATTGACATTCCACTAAACACTTTGTGCACAGATAAGGGCTTTGTGATAGGAAAATTTCGTGCGAATTATTTTGAAGTGAAGACAGAGATGAGTGTCGATAAAGAAGTTGTCCCGTGAACTTGATTGTCTTTTGTTTGAAATGCCCGGGTTGGGAGTTGTCTCGTTCCGCCATAGATGGCAGCACTTTGCAAGCCACCTGTGTAAAATTTCAATAACAACAGAATAGAGGCGTGTACTGAGTGAGTGACGTTTCATCACTTTTACCTAGAAAGATTAATAATAAAAGATGCTCTTTGTACGTTTTCTAACTTTGAAATCGATAGCTTAAATAAGTTATTCGTGCGTGTGTACAGTTGCCATGTCATGTGGACCTCGAATGTGGATGAAGGTACAAAACATTGTAGCTCGGAAAAGTCCAGGCTAGGCCCAGCGAAGGCCTTGGACCTGGTTTTCCTTGCAGGTTAGGCCACTCAAAAGTTATGCTGATATTGCATCGATTGTGGCTTGTCCGTAGCTGAGAGGATTTGTTTTTATACACGTTTATGTAATAATTGATCACAAGCTACCGAAAATGATAAAAATGACGACAATTAACGATGACATTCCAATATTGCAAACCCTGCACTCGCATTCAAGTGATGTTATGACCTGTGATTTTGGTGGGAAATTTAACTTGGCATCTGGATCAGGGTAAGTTTGTGCTCCACAACTGTTGCCACGACTGTTGCTAAAACACAAATGCATTGCTCATTTTTATGCTAGGGCCTAGTCGTAGTTGATTGTCGAAGGCTTAAGCACTCGCCTAATTATTAGGCCCAAGTCACTTTGTACCCCCCTATCTTAGACAGCCTTTGTAAAACCCTAGAACCTGACCCTAGTTAGCCTAGAGTTAGAGGGCTGATAATGTACAGGGTATAGGCCTGTGCACCTGGGCCTAGTAGTCGGTATACTCCAGCCTTGACCGAGGCCTATAGACGTGTCTGAAAGCTGGCTCTATCTCTATCGTTGCTCAATCCAGGTCTTGATTTACATAATCAACAGGTCCAGCATTGTGAGCTTATCACTCCACTCCAATTATTAGTGATATAGGCCTATATGTGTCCCGAAACAACCTTACAGATCCTTTCATCATAGACAAAGAACTTGTGGCCAATCTACAATTACTACTTACTACTGATTCCTACTAATTACTACACTGTTCGAGTTTGATTACTCCTTCCTCATTATGTAAGTGTAAAGTGTGTCAGGTGGAATGGGCCTACAGGTAAAAGCAAGTCACGGCTAGTCTGTACCTATCTGAAGTCTGAACGTTCTGATGTACTTTACAGCGACAAGTTAGTCCGCGTCTGGGAATGGAAGGCAGGGGAAGGTTATGTCGAGACAAATTATTCGCCGCTGACGACTCACAAGTATGCCGTCACTTGCGTCCGATTCTCACCGCAGGGTACGATGCTGGCTTCGTCCTCGGTAGATGGCAGCACTGTGCTATGGAATGTCATGGTGAGATTGAACATTGAGAATTAATTCGTTAAACAAAAAACGCTAAATATTTGCAATCTTTTTTATAATGTTTACTACTCACTTGACAGTTTATGTAAGTTACTGTAATAAAATAAAACCTTAAGTTTATTTTTCTCTCGGTTCTCGGTAGATGGCAGCACTGTGCTATGGAATGTCATGGTGAGATTGAACATTGAGAATTAATTCGTTAAACAAAAAACGCTAAATATTTGCAATCTTTTTTATAATGTTTACTACTCACTTGACAGTTTATGTAAGTTACTGTAATAAAATAAAACCTTAAGTTTATTTTTATGAATTTAACAGCTTTAACTAGATACAGTATGTAGGCTAACTAGGTATCACACACATAATAAGCCCGTGGTGAACGCATCTGTCCTAGACGGGTGTTCGTATCGCCACCTTCGTTCAGCCGAGCGGAGGGGCAGTGAGGGTCTGTCGCTTCTCACCCGACTCTACGTTCTTGGTGACGGCCGACGATGACGGGACCGTAGGACTGTGGGACCTGGTCCAACGGAACCTGGTCAGGTATGTATGTTCTTTATTTGTTAGCTAAACAGGCTCCATTTTACATCCTAGTTTAATTTATTGTGTAAAACAATTCACGACACTTAGGAACATTTAAACATTCCAACGTCTTTAAATTCCCTTAAACATTTCTAGGTAATTTATTAAATTGTCTTAAACCTGAGTAAAAAATTGATTTGTAGCCTACCATTTTTTAGAATTCCAACCTCTTAAGTATACATTTCTGTCACTGGCACTTTTTGTACCAATATTGTGGACGATATCTACATGTACTCTATTTTTCTGATAAATAACTACTGGTAGGTAAGCTACCATTACAAACTTTATATATATAAAAACCATAGGCAATAGTCATAGTAGTAGTCATAGTCATAGTAGTAGAAAAATGAATGGCTGAAAAGTCATCATTGCATAAGAGGGAAAAAAAAAGTCTATTGTTATCTTCCCCTGATAACCAATTTTATTAAGTACACTTAGCATGCTTCTAATACGTCTAGATGTTGTGTTCTGCTTCTTAACGTGTCTAGGCTTTTCAGTTTTAATGTTCGAAATAAGGCAGTACTACCACTACTTTCAGAAACGTTACTTTAATTGTAATTGTGTCATCACTTGTAGAAGTATTTGGCCCAACACTTCAGTCTATATTGTATCGTTAGCTTAGAAGCGCTGGGAACTGTATCAGCAGTCGCACTGTAAACGTTTGTTTCAGGACGTATCAACAACACGAGGGTTCGGTTCAGGCCATTTCTTTCACCCCGGACTCGAGCTATCTCCTTACGGCCTGCACGCAGGGCGTCATGAAGCTGTGGTATGTTGGCTGTACTTTTAATTGGACAATTGTTTTATTACATAGTAAGCTGCAGCATTATAGTTCTGAACGATATTCAGGAATATTATTTTGTTACGTCGATCCAAAATGACGAGTGTTTGTGTGCAGGCAAGTGTTCGGAGGGGACGCTGACGCCGGCTGTGTGACCTCTGTGGATGACGCCCACGACCTTGGAGTGCTCTGCTGCGACTTCTCTTCTGTACAGGACACCAGCGGTACGTACACCTCGCAGCTTACTTGCATTTATCTCACTCGTGCGTACCAACACCGAGCATCAGCCATTACCGGTTGTACCGGTACCTAAAATGGGTTTTCCTGAAATGCACGAGTCTATTTTAATGCATCAATAGGCCTATGGAAGCACACACCATGCCCGATTTTGTTCTAAAACAACTAAACTACAGTAGTTGGACTTATGACTGACCATACACTGTTCCTTGTCCAACTAGTTGTTTTACAATAATTCACCTGTTCTACAAAGTTTCTTTTTAATAATTACCAGATTTTGTTGTTGATTTAAATCAGTACAAATCTAGTCAACATCAAGGGGGGGGGGGGTGAAAATCATTTTAAATTTTAATAAAAAAAATCTTATTGTTATAACCTACAATAGTATTGGCTGCCTTGGCTGGGGTTTGTTTTTTCGAATTTTTCTCGTTACATAACAGCTGAATTTGGGATTTGCTTAGTTTAATGCTCCCTTGCTGCTCCTCTCTATCACTATTTGACCATCCCTTGCCTTACCCCCGTGACAATCCAACAATCCTATCATATTTATTCATTTACAATGTTGGGTAGGAACGGATTTTTTTAGTTCCGTTCCTAGGAACTAGTTCCTTTTTAAGGAACTAAGGAACGGTATAGTTCCTTTATTCCACCCAGGAACTGTGGAACGCCAGAGTTCCAATTTTCTAGGAACTGTAACTTATTTTCATAAGTTCCTTTTATTTTTACTTGACTGTACAAGCATGAAGGACGAAAGCGCCAAAACATAGTTTACTTACAAGATGACAGAAACGAGAAATCTAAAACAACTTTTTTTGTAATATTTCATTCTTGTCTACCCATCCCAACCCTCCACCTGCTACGCCACCCCCGCGTAGGGTCTCCAATTAGTCGCACACCAGCGCAAGTTGAAGATCCGAAACCGGTGACTAATCCCAAATCGCTCGTGCGGAATAAGCGTGTCATGTCACTTATAACTGACCAACCGTCCGACCCCCCCTACACAGGTGTGATTTTCAATACAATATCCTCATTTTGATTCCTACAAATCTCAACCATATTTTAGGCGTTATTTGCGAACCCTTGGCATTGAATGTAATTTAAAAAATTTAATTAAATTAATAATAATAGTTACTAATAATTAATATAAATTGTAATGCATTAAGAATTAAGAATATAAAATAACATTTTACTGTTAGTCAATGTTCTTGGTGTAGGCCTAATATAAACCCGGATAATAACCATTGAGTCGATGGTTAGTATCCCGCTCGGCAATATCCAAAGAAAAATGGTTGTTTGCGGAAAGGAACTATTTAGGAACTTAGCTTTATTTAGGAACTTAGAAAGGAACTAAGGAACGCCCTCAGTTCCTTTTTTTTTAGAGGAACTTGGAACTGGAAAGAGTTCCTTTTTCCTTACGTGGAACTGGAACTGGAACTAGGTCCATTTTTTAAGGAACTTACCCAACACTGTTCATTTAACATTACCTATATTATTTATAATCTGTCATATTTGTTATGCTCGGCGGTGGTCACAATAGCCTACTACAGGGTAAAGCTTCAAACTACCTCAAACTAGAAATATCTGCACTGTAATCTGACTGCCGACTGTTCCCGCGTGTCTAGACGTGAACGGCCAGCTCCGAGACTGCTACCTGGTGGCGACGTGTGGCAACGACCACCTCGTTAAGCTGTGGCTGACGTCCGTGGGCCGACGGCAGAAGCATCAGCTGTCGACCCCGGGTCAGATATCCTCGCACATGAAGCTCGCCGGCCACACTTCGGCCGTCACCTGCGTTCGCTTCTCCCCGGGTGGCATCTACCTCGTGTCCACCAGCATAGACAAGACCACCAGGATGTGGGAGGTAGGCAAACACGGCGAAAATGTGCACAAGGATCAATTTTGAAAATTTTGCAAAACTTTTGATTTATTCCGTTCGATGTAAAATGCATACAAACTTCGAGTGTTAATTTTTCGTGTTCGTGAGGTGAGAAGATGTTTTTTTTCATTATCTACAGGTTTTGGACCAGATACACCTAGCAAGTTAAGTAGGCCTATAGGATTTGTTTACGGGTGCTATAGAATTGTTTTATTTAACTACATGTTATTTTTCATAATAAAAACAAACTCTATAGCAACCATTTAAACAAATCCTGACTCGACTGTGCATCTGGCCCTAATCACAGCCCTAATCACGTCTTAATCATGGTCTACAACAATGGACAACAATTAAAGATATAAAGTCAAGGGTAGTAGGTGATGATGATGAATGATGAATGTACCAATGAATGTGGATTTACCAATGATGTATTGTTGTCAATGTCATTGTGAGGACAGTGTTTAACTCAGTCCAAGGGCCCTTCATTATTTTTAAAACGGTCTATTACCGTTTTTAAACATCTTCCAGTACTTTCAAGTTAGTTATTATTTATTATTTATTATTTTATTTTTATTTTATTACATTCAGTACAAGTAGTTATACATAGGTAACATTAGGCTTAATACAAAACAATTAATAAGGAACTGAAAAAACCCACAAAAGCTGAGCTCGTGCGTGGGAGGGAGGTTTATAAAATTACTGTGTATGGCGGTATGGAGTTGTGTTACTGTTAGGTAATAAAATCTGCTTTAATCTATGTGAGATGAGATTATGGGCATTGTAGTACACATAAGTATACTTTGACATAGTTTGTATTAAATAAAGAAAATTACAAATTTATATTTAGCATTTAGGGTGGATCAGTTATTTACTAAAGTAAATAGCTTAGTTGTAACCGTAGAACGTGTGTGTTGCAGCTGGGTGGCTCTTGCCTGGCCACACTGGAGGGTCACTCCCGGTACGTCACGTGCTGCGCCTTCTCTCGCGAGGGATCTCTGCTCTCCACGGGGTCCAACGACAAGACGCTGATAGTCTGGGATCTCACCAAGAGCCTCTCGCTGGGCTCCGAGCTGGTCAAGCCGAGCAGTGCCTTCGCTCCGAGCAGCAAGAAGGAGGTACGTACGCTACTTGTTTGCCATGCGACATCGAACTTCGAAGAGGGCATATACTAGGGCTGCCCAACGATATCGATAATTCGATACGATATCGATAATATAAAAATAATTCGATATCGATATAGAATTAAAATATCATACGTTTCGCGATATCGATCAAGTGTCAACTATCGCAAAAAAAAAATGTTTGGCGGTGTTATGGTTCTGCATCTTTGTGATGCATACACTGCAACATTCGCGTTGGTACCTACTCGCCCTCATCGCCCGCCGGCCGAGAGTCTATTGCGCCCGCGCTCGTTCTGCCAGTCTGTCACACTCCCGTCCCGTCACGCCAATCACAACATCGCTGTTTTATGGATACACTTTTAATAATACAACACACAAATTGATGCACATAGTAAAACATTTCGACGTTAAATCATCCACATTAAATTGTTTATAATGAATGGCCTCTGGCTGGTTTAAAAAAAAATTACGATATCGGCGATATCGATACCGAGTTTAAATAATTCGATATCGCGATACGATATCGATAATAACATCCGCGATATCGATATGAATTTTTTTATCGTTGGGCAGCCCTAGCATATACACAGGCATTTGTTGTGATCATTTCGTGAAAATGGTAGGCCTAGCGTAAACGTATTAGTTTAATGTAATGGTAAAATATGTCAACTCAAAACCATACCTTAAAGGTGGCATATTATATCTTATCATTATATACTAGCAATACTATTACTATTAATATTGTCCTATGTTTTGTCTAAATGTAATGTTCAAAGCATAAGCTATTTTCCACATAGGGTACCCTTCTTTACTAAGGGTCGAGACTTAAAATGTGCATATTACTTTTACAAGTAATATGCAAAGGGTCTAGACCTATGTCCTAAAACTGTAGGGCCTATGTACATCTAACAACAAAAAAACGTCATGGAAATAATGTGTTCCATCTATCTATAGCTACAGTGGGTTTCTTACTCTTGTGTGTTTGTATCAGAGTTGCAGCAGAGTGGAGGAGCAGAAGGTAGTCAAGCACGCTGAAGCGGACCCAATGATGTGAAGCTACAGTGGGTTTCTTACGCTTGTGTGTTTGTATCAGGGTTGCAGCAAGGTGGAGGAGCAGAAGGTAGTCAAGCATGCTGGAGGAGACCCCAACGTGATATGAAACTACAGTTAGTGGGTCTCTTACTCTTGTGTGTTTGTATCAGGGTTGCAGCAAGGTGGAGGAGCAGAAGGTATTCAATCATGCTGAAGGGAACCCCAACGACATGAAGCTTCAGTGGGTTTCTTACTCTTGTGTGTTTGTATCAGGGTTGCAGCAAGGTGGAGGAGCAGAAGGTAGTCAAGCATGCTGAAGGAGACCCCAGTGATGTGAAGCTACAGTAGGTTTCATACTCTTGTGTGTTTGTATCAGGGTTGCAGCAAGGTGGAGGAGCAGAAGGTAGTCAAGCATGCTGGAGGAGACCCCAACATAATGTGAAACTACAGTGAGTGGGTCTCTTACTCTTGTGTGTTTGTATCAGGGTTGCAGCAAGGTGGAGGAGCAGAAGGTAGTCAAGCATGCTGAAGGGGACCCCAACGATGTGAAGCTACAGTGGGTCTTGTGTGTTTGTATCAGGGTTGCAGCAAGGTGGAGGAGCAGAAGGTAGTCAAGCATGCTGAAGGGGACCCCAACGATGTGAAGCTATTGCAACGTCTGGATCAACATGGAGCCGCTGTCAACTCCTGCCACTTCCTGGGTAACGACCTGCTGGCAACCGGGGCTGGGTAAGATGTTTTAGTGTTAGCGCTCTGTGTTAGGGTGGCAGGGATGATACCCACCAGGGACAATATACGCTACATATCAGCCCTAAAACCTGTGTCCGTATTTAATTATTTACTGCCAAACATCAAACTTGTGGAAAAATAAAACCAAAATTGAATTGAGAAGTTGTTGCGAAAATGTTTTATTGATTTTATGTATAAAGAAGGGAGAAAGTACAGTCAAAAAAGGTCTTGGGGCTACAATATTACTTCAGTGTTCAGTGTTGTCAAGATCATTTTAACCCTGACTAAAAGCAGTTCATGCACTCCAAATACAGTTTGTTTTATTGCAATAGCTAATCACTTTGTTGTAGTAGGTACTCATGGCTGCAATGTGACGGTACATTTTCTTACTGAGCTTCGGTGTGGTCAAAATTTTAATAAAACCGATGTCGTGGAATCTTATTTAGCTCAAAAAACAAAATGTATTACATTAATAACATACTTTTTGGTGCTCTTCATCAGTAACCTCCTTTTAGCTCTAATTACAAAGGACCCTATAAGCCACACTTTGAAAACAATTTGAATTAATAAAATAACATTGAACACTAAGCCTTACGCAAAAACCTTGTCGCTTACCTCTTCAGATGGAGGAGTTAAAATTATTCCCGCCTGCATTTCAGCGACAAACTAGTCCGCCTGTATTCGCGCAAGGGTCACGTCCGATTCAGCGAGCTGCCGATATCCCCGCTGGAGGGTCATCGTTACGCAGTGAACCAGGTCGACTTCTCCTCCAAGGGTGACTTGTTGGCAACGTGCTCGCTAGATGGCACCACCATTCTGTGGGACGTTCAGGTACATTTCAATCTCGTAGCGCTTTTAAATCATTGATTAAGCTTCAATAAACGTGAAGTTCTTACTCAGTCTTAGAAAAAACATACATGTCCAGTTCTTTTTTCTTTCCTTTTTTTGGATTTTTTTTCTTTTTCATTCTTCTTTTTTCTTTTTCTTCTTTTTTCACTTTTATATATATATTTTTTTCCACATTTTTTTTTCATGTTCTTTCTTATTTACATATTTATATTTTTATTATTTAATATATATTGCATTTCCACTTGATTTGATTTTATGTAATTTCTCAATTATTTTAGCTTGTTCTTGATTTTTTTTTTGTACAGTTGTTTGTTTTGTTATTTGTTCTTATTGCTATTTATGATTTCATTATTATTAATTGTTTGCATAGCCTAATTTTATTTAAGGTCCTCCTTTGTAAATCAGTTTTTATAACTGAATAGAATAGACATTAAATAAATATACCATAGGCCTAGTATCTTGACCCCGTTTCCAACATTAATTATCGGGTAGGGGGGAGTAGCGAAGTACTCCATGTCTTGGGCTAATGTCTTCGTTGCTGGCTAGCCAGGCCTGACACAACCACCTCCTCAACCTAAATTAAATAAATAAATGAGTACGTAGTTGGATTGGTCACACAGTCACTACTCTAAACTCTGTCCGATCCGATCTGGTGACTGGGCAAAGTTACACCCGTGTTTGTACACCCCTTATTACTCAGTTAATGCATGAACATGGTCTTCCGATAACCCGCCTTCACCCTATAATTAAGGGCTCGGACATAACACGACGGGCTTCCAAAACACTATTCACACTTACCAGTGAGGCAACATGTTGGGTTTTCTTAAGTTGACCAGTGAGTTATCAGAGAGATAAATCAATTAGGATAAATAATTTGTAAGAGCGATTCCTCTTCATGCACGAGCATGGCAGGTAAGTGAGGGCAATTAGGGAAGAGCCTCTTACTTTCTCTCTCATTCAATGGGCTTCAGTCCAAGGGGTTTACATAAGAGTTGAAAATCCATAATACGTATTGCAAACAGTCACCAGATTGGGTTGGATCGAGTGTAGGCTATATTTTTCCAAATCTGTTTTATCCATGAAGGTTTATTGTCCATTTTTATGTATTTATTTATTTATTTATAAAATTTATTTATTTATTTATTTTTTTATTTATTTATTTATTTATTTATTTATTTATTTATTTATTTATTTATTTATTTATTTATTTATTTATTTATTTATTTATTTATAAAGCCTCCATTAATGCACTCATGAGCATGTTATAAAAATGTGGGAGTATGCGAAGTTGTCAAAATACAATTACATTATTTATATTCGGCTATGCTATACTACTTTTATTACTAGGCCTACATATTTTAATAAATCTAAGGCTATTAGAAGTACGTAGTTTGAATGTGGGGAATTCAGAAACAAAATAGAAGCAGTGAACCAGTAAGAAGCTTTTGAAGTTTATAGAAATAAATGTACAGTAAACCACCAGTTATACGATCGTCGAGGGTCTGGCTAATGCCATCGTATAACTCAAAATATCGTACAACTGATTATTGATATTTACAGCCAAAGAACATGTGGCAGCTATAAAACAAATGATGGGTAGTGGTATGTTGTGGTCGGGGGGGGGGGGGGGGGGGGGGTTAGGGGTTAGGCCATAAACTAGTCACATCAGTTAATGATTGAATTTATTGATTATAAGAAACCTTTATCTTTTATTGTTTTTAGCAATTAACATAATAATATTGACACATTAAACTAATCGTGGTAAATCTATTAATTTAATAAAAAATGGTTGACTGCTATAATGAATTCATGCACGCTTATAAATGGCCTACAAGAAGAACTCATAATATCGTGGATCACGTATCGTACAGAAGCCCGGGCAGCGGGAAACACGGCTCGCGGCTACTGACGCTGCATCGGCCGCCAACACGTAGCGCGCGAACG
>OX246743.1:28270478-28347978 GCA_945910005.1 Isoperla grammatica
TGCAAGAGTTTGTAACTTGTTATCATTGACAGTAGAGGATTTATCCAACTCCGATAGTGTTGCGAGCAATGCGGCCAACATTCGTTGAATATTGGATATGCTAGAGATTTAGTTATTGATATCTGATTTTTGTAAGCTGTTTCACCTCTTTGGGGACACATTAGAGAAGCCCTGCCTGCTTTAATGGTTGTTTTGCAACTTTGATCTATCACAGAGCTCAAAGGCTTGAATGCTCGCAGCATTTGTAGTATGCTTCCCCATAATATGTAAACACTAAGCAGAGATAAACGAAACTACCAGTGAGTTCTGTGGCCCACCAGCCTCGTCGTGTATACTTGCCGACATATAAATTAAGGGTAGTAAAGATATCTCCCTTATCAACATGTGATACTTGATCCGTGGTGTAGATGATATTAAACTGATACAAAAACCAACTGCTCAATGTAGTTTGTTTTGTTGTTTGTTAGTCTTTTATTAAATAAATAAAATGTGTACAGGTTCTCTGGACAAGACTGTGATTGTGTGGGAGCTGCCTCAACAGTTGGTGTTCCAAACGATGGCAACCGTGAGACTACGCGGACACCGCAGAAGGGTGAGTCGTCCCACCTTCTCTCGTCGTAGACATTAATTTTTGTTATTTGTAGGCTAGTTTTTTATTGATTATTTTTTGTATTTTTTATTTGTATTTTTTATTTGTAGTTTTAAATTATGAAATAAATACATCCTTTTAACTAATATAATTTTGTTATATTAAAACCAAAGATTACTGAGTGGAGAAGATGTTTCATCGCTGTGTTAAAATATCTGCGCGAGTTTTTTCGAAAATTTCATAGTCCCACCACTAGTTTGAATTCTGACCGCAAGGAGCGCTAGCCCTGCACGTTTGACCAAGGTCCACTAAATCCCCTGGCGGCTATATTAGCGATCTAGTAGACCTTGCGTTTGACTTCGTTACCGTTAAACAAGGTCTACTAGATCGCTAGTACATGCCAGGGGATTTAGTGAACCTTGAGTTTTAAACTTTTGGAAGAGCGACTCTTGCGGTGAGAATTCGAACTACACGTCGGACTTACAAAATTTTGCTCAGACACGCGCAGACGAATTCCCATATGGATGAAACATCTTCTCCACTCTGTAATCTTTGATTAAAACTCATTTAGAGAGGCATGTTGGCAAGGTTACTGAGTTGTGTTTGGGGAAAGGAGACAAACAGCTCACTTGAAACGTGGTAGCCTGCGGTGGTGGCGTGAGGAGTAGAACACATTACAAGAAATGTTGCAAAATATGTTGAAACGTTTCGGTCTACACCATTGGAGGGTAAACTAAATGATATGTTCTAGTACTTCTCATGCGGCCATGTTTCAGCTGAGCCGTTGGTCTCCTTTCTCCTTGCCCCAAACACAACTAGGACAAATTTATTTTGTAATATACCGTTGGTATTTTAAAGCTAGCATTTTGTAGCATATATATTTTTTCCATCGAAATCTTGAATATGAGGGGGTTTCTTGCACTTCTGATGAAAAATTATGTGCAGATGTTTTAAATCAATTTAATTTTGTAGTTCCACTTAAAGGGCTAGAACTTAGAATGTAATTCTAAACTGAATCTCAAAAGGAATGGAACCACCTTATTGCAGGGTTGCCGTTTTTGCGGAGTTTATCCTCTTTTGCGGATTTTTAGGGTGCCTTGCGGACATGAGTTTTAACGGCCAAATTGGCGGATTTTCTACCATTATTGTAAAAACCGTGAAATTTACTATAATTTGAAAATTCCGCCATAAAGAACGATTTAATAACGTAAAAAGTAAAGTTTGACAATCTACACTTGAACCCGCAGCATAGACACGATGTCTCAAAACACGTGAAATATCGAGATTTCAACTGTGTTTTTGTAAGTTGTCTTGCTATACTAGCAAGCAGAGGGTGGAGCTTGTGTGGGAGACAGCCAATGGGGTACCTAAAGCGTTGTGATTGGTCTAGTAGTATCGTCAACTTTGCAGAACGTGTGTGTTCTTTTAGTGTACGATAGAGCGCGTTGCCCGTGCCTCGTTGATAACAAGCAGAACCGTGAGCGTGAGCCCGTGACGTGACGACTGACTTTTTATATGAGTCTATGCTGTTATTTGCCTGGTTTCTTGTTTATATATATACAAATTAATTTATTATTTATTCATTTATATATAAATTATAATCAAGAGGTAAATTCTTAAAGATCATCTGGCATAATGCATAACCTAAAAATAAACATAACCTAAAAATTTTTGTATTCTTTCACACTTTATAATATGCTAAGTAACACCAGAATAAATGTGTTTTGGAGGATTTTTGAGGATTTTTTTGATATCTTCAGAGGATTTAAAAAATTACTTGGTGGCAACCCTGCCTTATTGTTTGTAAAATTAGTACTTACAGTACAATAACAAAATTTATTTTTACTATTTAGATCTAATGAAGTAGGTTTTAAAATGTGTGTGCAATTGGTTACAAAAAAATGTTCTTTATAACAAAATAATAATCTGGGCCCTAAGAGTTCATTATAAAGACGTTTTACTGTAGTAGCATTTTGTGGCATTTTCAAAAATGCATGTTCACCAATATTTTTTTTTTTCATATCTGCTCCCTGTGTCCAACAATGAAGTCACCGATATAGCAACTAAAATATAAAATGCTAAAAAAACTGTATCTCTGTAGTGTAGTGTAGACTATTATGTTTGTTGTAGCTGGTAAACTGGGGCTTGGAAGATATTGAGAAGTGGATGGCCAAGCTCGGTCTGTCAGCGATGAAGGATCGACTCCACAAGACCAACCTGACGGGTCAACAACTTCTGGCGCTGACTGACGAGGAGATATCGGGCATGCTGCAAATAGGTGAGGCTAGTTGTTTCCCTATTCAATCGTTAAAACTCTGTGCCAGGTCTAATGACTAGAGCCCCACAACCACAACAATTCGTAACGATATAAAATATAAAATATCGTAGAAAATATAAAATATACAATACAACACATGAGGTTAACAGCGAAACTCATGGTGTTTTGCCACGAGTTTGAATAGATCAATTTCTGGCCAGAAATTATTCAAAATCGAGTCGACGTAGAATACCGAAATTGGGATGATTCTGATTTGTATTTGGAAATGAATGACAACTGGCAAGTATAAAAAAAATTCTAAATTATGTTTTATTCACAGAAAATGTCATCTTAAATCTAGGGATGTGCAAGTACTCGATTTCTCGAGTTTTTTCGAGTACTTTTTCAAGCTCGAAGTCGAGTCGAGTAGTAGTTTAGGCTCGAAAAAGTTCGAGTTTAAAGGCCTAACCTACAAATTATGAAAATGACATCGCTCACGCCGATTTTCATCCAGTTTTAAATTAATCCTACCTGACTTTGTGATGTATCCTAACCTAGGTCTAGCGTCAATAAATAAAGACGTAATAATAATAATAATCGCAATAATAGGCCTAATGTTGGGCCAGTGTAGGCCTATACAAGTACCTAGTCATAAGCCTATATTCATCTTTTTGTTGCCAAAGTCTAGGCCTTGGCCTCTTGAACATCACAAGTAGTGCTTGGAACTTTTATTTCACTGCACTGCACAGACAGCACAGCACATTATTAAATTCGTGTTTAATGAACGTCAGTCTTGAAGGTTCAGTTGCACTTATCGCCATATTCCGCAAGATATAATATGCATCAATCTGGCTACCATGTATATACACTGATTATCTATTTCTGAACGTTATTGTGTGATTGATTTCCTTTTTTTAACTAAAAATGCAAAAGTAAAAAAAGCTCGAGCTTGACTCGATACTCGAGTATCTAGGAGACTACTCGACTCGACTCGACTCGACTTGTAAAAGTGCTACTCGCACACCTCTACTTAAATCACGAAATTACAAGAAACAACTGCTTGTTTAAAACCCTTGATTAACTATTGACTTGTGTGGGACGTATTTAGAACTTTTATTTATCATCTTATCTGTGGAAGTCTAGGTATTTATCAAAAAGCTCGGCTATTTTCTCCTGACAGTCGCTGAAATGTTTTCCTGTTCGATTTTGAATTTCACTTGAAAGGCATGTTGGGCTAGATCCGCTTGCAGAGTCTTTGTTTTTTCATACAAGATGGCGGGCGACGCGATGAGCATGAGATAGTATGTGAAATGTCAGTTAGCGTGTTTGGAGCGCAAGTGACATCTTGTTGACACCTGTTTCAGAGTGCGAGGTGGAGCGCCAGAACCTGTCGCTTCAGCTGTTCTGGCTCAAGAAGGAAGACGCGGGCCTACTGGAGGTCTCCCCTGACGTTCAGATACCGCACGAGTTCCTGTGTCCGATCACGCACGAGATAATGCGAGATCCGGTCCTCAGCTCGGGTGAGACTTTCACAATACAGTATAGCTTATCAGTCACGTACGTGCGACACAAACAAAACAAGAGTACAAACACAGACAGATAGACGTAAACTGAACTACGTTTTTTTTTTAAAGATCATCTCGGAATTTCAAGATCAAGAAAATAATGCTACTTTGTTGATAACCGCACTGCCTGTTGAATTAAACTAATATGTTTAATTCATAGGTGATAATTTTGGTATTATTTTATATAAATTAATACCATGTTAAATTTGAGAAGAAAAGTGACGTAGACTAAATTTTCAATTTTTATTTTAAGAAATCGGAAACAATCATTGTTGCGTATAGAATTACCGGTAAATAGCAAAAAAGCAATAATATTTCACATTCGAAACTAAATGCGGTCTACGTGAGATTGACACAATTTTAACACTATCAAACATTTCAAGATAAACGTACGAGGAAAAAAATAAATTCACGATAAATGTACGGGGAAAAAAATAAATTTTTGGAACTTTTTACTCTTGTTTTCAGTGTTTCTTAAACCACATGGAGGCCCTACGTAGCTACATGATGTAGCTACATAGGGCCTAGTATCTTCTACTAGTAAGAGTGTAGAGTAATGTAGTTGGCCATGTTGTTGTCATGCAGTAGTTCTAAATAGTTCTAACCCTTGTTGCAGACGGCTTCACCTACGAGCGAGCCGCCATCAACGAGTGGTTCCTCAGCGGGAGGTTCACAAGCCCCATGACCAACGCCAACCTGATGGACACAAACTGCGTGGCCAACCTCGAACTACGGACGCACATCTGTCGGTTCCTCTACGGGGAGAACACCAACGCGTGAATCTGCTTCCTCGCACCGAACGAAGCTGTGAGGCTGCCGACCTTGAGCTCGATACGCGTACCGACGCTTTCAAACTGTGGCGGGGAAGAAAAGATGCGTCATTCCTGAGAGAATTTAGTCTTACGAATTCAACAACCATCGATAGTTTTTGTTGTTTTGTGAATTTTTCAAACTCTCTTTCATAATTAAAAATGGAGATTTAAAAAAAAACTCGAAACCTAGCTAGAGAGAATATGGATCACTAAATTATCTTGGGTATGACGTGTTTGTTCTTTCTTGAAAAAATCTTGAGGGATAAGAAAGAGTAGTTGAATGTAAGGATATGGCTCAATCAACATAAGACATGTTGATTGATTGTCATGGTTTGTGTGGGCTAGACTAGACATACTCACAGCCTTATAAGGGCAACTGTTGTTATATTACACTTGGGTGCCATTTCAATATTATTTTGATAGTTAACTGGGAGATGCAAACATTTTCTACTACTAGACGTTGTAGGTAACTAGTCATTTTCTATTTATAGAAGCCACAGACAACAGATATAGTTATACTTCATGTTATTTACATTCTTAGAGACTAACGAGTCACGAAAGAGTTTATTAATGTTGTGTGAAGCGAGGAACGCGTGAACAGTTCTCAACGCGCCACAGATCTACCAACGCTTTGAAGTTCTCTCGCAAGTTAGTATATTGTGCTGGAACGTTGGCACTTACAAACAGGTACGTACGTCATGATATGTACTTTGCATTGTTTTATCTGCAATACATTGGGGGGGGGGGGGGGGAGGTCTGACCTTTTTGTGTAGACTGTATATCAGCTGGATGAAATGTGTGATATTGGCAGTGTCTTGCTGTCTCCATCATCAGTTTAAAAAAAATATTGACTTGCATAATACGCATATCATGTTTCTTCATTTTACTAAATCAAAATAAAGATGATGCACACTTAATGGAGAAAATACGATAATCATTATATTAGCTTTACAAAAATATCTGCACCTCCCCCCCCCCTAGGAGTTTTGCGTGCCCCCCTAGAGGGGCACGCCCTACAGTTTGGAAAATGCTGTAAGTGTAGGCCTACCACACAACATTGAAGCTTTATGTATTTTTATTTTATAAAAGAAGGCATTGGGAAAAGAAGCTAACGTAAAACCAAGATACCAAGATAGTCTCGACGGTTGTTTATGACCTGTAAATAGAACATTCGTCCTCGTTCTCCACGCAAAGGGTTTGTTAGCGGAAAAAGACCGCACTTTATTAAGTGAATAAAGGCCCACAGATAACTTTCGTAAGCGACAAAAATCTTACGACAATTTGTGTTGGCACCCAAGATAGGGTTCAGTGGCAGTTTGTGGTGCATTGCGGGTCGGAATAAACCGTGCAGTGTCTCCGAGCCGAAGACGGAAGTGCAGAAAATTGTCAGCTCAAAATGTTCCAAGTTTTACGTACGTGACGTCGGTTTTATTATTTTTATTACTCCCTACCTATGCGTTTTAACGCACAGCAATGTACAACTCGTAGGTTCGCCAGTACAGATCAGGCAGCCCACTCCACTGAACTCGATGCACAAACCGTTGAGCCAGGCCGTGGCTTTCTCTTCGACTTGCGAGTCTTTTTAAAAATGTACGAGTATAGTTGTGAAGTATATTGAAAAAAGTGGCAATAAGTAACTGATTTTTATAGTATATACATGTAATGTGTAGAGCTGTACAACGTGCCAAGTGAACGGGAGGAATGCAGCAGTTCTATCAGTAATGAGGCCAACATTATGGGTTAAAGAGTGTTTCTACAGAGGTTGAAATGTGCGAAAAGTCTAGATGTATTGTTCGTGCCTTTGAAACGACATTAAATTTGAAAGTATTAAATATTCAGTGCAATGTATTACTATTATCAAGGGTACAGATAATCGGTAAACAAATTATGCAAAAGATGTTTGCAATTTGCATACAGGATAAAATCAGAAATGTGAGATAGCCTAGCATTGAAATTGTCACAATTTTATAGGGTTGGGAGTTGACATCAATTATTTCATTTGACATCGATGTCGAAACCAAAATTGACACTCGATTTGACATCGATTTGCAATCTCAAATCGTAATAATCGTTCGACATCGAAACTTCCGTGCAGTATTTAATTTTCAAATATCCCACGCGGAAGTTGGACAAACTGGCAACCTTGTACACAAAGCACAGGTTGATTCCAGCGAGTGCACGCATGCGTAGGCGCCAGGCGGTGAACATGTTTCACCCTGTGGGCCTGTCCATCCAGTTCCAGCCTGCAACGCGGCCTTGAACGTTATGTTCCGTGTTGACTCAAGAAACAAATCAATTGTATAATATATTCGTCTCCCCGCGGTTTGAGATGTCATCTTTGCCAGTAAGGCCTGTTTTAGTGAAGCCGACGGGAAAGCGAAGTGATGTGTGGAAGTCATTTGGATTTGAGGCAAATAAAGACGGCCAAAAACACATCAACTTTTTTTGTTTGGGGGGGGGGGGGGTGGGGGGGGGTCGATGTTGAAATAATTTCGATTTGATGTCGATATTTTTTGTTTGACATCGATTACGAATTTATAATCAAATCCCAACCCTACAATTTTTACAATCGCTTTTATTTCAGACTGTGGCTCATGAGACCTTGGTAATATAAATACATAGTAGCACCTCATAATTCCGTGGTTTGTATTTTAAATGTCATTTTAAAGATGCTACGAACAAAAAACATAATCACCCACTTTGAAGCTGTTGAACCGTCGTAGGCCTAAGGTATTCAAGTATGGTAAGGTAACCAATTCCAGCCCATTTACCTGTTGGTAATTTTAGAGTAAGGTAATACACTATGTTAAATGTAGGGCACAGGTCCGTAAAAATGATAAAATAATTAACGTTGAAAAGTAACTAGAAAACGCAATACACGTACTATTTAATCAATTTAACTATTAAAACATAATCAGTTTTTGTAGGTAGGCATTGTGTGATATAGTTAATTAAACTATAAAACTAATAATAGTACACTTAAAAGATGAAATGTTGAGTAGTTGTCGATTTCAATTCTATGCGACACAGATTGTTTGTTTCGTCGATGTCTGTCTGCTGGACATTGGTCCTCCCACTCCTAATATCAGCCACACCACACAACATCTCGATTAACCTAGTGCGTAATCTGAGACATGTGACAGCAAACATACGCATATGTAGTTACAGTCCAGGATAGCTCTCTGCTATATGAGACAACATTAGATAACCTGTGTGGTTGGCTCAACAATAATAATCGTCACAAACAATTTGAAAATCCAAATTGTAGTTAGTAGTTTGTTTGGCCTACTGGTTATTCTGTGAGCTCAACATTATGCGGGAATCAACATTGCATCACTCGGACATCCTCTCGGACAGACATCGTAGAGACAAGAGCTGTCTTAGGTTCCCAGAGCAGTCTCCTATTGTTATATTGTAGGTGACATGACAGCAAAGAGATTGGAAGGACAAGCTAAATCTTCTAAGCTCTTTGTTGTGCATTAAACATAAACACATTTTAAAACGTAAATTAATATAACATAATATAATACACATCTATAAATAAGTATCAAATACTATAATACTAAATGGTTTGTGAACATTGCACCAATCAGTAAACTAGATATAGTAGACGAAACACATATTCTAAAAATCTAAACGAACAATTCAGTTCCGATTCAAATCTTTCTCGTGATATTTTGTTATTCTTATAGAGGTGATGATCACTGCAAGCTGTGCAACCACACAACGTTTGAATCTTGGTAGTACCGACAAGTAGTGAGTGATTATCAAGCACTGTGTTGACTCTCTCGTACGATGTGTCCAAGAAACATTGTCTACTGATTCTGTCTCAAAGTCCACGCTTGCTCAATGTCAATGTAGTATATTGCTCAACTTCTTGTGCTCGTCTTACTCATACTTGAACTATTGACCCTGACGATCGTTCACGGTGAGTCGATGGGCTACGTTGCTGCACCTGCATCTGCTGGGGAATGTGTTCACCACAATGTGTACCACAAAACCAGCTTCCGTAGCCGTTGGTTTTCCACTCAAGTTTGGGCTGCTCAATTTGTTTACATTTTCAGTAGAACCCCTTCCCAAAGTGTTCAGAAAATATTAACATTATATAGGGGAAAACCTTATGTAACTTCTGCTCCCTTCAATGTTTTGCAATTCACAAAGAAATATTATAGAATGTTAGTTGGGAGGAAGCAGTAAAATAAATCAAAATCTCCATACATAGAAAAATTAAGAAATTATTAGTGCAACTCGGCCAAAGCCATAAGTTGACCTCGAGTAATAATAATAAGTGGCATGTTTCTTGTAGATAGAACGTTATTTGAGAGTAATTGTATTATATGGCTGTTCAAATCGTGGAATGTTATAAGGGGGAATACTTTATATGGGGTAAATTACCCGTGTTAAATAAAAAAAATGTGGGTTAAGAGACTGTACATGCCACAAGGGAAATTGTTTCTCAAGCACATGGTATAGCAGGGTTCCGCTGTGTGAAAACGACCCTAGTATCGCGGCTACATTCTCCGTGTTTAAGGTGCAGCAACGTAGCCACCACTACTCGTCCGGTCATCGCTCGTCTCATCAAACTCTCTAGCAGTCTGGTTGTTCAAGTCTTGACACTTGGGGATGAATTTACTGTTTGGTTTTGCCTTGTAACTAAATTGCAAATGGCAATTTAGTGATTGAATTTACACGAAGGCCCACTTGAAATGCATTGTATTTTAGGGCTGCCCAACGATAGATAAAAAAAAAAAAAAACGATATCAAGGGAAGAAATATCGATATCGTGCGGCAATATCGAAGTTTTCAAGTAACATATCGATATCGTAACTTTTCTCGTCTGTTTTTAGGATTTCCAGACCAGCCGGAAGCCATTCATTATACAAAATATTTCTTAAACAATTTAACTTCCAAGTGTCTTATTATGTGTGTAAATCTGTGTGTTGTATTATTCAAAATTTAAAAATATCCACACAAAACAGCGCCGAAAATGCGGAACTGCAACACTGCCAAACAGGAGAAAAATCGTTTTGTTTTTCACAATGTGCATGTTCGATATCGTGAAATGAACGATATATTAATTCTATATCGACATCTAAGTATTTTTCTATTATCAATATCGTTGGGCAGCCTTATTTATTTACTACCAGCATAGGTATGAGAGCGGTCTCAAATATGTAACAAGATGTGCAAAAACTGGTTCTCATTGGATGCAACAACTAGCGCAGAGTCGCAAAGTAAAGAGATATAATTATTATTATTATTATTATTATTATTATTATTATTATTATTATTATTATTATTATTGTTATTATTATTTATTATTATAATGGACCATACTGTACCATAACAAATAGTTATTGTTACTAGGACTTTACTGTTTAGCATTGTTAACGTTTAATATTTTCCGTTTGATGTACAAATTAACATGCACAGTGCAGTAATTTTGTGCAGAATTGCCAGCTGTTATGTTGTGTCCCCGCATCAATTTGTGTACATATCGAGCCATGCTTGTACCATCTTGCTACTTATTTTAACTGTCGACTGTATATCAACCATTTAGAAAATATCGATCTAACTGCCATGGTGAATAATGTACTTCATGAATACTTAAGATCGTTGGTTTGTATCCCACTCTAGTTGGTGGAAAGTTACATTAAATCGACCCAATTGTCGTGGCTGTGATACAAACATCAATATCCCACACAGTTGAATCTTGTTAAAAGAATGAAGACTACCGTGACATTAAAACCACGCAAACAGTCGTTGTTTAGTCGTATCTCAAGAACCCGTCACAATATTGAAATGTTGATACTAGTAATGATATCGTTTGCATAGGCGTGCGCAGAGGTTGATCAATGGGGGGGCACAATAAATTCCCAATGAAAGTACTTCACGGTGGCGCCAATGGGGGGTGTGGGGGGAATGCCCCCCACAAGAAGCTCCGCAGGAGATTTTTTTAAAGACATGCATTTTTAAACGTGTTTTTAAGCGTATTAGGAGGAGTACAGATTGTCTGTTCGATGGGTTAATTTCACACAATTATTTGTGGATATCAGTGATATCATTGTTACAAAGTGAAGGAAGTGGTCAGTCCCACAGCCAAAATCTTGGCGGTAAGGCAACAGTTGATGTTGAGGCCGGTCAGCTGATTCCAACGTCATTCAAATCTAGAACTTCAGGTAAGATTAGAACCATTATGTCAGGCGTCAGCATTTATGTCGCCCATTACGACAGGCCCTTTATTCTGAACCTATTCTTTCCCGGGTCAAACGGGCAAGGCAGTTGGAGCAACAGTGACAGTTTGAGGAATATATTTAATATAAGGAAGGTGCCTATAGGTCCTCTTCTCGTCTTTTACGATCTGCAGGCGTATACGGTATACCCTGGGCAAATTATATTTTTTAAAAAAAGCTCACTTATCCTAATGGGGGGGCCGCTGCCCCCCCCTTGCCCCCCCCCTGCGCACGCCTATGATCGTTCGGTTTCGTAAGAACTGCAGAGTTAATAAAGATCATTTTTCGTACATTGTCTTGTATGAAAGACTGTTTAAGTGTCATTTAGATTCTTGCATGTACGTGTTGATTGTTTGACATCGTGGCTGCTTTGGGATCGATTGAAATCTTGTTCCTATACCACGTGTAAGGCTGTCCAAATTGCTTTTTGACCAGGCCCCAAACAATATCCCAAGTGTTGTTTCTTAGCCCACGATATTGTTATCTGAGTATCAAGTTAATCCTACATAACAACCCTAGACTGACTACAATATTAGGGTCCCAATAGTTCATCAACTTCGTTAAGCTCCGATTTAGTAAGCTCGGTTTGGTAACCATGGTATCAACATATCAACATATCTCCGATTACCGACTAATCGGAGTTTAAAAATTTGGTGATACTGGCCCTAGTAATGTTTATCATGTGGTTTGGTTTTCAGTTCTTACGAAACTACGTCGACATCAATATCCACGTTTTCATTGGCGTATATTATATTCTCGAGATATCACTAAATAATCGTAATGACACATGGTTTTAATCCAGTCCGTAGAATTTCCCTTCAATTGTAATTGTTAATTCATTAAGGAAGCGCGTGGAGTGTAAATGCGCCTCTCTGTATCCCCGCGACAGCCCTCAACTTGCCGCACTTTATGCTCGCTAAACCAACAACTGATGTGTCTTACTCAAGTATTTCAACAGATTTCTTGTAATGCTCATGTATTATTTAAACTCTGGTTGTAGTTTTCACTTTTTACACATCTTGCAGCGAATAAAATATCTTTCGAGAGATTTGGATTTGTCGTATTTTAATCGACCCGTTTCTTTATCCCTACGTATCCTACTCTGGGTGTCTGGTTCTTGCATGTCGGCATACTGTTTTCAACTTTAAACCTCCAATTAACCGATGAAATAAATCCAATTACTTTGTAATACACACAGTGAATGAGTTGGCGGTTGATATTGAAGGACTGATTGGTCGATTGTGTGTTTTATATGATGGATATTGTGCCCTGTCTAAAGTAGAATTTTTTCCAAGAGTAACAGGGGACGTTGAAGAAATAAGGTACTACCAATAGTAGTAGGCAGTAGGGGCTCCATCCCTACCAACGAAACAATCCAGTATTTTATATAGGATGAACCAAGGATGAACATTCAAAGAGATGGGATACCAGCAGCTTACTATGTATCCTACCAAAAGTTACACAGTTGAATTAATTATAATATCAGACTTTTTATTTTAAAGGGAACGTATTTAATAATTTGTTACCAATATGAAATCAATAACAACAATAAATGTCACAAAACAGAGTAGCCATTTTTCTACAAAACAACTTTCTAATCCAATGTATTTAAATTTAGCGCCACAACGATTGTCATCGTTTTCAGTCAATTGACGGATGCTTTCACCTTTTCATATATATTGAACGAAGTGTATATTGTAAGCACAAATGTATATTTTGGCTTAATTTAACTCATAAACACATTATAAATTATACAATTTGTTTCAAATTGTAGTTATATTAGATTATGTACTAATTCTTCGTTCAATAAATTAAATACATGCAACTAACTGTCAGCTTGAGTCACACCGTTGTGACGTCAATGCTACGTCACACAACCAGAAGTTCGTCAACAGACCGAAGCAGAAGTACTGCCAATGGTACTGCAGATTTAGAACAGAACAATTACTACGTATACCACGCACTTCAAACCGTCATAGCCGTGTCGATTTGACCTCAAGTCGCAATGAAAAGTACACGTATATCACAAAATCTCAAATCGCCTTCGCCAAACCGCCACGAAACCACGGCAGTTGTTGTTGAACGTCAAATGGAACAATCAAAGATACAACTTGATAAAATCACGTGTAACTGTGACAGCAACACAGCTGTTCAATCACCGCTTGCTAGATCGTTGTTGTTGTAGTTGGTATCGCACTGCAGTGGATTCTCAAATCGATTGGAGTGTATACCACAGTTGTCAAATCGATTTGACTAGTTCCAAATCAATTCAGAAACTGATTTGGAAATAATTTTCATATCGATTTGAAGACACGTATACCACAGTTCTCAAACCGACTTGAAGTCAAATCGACATGGCTAAACCGATTTGAAGTGCGTGGTATACGTAGTATACATTCGCTGTCAAGAGTCGAAGAGAGTGTTGCTTGTTCTTGAAACTGTTAGAATTATGAGTAATAGTGCCATTTTGGCATTAACTAGTTCTGAAAAAAGTAAAGAAGATATTTTAGAAGTCATGCCTGGGTTAAGCTGTAGCGGGTAAGTTGAACACATAATTTAAAATCCTTGTTTAAGTGGATTTTATTTCATCAGAAAAGTCGCCATTTTAGAACGGTATCTTGCCGTAGGCCTACTGTATGATCTGATTTTGTTTCCAAACTTAATATGCATATTATTATTATTATTATTATAAGCTTGAAATTAAAATGTAGGCGTATTTTCATTAGTTCATCAGTCCGTACTTTAAAATAACATAATAGGTAGGTATGATTTCCGGACACGTATTAAACTAGGCCCAAGCGAATTTGTTTCTATTATGATCAGGCCTAGGCCTAGGCCTAGGGCCTACTCTGTTTTGCTCAAAGATTGGTCGTTGCCCTAGGGGCCTAGGGTAGGCCTAGGCTAGAACCAAACAAACAAACAAACAAGCTGGCCTTGCATCCCGAGACATTTGGACTACCTAGGCCCAGCGGAGCTAAGCCCAAGCCCTACGAGGGCATATTTTTCTGGGGCTCTGGGCGTAGGACAAAGGAGACTGGGTTACTAGAAGGGCCCAATGGTAGGCCTAGGACCCATGGCTGTCATGTAGGCCTAAGCTTACAAGCTCTTGCTAGGCCTAGGCCTAGGCTAGCTCTTCTTCAATACCCTAGACCTAGGCCTACCCTTGAGTTTTGCAGTAGACCTAGGACTTCAAACATGGCCCTGGCTCTTGTCTAAGCCGAAAAGTAAACATGCAAAATTTGTTCAAGGCTAAATTCCATTCTATTCGAACCATTTAAAATAAAGTTTAAAAAACGTCCTTGGTACTTAAATGGAAAAACAAAAATTATGCAGCTGATTTTAAATGGGCAAACTATGTCTTATGACTAGTTTTAACGTTTTGTTACCTACCACGTGGAAAGGATCAAAACACAATAACTTGGTGATAAACTTCTCGTACAATGAAGGGTGTAGGAGCATTGTTGGGCACATAGGCGTGCGCACGGCCCAGGCCAAACCTAATGTGTCAACTTTGCGGTCTGGCCGCGCTGGACTCCAATTCCTATAGACCTGGGCCGAGAGCAGTTTAACTTTAAACTTAACTTTAAATTAGTCTTTAAATTAAAATGCATTGTCAGTAGCGCGTTTTTACGCAAAAGCACACTTCACCCGGAACGAACATAGGTAGCTCTATAGGGGCCATGTAAGATCCTATGGCAGCGGAAAGCATCGCGTCTTAAAATAGCCTTTTGGGCCATAAAAGTTAGTGCATCAACCGAAAAAATTTGCGCCTATAGCGAAATTGCCTCCAGCGGCTGGGGCTTCGCCCCAGACCAGCTATACCGCGCCACCTTGGGCAGGGTCTAATGTTAGATGCTGCGCACGCCTATGGTTTGGCACTGTTTGTGGGGTTGGTTGGATTTTGGATGCGGTTCCCATGTTTCTCTATTATAAATACTTCCCGATGAGGATCAGATTCCCATTCCCACGAAATGCGGGAGCGAGTCATCAATCTCAGATGAGTCTTCTCATGAACGTACAAACATAATCGAACTTGTTGGGGTTGGAATCTCAAATCCTGGGTCCTGTAACTAGAACTACTTGGTTCTTGAAGTCAGCCCCAGGAGATTGGGGACTGTAGTGTGTGAGTGGACAACCATTGAATCCTATGGTATGTAAACGCAAGATTCTATTTCAACTCAAACCCAATCTTACTCCTGCCATGTAAATGTGCCCATAAACAAGTGCCCATAAACAACTTTGAAACATTTGTAGTCATTCTTATCTTGGCAAATCAGTAATAGGCCTATGTTATAAACACTACTGTTTGCCTGCCTGCCATAAAAGCTTCACTGTTGCTGGTTCCCTAGACTATGACATTTCTTTTTTTAGACACCCAAGTTTTGTTACAAAGACCGAATTGAAATAGGCACGTTCCTCAAGGAATATGGTAATGTTTTACTGCCCGCGTTTGTGATATGGCAATAATATCCCTTGAAATAGCCTCCAGAGCCTAATAGTTTGCAGCAGCCAGCAACACACAAATAATTGTTTAAAGTTGGGAGCATATCTACGTCAACCTGCTAGTCAGGACATGTATTGGGAATTATCATGGATGATGATGACGAGTGATGACCTAAATATAGACCTACAGGAATTAAAGGTACAAAGACCCATTCTTCTCGTCTGATACAGCTTTTTATTTAAAAGCATTTTTTTGGGGGGGAATTCCGAAAGTCGTTCATTCAAGTTTTCTCTGTAGGTATCAATCGTATCATTAACGAAATGTGCGTTGACGCAAATGCTAGGGACGGAACAGCTGTGTCAGCGAGCAACATGAAAGGTCAATGGAATTTTCCACTCTCGCTCTCTCTTCCTCCGTCGACTAAACAAACCAGCACGGTTGACGGCTGACGTGACAGGTGGACAAAGTACGAAGAATCTAAACTAGACTACTCGGCTTATTACCTAGTTATCGCTCGATTTCTATTATTGCACTTGAAACTGGTTTTATGTTGTTCTGCTTCTTATCAATCAGTAGACGAACCAAAGTCCCAATTGAAAGTGTAATCAATAAAAAAATACGTCTGCAATTGCGTAACGGTGGCCTAGCTAGCATGAGAAATGGTTTTACTGGGTATGAATGATGACAAATAAATACAACAATAACTTCTCGGTATTGGATTTATTTAGGCCTATCGCGCGACACACCGGACTCGAACTCTGTGGAGGTTTGTTTTCTTTTCGATGTCCGGTCCCGTTCCGATAACCTTGACTGAAAGTTTTCCTTTGTCATGTAGTGAATGTTGAATGTTCGTAAAACACACAAGTCAGATCGCTGTGACGCCCCTTCCACGATATGATTGCGACACCAACCCGACAACAGGGTTCCGAGTAAAACGTGCGCGTTGTCACGTAGTGTATGTAATGTAAACCAAAGTCTGTCTGGCTTTGCTCGTGCTCGTTCGTGCTTGAACAGAGAGAGTGTGGCATTGTTTTATGCGAGACTATTTATTTTACTGCTGTAGCCTAACGACTCGAAGTCGCAACACTTTTTTTATGTATTGTTCAAAAGTGTATATATATATATATATATGGATTCGGCTGTTGTATATGAGTATGGGTACCGACTGGTCGTTACCCTCTTTATATCGAATTTGCGTATACGTCACTGCGATCAGATAATGTATGTATGTATGTAATGTATGTACCGATATAGAGGTGACTTATCGGTAATTGGGTTGAGGACTACCATTGCGATCGTCACAAACCTTTGAATGGAGTGATCGTCGGACAACTCATCATCATCACACACAGTCCCTGGTTCGATTCCCCGCGCTGTTGTTGTTGTTGTTGCAGTCAATGTCGGCAGGCCAGGGCAACGGGCACACCTTGAAGTAGTAGAGCGAGGAGAGCGAACGTAGCATCAACATTATAGAGCGAACGTAGCCTAAACATTATAGTTGCAAGTCACTGATGTGTCTAGTTGACCGTGAAAACACACGACGTAGCAACATGATCTAATAATATCTCTCGTAACGAGAAATATTGTTTATAGATCATTCATGGTGATACAGGGAGATTGCATCCACAATCCAACAATATTTCTCGTTACTATTATTAGATCATGGATTGCATCCATCAGGTGCCCGAGGTCTGGGTTCGTAACTCTTGATTGTCGGGTACTACTATGACTGAGTCGCTCGCTACTCGCCTCGCACCGTTACTACTCAGTCAGCGACGAACGTGAGCGTGCAAGTATTAGATCTTGTGTGCCAAGTCTGAAATGAAATGTGACGCGATACGAACGAACTACAAAGTTGCGTAACTATGTAGTAGTAATCTGTAGATTGGAATCGTAAATCATTTAATAGTTTTTACTTTGCGCAACTGTGGCCTAATAACGAAGTTACTGCGTGCGGATTCGGGGCCGTGCCGGGGGATTTAGGCTACTAAAAGGTGGTAAAGCCTGTATAATGAATGTTCCCTGCTGAAAATCAGTTCCTCTCTGCTGTATCTTTAGGGAATTGAGGGGGGGGGGGGGGGGAGACGTAAAACTTTGCACCACGTTTGCGTATGACTCTTGTACGTAGGATGCTCTGTTGATGAATTTTATTTAGGCCTAACCTCCTACAACGTGGATCTGGTTGCATTTAATTTGATGTAAAAAATACAGTGAAACATCGGTCACGTTTTGAGGCTGGTGCCATATGTATTTGTTTACCTAACGGTTCAGCCGCACGTACTGGGTTCGAACTCGTGTCGCGTTACGTAGCCATACTATATTACGCAAGAGGACTCTTGTTTCCAAACACACGTCTGTGTTTTGTTATTTATGACTTATCGGAAGAGACGCCCGATTAGATTACATGTGATGTAATAGCGTGGCATGACGTCACGCAAGGCTATATTTTTTGTGTGCTATTAAATACGCATTAGTTCGATTAAGACTTCCATCATATCTTATCGAGGAGATGCCGAGGTTGTTGGGACGATGGCAAGGGGGTCTGGTAGCGGGAAGATTTAATCGGGTATCCGATACATTGCTCACCTAGTGGTAGTAAACAAGGGTAGGCTAAAAGTGTGAAGGGCCTGCATTCATAAAGTGTTCAAGTAGGTATCTTCAAACCAGCCTAACTTTTAAACCCCCCACGAATCCAAGCCTATATCTGGAAGAAATCTAAAAAAAAATATCAATCAATCAGAAAAATGTTTATTCACAAAAATACTTATTACATTGGTCACGTGGCTAATTTATAACACAAAAAGTTAATCAATACAATGTACTAGCTCATTGGAAACTCGTTGTTCCCACCGTGGAAATTAGTAGGCCCTAACTTCTTGATGTCAGCTGGGTTTGGATTCACAAGAGGTCAAAGAGGCTAGTCATAGTTTCGACCCATGTCTAACGATATCCTTACTTGCCAGTTGCCACAGTTCACACAGGAATATTATTGTATCGTGGTTTCGACTTTCGACCTCGTTTCGTCTGAATCCAGGCCCAGCAACCTTCACGCTCGTCTCTTATTGATACAGTCGAGTCAGCTAGAACTGTGCGGGCTAGATAAGAGCTTATTGATACAGTCGAGTCAGCTAGAACTGTGCGGGCTAGATAAGAGCTTATTGATACAGTCGAGTCAGCTAGAACTGTGCGGGCTAGATAAGAGCTTATTGATACAGTCGAGTCAGCTAGAACTGTGCGGGCTAGATAAGAGCTTATTGATACAGTCGAGTCAGCTAGACTGTGTGGGCTAGATAAGAGCTTATTGATACAGTCTAGTCAGCTAGAACTGTGCGGGCTAGATAAGAGCTTATTGATACAGTCGAGTCAGCTAGAACTGTGTGGGCTAGATAAGAGCTTATTGATACAGTCGAGTCAGCTAGAACTGTGCGGGCTAGATAAGAGCTTATTGATACAGTCGAGTCAGCTAGAACTGTGCGGGCTAGATAAGAGTAAGGTACAAGACGACTTGTTATGTGCGCGTGTGTGTTTACATATTATGACGACGTAGTATAAAACACTTCCCGGTACATATTCTTTATTGCGTCTATGACGTCCGAAGGCCAATTCGCGTTATCGCCCACTGTTGCCAACGCAAACATTTCCGGGCTGGGGGCCACATTTAGTTTTGAACGTCAAGCTTGTTTTCAACACCCACATGACATTGTTTTATGTCTTTGTCGTGCCTTATCGTGTATACACGCAAGCCCGCCAGTTATATTATACAGCAAACGTATATTTTAATTGCAACTTTTTTTTAAACTAGTTCATTTGCTACTACAGCAGCTAGTCCACGCGATGCGACAGCATACAACGCGCCACAATGAATCTATAAATCATTGCTTGTAGGCAGGCCTGCCTATAGCTGTGCTGGCTGCGGCGCGAACATGACCAATAAATAACCAGTAGGTCCCACTGAACATGCGAGCGAGGCAAGTAGCTCTGCCTGTCGCACGAGCCGTTCACAAGATCCGACAAACTATAATCGAGTATAGTTAATAAAAACACTGTAGGACTTAAAAAAGTTAAAAAAATTTCCGATGTGTTGTTCAACATCACGTCACGCAATATTTCGACAGCTGCTCTGCTGTCATCATCAGGCACGACGATTGATTTACTCAGGCACGACTCAAGACAACGTATCAATCTAGCCCAACTATCAATCAATCAAGACGACGTGATGTGATGTTGAAGTGACGTGATGTTGAACAACAGCGCAAAAATTTTAACTGTGTGAAGTCCTACAGTGTTTTTATTACATATTTTCCAGTTAACTTGAGTGTTTTTTAATTATAGTATAGTACTTGTTACTTGATTTAGTATAGTTACTTGATGATAACAAGTCCTGACGACATGACGTGTAAACTTGTCACCACTCCAGCTGCAGTAGAAACTATAGGAACCAGCGTCGTGTACAGTATGCGACATGAGTAAATCAATCAATGGTAGATGAGGACACGTATTTATATTCTGCACTCGGTTGTGTATCCGATA
Source organism: Isoperla grammatica (assembly GCA_945910005.1). Taxonomy (NCBI): domain Eukaryota; kingdom Metazoa; phylum Arthropoda; class Insecta; order Plecoptera; family Perlodidae; genus Isoperla; species Isoperla grammatica. Next base: position 28,290,909 of record OX246743.1, read on the forward strand.
TAGTAAGGCTACTGATAGTTATTTCTCATCAACCTGTTGCCATTCCCTATTGATTGTTTCGTATAGCCAAAGAGTAAAAGGTAAAATGGTCCGTGAGAGTAATATTCTTCCCGGTCTTGGATTTACTTATGTGAGCTAGTGTACTAGAAGAGCATGTATACTCGACCCAAGACTAGCTTACAGATGCGTTCGTCACAGGCGAGGCGAGGCACTCGTAGCCAACCAGCGAACCGCTCGAGACAACCCCGCGCAAATACCAATCGCCGATTGGCTATACACGAACCCTCGCCTGTAACGAAAGCATTCGTAAGGTATATATAGTCTTGGAACAATGGAGGTTGTTTGTTATGTCTAATAATGATGAATTAGTAAGACCGTAAGGGGAGCATGTATACTTGACCCAAGACTAGCTTACATATATGCTTTCGTCACAGGCGAGGCACTCGTAGCCAACCAGCGAACCGCTCTAGACAACCCCGCGCAAATACCAATCGCCTATTAGCTATACACGAACCCTCCCTCGCCTGTGACGAAAGCATTCGTAAGGTATATATAGTCTTGGAACAATGGAGGTTGTTTGTTATGTCTAGTAATGATCAATTAGTAAGACCGCCAACGTCTGCAGTTCTATTCCGACAGTTTTCAGAACTCTATCGCTCGTGTCAAGGTCCACTGTTTCCAGATTGATTCGTCTCGTCTCGTCTCGTTTATTATTAACCTCTGACCTCTCGCTGGAACGAGGTTGTTAGTATGAGAGGACGTTTCACGTGTGTCGCCTCGATACGACCAATAAAAGTGATGAAATCAATCGACAAGTTTAAAAATAGTCGTATCTGGGTTGTTTATTGGCCTTTTTACCAAATCAGTTTTATTACTCAATAGAATTGAGGTAATAGAGTTGCCCCAACGTACTATGTATGGTATCAATATCAATATCGTACTTATGTAGCCGAATCCAGTAGTACACTAAAGTTTATACGTCTCTAGCTCCCACGATTTACTACGGAACCAGATCAATAATGCGTCAGAAGTTGGATACCTGGAATTTCCTGACACGGCAGACGTAATAAATGAGGCTTGTACACTGTACTAGGCCTACTCGGAATACTGTCTTTACGACTGTGTGAACGAACGCTAGTAATGTGTTGATTTTCTTTGAAACAGCGTGCATGAATGGGGCTGTCTGGATGCTGACTAGTTACTTTGGGAGCTATAATAAATGCATGTCAATTTTGCCGGGTGAAATCGAGACGGTCGTGTAATCTGAGATTTATTATTGACTTTATTCGAACCAAGTAAGACCTTGATGATATCCAGGCAGGGTAGCACCACACGTTTTAAAAATACGACCGAAGACGCGCGCAATTGTTCCTCGCAGTTTCATATAGCGCGGGGTGACGTGGAGAGGTTACGATGTTTTAACACGTTGGTTGGCACGACGCCCCCATTCCGGCGTCGTGACGCTCATTGCCGAGGTCCTCTCGCGTTCCGTGTTGTGTCGAGCAGCACTTTGAATCCTCGTCTTATGTACCCTTCACGCACGCTGTTTCAACAGATTCCTGCATGGCGTTCTTCCGCGCATTCGTAAGGGCGCGGTCTTCTGCTTAGTAGAGTGGTGTACAAGCCTCACGTCATTTCATCTGTGTTGGGTATTTCCAGATATATCCCACCCATAGGTCCTAAATTATCTCTAATTAGACCTGTTTCAAGTACGAGTAGAAAATTAAGTTAGGTAGGCTGGACTCTGCCATCTCGACTTCACATTATAGAAGTTCCGATATTATCATGAGCGAACCATTTTCTGTGTTTAGTATCACTTTCAGGGGTATTTGCAGATTATGGGGGGGGGGGGGGCTGATAGATTTGATTAATTTTTCAAAATTGAAAAAATATTTTTCCAATTATCATAATCTTCCTATTTCAATCACCATTGATTAAAATATACATACCTACCTACCTACGTTGTTTGAATTTCCGCGTAAACCCGCTATTTAAAGCTTTCTTATATTATGGGGGGGGGGGGGGGGGGGGCAATAAAGAGTCACGAAAGGCGTAGTGCGGTGCGTGTCTGTATGTTAATAGTCTATTAGTGAAACGTTGAGCGCTCACGTGGTTAGCAACGACGACAACACGAGCTTTAAGGTAAAAACTGGCCCCATGAAATATTCAGACACAAATCGCGAGGCGGCCTCATCGATTGTCCCCCCCCCCCCCCCCCCCCCCCCGAAGTTCACGGCCACGACGAGAGGCGTCGCGACGCTAGTAGCGTCCATGGCAGGCGAAGAGTGCGGTCGGTTGCCGGTCATTGGGTAAGCTCGGGGACCCGTTCGCAATTTACACAACATAAACAGCTCTGGCCAACGCCGAGCAAAGAAACATGCTGTGCTAAATAGTTCTCTTCTTTCTCCTTGTTTTCATTTTATTCTTTACTTATTGATTGAATATAAACGTTTGTTGTAAATATGAGAGGAATGAATGAGATGCATGAATGTGAATAATTTTATGAATTTATAGATTTACATAATTTTGAAGTTACTTGTTTTGTGCACGATTTTGTATTTTACCACAAAGTATAGCGCTACTTCAATACACTTTTATGAGGCCTAACTGGCCTTAATCCCGTCTAAATAAAAATCAATAATTCAATAATGTGAAGTCTTATAGTCTCATGCTTACGAAATATACGAGTCCATGCAATAGTATTATTATTATTTTAAGTGTTATTTATTTGCAATTGCAATATATCATTACATTGTACATGATACAACATAGCTGGTGGGAAAAAATTAGAGCAGAGCCCCTTTACACAGAAGTGTTTTACCACCATTTTAAACCTGAATGTTATATCTAAACTTGGTACTAAGGGATGTCGTTATATATATATGTCACACGCAGAAACTTATTGACCCGGAATAATGTTAAAAACTCGGTCTGAGGAAGGAATAGGAACGGATTACTCCGAAAATTCACCGGTTTTTAAAAGTAAGTGCCCTTGGTTATCGTTTTATAAGTGTGTGTGTGGCTTTAACACATATATATATATATATATATACATACATACATACATAATGTACATGAATAACCATGTGTGCGTGTGCGTGTAGGTGTGTTTGTGTGCGTGTGTTTGTGTAGTTGTATGCTTGTCAGTATGCCTAGGCCTATGTATACCACCTTAATTCTTTACTTGTCTAGTTCCCACCACCTATACTTGAAACGTGTTCATTAAATAGTGATATTTACGACCGTAAATTGGCTACCTGGAAATTCCGAACACATCGGGCGTGACTCTAACGAGGCTTGTGCGTGAAAGAACGCCAGTAATCTGTCGATTGTCGTCGCAACAGCGTGCATTCTTGCACGCAAGGGCCGGTCTGCTATAGGGTACGTTCCGAAACTAGCTGAATATGCCATTTCCGTGCTGAGGCCGTTCCGTAACCTCCTGAACATCATAGGCTGGGCGTTCCGTAACTTCCTGCGCCAGCATATTCAGCATCATGAAAACGCCAGCCGTTCGAGCAAGCTAGGGCATCTGCCAGCATTAACAAATCATGGCGGCGTTTTCAAAATGCAATAATTTAAAAGCTCGTCAAATAGTCAGGAATTATATAATTTGACCGTTATTTATACCACGTGTTGCAGGATTTTATTATCTTTCATGATGTATTCGTTATTATTCAGAAACGATTAGAATATTGTTTTTTTAATTTCATAACAAATTTTTAGCGCGCATTTTCTCCATCTTTTCGCTTGTAGGCGTTCCGAAACACTTGACAAAATGTGACGCTGGGACGTGCTAGCTGATGCTGGAACCCCATCATTTTCAGGAGGTTTCGGAATGTACCCATCGTCGACGAGACTAGTTATGTTGTTATTGTATCGTACGTCACAATGTCAACAACACACACACACACGTACCCGCTTGAGCAATGTTTGGCCGTGCTATAATATAGTATAGCGAAGTGCTGCGTGATAATGGTCTACGCGTTATTTCGAAAGTAACTCTCATAGAGAGTTGTTGCTGCCAAATAAAACCAAAGTTTATAAATAGGCATCTACTAACGTGGATTGTTTAATATCTGGTTTTTGCCAAAAGGCCGCGGTTGCGCGTTATACAGACAATCCGGACAAACAACAGATCTATTTGTAGCCGCGCGTCCATTCATTGGCCACGCGACATCTTGCTTTGTGTTGTTCCTTTTTGAGTTGATCGTTGATCAAGTACGTATACTAAAACAAATATATTTTAATAAATCGAAATAAATGTCTTGCTGGACTCATTTCGAGCTTCGAAGCAAGCTGCTTGGATGTTTCTAGTAACAAAATTCGACACGCTGTTTTGTGCAAATGTATGATTTTTTGTTTTCTTTTTCCCAAATTTTTGTTTTATGCTGGTGGATCATTTTGTCAGCACAGCTTGACATTTTTTTTTTTTTTTTATTAAAATCTTGACAAATTTAGTAGTAGTTTATTTAGTAGTTTTACATACACCTATGTCAATACATACAAATTATCATAGCCCACCCTGAGCGGATGAGAAACTAAAGCCGTAGTAGACCCAAGGAGTATGTATAGGCGTGGCTTGGCGTACACCTTTTCGTTTGTTGTCCAGAGAAATCTTTTCGCCTGTGAAATATATATATATCCATTTGTGAAACAGTGGGCTATATCCATACTTGGGTCAAAACGTTGCCAATCATTTTTGTTTCTATTTATATACTTTTATTCTAACATTGCTCCATTAGATTCCATGCCTGTGCTGTGACCAGTGAGTGGGATGTGTGGTGTGTGTGGCTCTAGGAATACATGTTTACCTCGTTGTGAGTCACCTTGATGAACTCGTATCGAGGTCTGGCTGGTGTGTTTGTTTGTTTGCGTTCATCCGATTGCGAATATAGCAGCCCCACGCGCTCAATAACGCGCCTGTTTACACCAATAAACTCGCGCGCGGCGGAGAAAGAGTTACTCAACATAGTTTGGGTGTGAAATTGTTTACTTGCTGGTTGGTACATTCATGTGCTTGTGCTCAGATGATGGCCAGGCCAGTCTGTGACCTAGATCAGCCATCGTGGTGGTGCTAATACCTGACGGTAACAACAACAACAACAACAACAACAACAACAACAACAACAACAACAACAACAACTCGGTATATGAGGGTACCCTCGTCCCTCAATCCTTGTGCTCAACAAGGGAAGAGTTCGATGTTTTTCCATTACAAAAGAAAGAAAGAAAGAAAAATTGGAACGTCGTAGTTTGGAATGTAAACACGATTGATACTGTCTGTGTATAGGATGTTGATGAAATGTGAAATGTTCGTAATATGTCCAATAGTATCTTTGCTCGTGTCAACTGGTGCCACCTTCACACGCGTGTCGATATATATATTGCTGACACACGTCACGTCCGTGTACGCGCGTCATTCACTCACTCGTGATGATGTCTCGTCGTGGCTGCATGGCGAGCTTGTTTTCTTGCCCGAAGCTCTTTGTTGTGAGCGGGTTCGAATCCCGTCCACGGGCCTCTCGTAATAATTCTAGCTGCTTTAACAGAGACGCCAGTAAAACGTCTTATTTTTTATGTTATGTGTTTTGTATTTGCAACAGGACCGAGGTTCCACTAGTGCAAATCTAATCTAAACTATTTTATGATGTTGAATTGATATATTATTGATGAATTAATGCATGAACACATTCAACACATGCAATAATGTCCCACAGCCACAAGTGATGTGTTGCTATAATAGAACATGGAAGATTATAATGCATGTGTTCATTATTATTAGTTAGTTTTATTACGACGCATTCGACATAATCGGTCATGTGACATCATACATCGTCGGGGTTGTCATCAGGCGAGTAGGGGTGTAGGGGATGGTGGGCGTTTAGGTCGCATGGCATGACTGATCATGAGAAGATATAGAAACAAAAAGTTAAAAACGTGAACTAGTGAGCAAAGGGAAAGGGATGATTGAAGATATCGCCTCTTAGCGGGCACCGGTCACCACGAGGGAGGCACCTCGACCAGAGAGAGGTATAAACAACAATAACAAGTCAAACTTGTAACGACGCAAGAGGTTTGCACGGGTTCTCATTGCGCGCGCGTGCACGAGTAGGCAGTACAGGTAAACAACGCAACGCGATAGATAAATCTCCTGACTGCTTGCTCGAGTTATTTCAGGCTCGCCGGCCGTTTTATTTCCAGCTCTGTCCATCTATTTCCGCGCGCTGCGGTCACCACAAACATTGTTCCATTCGCTTGGCAGCGGTTTTGTTTGTTGACATCGAGTTGTGTGTCTCTCTCTCTCTCTCTCTCTCTCTCTCTCTCGCTCTCTCTCTCTCTGTTGTCTCTCAGTTGAGTGAACTTGGCTGGGGGCAAATATTGTCTCTCTCCTTGTTGTCGTTGGTCTTCTGTCTACATTGGACGACAATTTACTGATGCCAATCAATTGCCCAAGTTGTCCCGGCCATGGTTACGAAATAGTCGAGTCCACATTCATCACATCATCTGAAATATTTTGATACAATTATTGACGACAACCACAAAAACATGCTAGAGACATAAAACTCGCCCTATAACCTTCCTTATCCTTCAGACCGAAATTCAAATAACCATTACCGATCAATGTCATAATATATAACTTCCTCCATGTATTTAAACTTTGTCATAATAAATGTACCACCTATTGGTCATCCTGTCCCAGTGTCCCGTCATGGGACAGGAAAATAATAAATTGAACTGAGTTGTGTCGAGTCCCGTAATTCCTCATAACATGTGATCCAAATTCTGATTGGCAGGAGTATAGTAATGTAGTAGCCACACACCGTGTTACATACATACATACATACATACATACATACATACATACATACATACATACATACATACATACATACATACATACATACATACCTACACACATACATTCATACATACATCGACGGGTAGGTGTTGTGTTCCCCTCACAGTCGGTCCTTGCAAGTGTTCGCGTCACGTCGTGACCGAGTTGTTGACGGTTGTTGACATTGGTAATTGAATGGATTGTGTTGGTTGTCGGAGTCGAGTTGATGGATTGTTAAGATTTGATATTCATCTATTCAGATTTCTAGAGTTCAGTATAATTTTAAGTATTTGAAATGTTTTCCCGCACTGCCCTGTACCACGTGATTTCCGTATAATTCAATAAAGCATACTTCCGGTTTTTCTCTACTCAACTGTGGTCGTCATTCGTGTCGTATCCTACAATTAATCACGATCCATGGAACAATCCTAATATTTAATAGGTTATGGGCCCAGGGAACGTTTTCTCTGAAGTTTAATTGTTGAGTTGAGACGAAAATGCTTCGTGTGTTTGTGTTAAAAAACTTTTTATCACGACAAAAACGCGAGTGCACATGGTGAGGTTAGGTCGCATGCCAACCACGCTAAGAGGAAGTCGAAAATGGAGTCGGATCAAGTGCCTACGGTAATAGTCCAACCGTCTGTGAACTCTCTTCCGCCCTTTGCTAAACTTAAGGGGCAAGAGAACTGGGTTGATTGGAAATATCTCATAGAGCTACACTTGGGAGGGGTGGTCATGAACAACATTTCACTTGACCATTTTCTTCTCAATGAACCACTCAGCAGTCAAAAGGACATGGACAAGGCAGCGAGAAGAATCCTGAGCTTTATGATAGAACCAAGTCTCCTGCTGCATGTAAGGACAACTACAACGGCAAAACGGGCGTGGGAAAATCTGTGCCAAGTGTTTGAAGACTCTGGTGTTCACAGAAGACTTGCTCTCCTGGATCAGTTAATGGACATTAGACATGATAATTTTTCATCTTTAAATGCATATGTCATGGCTTTCACGGATGTATTTGAAAAATTGCGATCCGCCGGGAAACCTTTTGATGAGGAATCCGGAGCGTACCTAATGCTGCGCAACCTGAAACATGAGTATAAATGGCTCCGCCAACTAATCGAGCGAAGTGTCAAGAAAGAAGATGATCTAAAAATCGAGTACGTAACGAGAGAATTAACGAGGGAAGCTCAGAAAGAAGCTGCGGAACTGACGTCATCAGCGCTACGGGCGAGCAGCGGTAGTGGTCCGAACTACCCAAGAACTTCCAACGGTTCGTCGTCTAGAGGGCAGCAGCAACAGCAACCCCGAGATGGCAACAAGCAAACAACAGGAACCCAAGATGGAAACCGTCGAAACAACAGACCTTTTTGTCAAATTTGCAAAAAGCATGGACACAAGGCCAACGATTGCTGGCACAGAAAGACTGAAAATACCAATAATAATGCTGGTAATAGCAACAGTAATAATGGTAATGCTGGTAATAGCAACAGCAATAATGGTAATGCTGGCAATAGTAACAGCAATAATGGTAGGCCTAATGTTGGCAATAGCGGTAAGTCAGGCAACTCGGGCCCATCACAATGGGTACTCAAATTAGCTGCTATGCGCTCGAGTTATTCTGATGAAAGTAAGCCTAGTATAGATTGGTATATAGATTCAGGTTCATGTAATCACATGACTTACAGAAAAGATTTAATGGTAGATTATAAGATGACAGAATCTAATACTATTGAATGTGCTAGTGAGCAAACACTGCACACAGAAGGTGAAGGCAACATTGAGGTTAGGGGACAGAATGGCCTGACAGGTGTTAGGGCCACCTATGTTCCAAAGCTGACAGCAAACTTGCTATCTGTGGGAAGGATATGTAGTACAGGATATATTACTCTCTTTGACAGTGACAAATGTGGAGTGTATAGACCAGAAGACATTCAAGTAATAGGTAAACCCCTGCTTGAAGGTAAGCAATCCAATAACACTTACAAGGTGTCAATGGAAGTAGAACCTGCCAAAGCTATGAAGGCTACAAGCTCTAACTATAAGTTGTGGCATGAAAGATTTGCTCACATAGGTAATGGTAACCTAAAAAAGCTACAGGGTGGTCTAGTAAGTGGGTTAAGTCCAATAGCCGAGGAAACATTTGATGTGTGTGATGTTTGTGTCAGGGCAAAGCACACTAGAGCTCCTTTTCCAAAGAAAGGTGCAACAAGAGCCACAGAGATATTAGACTTAATTCACACAGATGTCTGTGAAATCACAGATGGTCTGTCATGGGAAGGCTACAGGTACTTTGCTACTTTCACTGATGATAAGACTAGATTCACTGTAATTGCTCTTTTAAAATCAAAAAATGAAGTCTTAGATAAGTTCAAACAATACAAAACAATGGTAGAAAATCACTTGGGGAAATCTATAAAAATAGTCCGCTCAGATAATGGTAAAGAATATTGCTCAAAAGATTTTGACGAATATCTGAAAGAAACTGGGATTGTTCGACAACTGTCTGTTGCGTATAGTCCAGAGCAAAATGGAGTGGCAGAAAGGACAAACAGGACACTCTTAGAAAAAACTAGGGCACTGTTAAAAGAATCTGGTTTGGGAAACAAATTCTGGGGAGAAGCACTAAAAACAGCTGTGTATCTAAAAAATCTATCCCCAACTGTAGCAGTAAAAGATATGGTACCGTATGAGGCATGGACTGGCACTAAGCCGAATGTAGAACACTTGAAAATTTTTGGATGTTTAGCATATGTTCATGTAAGAAAAGAAGAAAGTAAAAAACTTAAAGATAGGAGTGAGAAGTATGTTTTTGTAGGCTATGATGAGGAAAAGAAGGGATATATTTTGATTGACCCAAAGAGTCCAAAAGCTAGTATGAAAGTAGAAAGAAGCGTTATCTTTAATGAGAAATGTTTTCCTTCTCTGAATGTGGTAACAAACACGAATGAAAACGTAGAACTACCCAAAGTGGCCCCAGAGATAGAGATAAAAGTGCAGGCAAGGCAACGTGTTAACTCGGAAAGTAGTAGTAGTACAACTGAGACGCATACGTCAACTGACAACGAAAATAGATCAGAGGATGAAGTAAGTAGTGAAAGTGATGCGGATACTACGTGTTCAGAAGGTAGGAAGTCAGGGGGTGATGAAAACAAAGGAAGATTAAATTTAAGGGTTAATCCAAAGAGAAAGGAATTTGGTGATGAATTTGTCACTAGTTTTCTGGCAGCAGACGATTCAGATGATGAGCCAGAGACTAGAGATCTAGCTCTTGCAAGTTCAAAGAAAATTCTTTGGGAGGAAGCAATGAATGCAGAAATTTCATCATTAATGAAAAATAATGTTTGGACACTAGTGGATAGGCCCGCCAACAAAAATGTTGTGAAAAGTAAATGGGTGTTTAAGGTAAAAAGAGGGGCAGATGGAAGTGTAGATAGATATAAGGCACGACTTGTTGCAAAAGGGTTTTCCCAGAAATATGGGTATGATTACTATGAAACATTCTCTCCAGTGGTGAGAGCAGAAAGTTTACGAGTATTGTTATCTCTTGCAAATTGTTTAAATCTAAACATGTCACACATTGACATCTGTACAGCTTTTCTCCATGGGGAACTGGAGGAGGAAGTTTTTATGGAACAGCCTGAGGGGTTTCAGGAAGGAAATAAGGTATGTAAACTTTCTAGGGCAATCTATGGGCTTAAACAGGCCTCAAGGGCCTGGAATATAAAAATTCATAATTTCCTTGTTGAGTCTGGTTACACCAGGACTAAAAGTGATCCATGTGTTTACATTAAAAATAAAGAGAATGGTTTGTACAATATTGTCTGTATTCATGTTGATGATATTTTTGTAATGTCAAATGATAAAGATGAAGAAGAGAATTTGAAAAGGAGGTTAACAGATAATTTTGAATGCAGAGATCTTGGAGAGCTTAATCATTTTCTAGGTGTAAATCTTCAACGAGACAGAAATACTGGAAAAATTAAGTTAAGTCAGGAACACTATGTAAACAAACTTGTATCTAGGTTTCAAGTAGAGAACCTTTGTACATTCAAGACTCCTATGGAGAGTGGTGTAGACCTTTCGAGAAATGAGGGTGATAAACCTGATGTACCTTATCAAAATTTGATTGGTTCATTAATGTATCTAAGTATTTGGACCAGACCTGACATTACTCAGGCAGTAAACTATTTAAGTCAGTTCAATAATTGTTATGGACAAGAGCACTGGGACTGTGCTGTTAGAGTGTTGCGTTATGTGAAAGGTACAAAAACCAAAGGCATTAATTTTTTAAAACCAAATGATAATGTTGTAAATTCATTGATTGGTTACTGTGATGCCGATTGGGCAAGGGACAAAGTGGACAGAAAGTCATATTCAGGGTACTTGTTTCTATTAGGGGGTGGACCCATTTCATGGCGGTCCAAGAAGCAGTCATTTGTTGCTCAATCATCGGCCGAGGCGGAATATGTTTCACTATCACAAGCTTCGAATGAGGCAGTTTACCTAAGAAAACTAATCATGCAGCTTTTATCAATTAAGGATTTTTGTGTACAAATAAATTGTGACAATCAATCTGCTATATTTCTAGCAAAAAATGATGCATTTCAAGCTAGAACTAAGCAAATTGACATTTCTTGTCATGTTGTTAGAGATCTAGTTCATAAGAAGTTTATCAGTGTGAAACATCTGCGATCAGAGCTAATGATAGCAGATATCCTTACAAAGCCTTTGGCAGGACCTAAGTTCTTGCAGTTCACCTCATTAATGAAAGTCGAATAGTTGCATATCAAGGGGGTGTGTTAAGATTTGATATTCATCTATTCAGATTTCTAGAGTTCAGTATAATTTTAAGTATTTGAAATGTTTTCCCGCACTGCCCTGTACCACGTGATTTCCGTATAATTCAATAAAGCATACTTCCGGTTTTTCTCTACTCAACTGTGGTCGTCATTCGTGTCGTATCCTACAATTAATCACGATCCATGGAACAATCCTAATATTTAATAGTAATGTAGTAGCCACACACCGTGTTACATACATACATACATACATACATACATACATACATACATACATACATACATACATACATACATACATACATACATACATACCTACACACATACATTCATACATACATCGACGGGTAGGTGTTGTGTTCCCCTCACAGTCGGTCCTTGCAAGTGTTCGCGTCACGTCGTGACCGAGTTGTTGACGGTTGTTGACATTGGTAATTGAATGGATTGTGTTGGTTGTCGGAGTCGAGTTGATGGATCGGAGCCCTCTCGAGGTCACTCATTACCCTAATGAGACCCTCTGCTCTGTTGCGCGGGGGGGGGGGGGGGGGGTAACCACCCCTCCCTGTGACCTTTACCCAGGCAACAACGTTGGCCGTATGTCCGGACAAGAGGCGAGCGGCGGCCAAGCTAATTTGAACGCATGTTTTTGTATAGTTGGGTATGTTGTGTAACTGTGTATGTGTGTATGGTTTTGTTCATTTGTGCTTCGTCAGCAAATCATTCTTTCGACGATTGATTGCTATCGGCGTACAAGAAATACTTCGGATTATGCCCGTGAACTTGAACGGCTGGATTGACCTATTTGCATTTTCTAGTTTTCTTCCCCTGGCCCGGAGTACAATAGAGTAGTAGCTCTGCCTGTCGTAGGAGGCGACACGTGTGACTCGACCGTCGCGTCGTCAGCATTCAAGGAACGACATTCTTTCGAGTCAAGTCATTGAACAATCTGCTGTTGATTGATTATCTATACGTCAGCTTTGTTCAGTCGGTGTGTCGTCGCAATGTTCTGAGAAGTATTATCTCTACCGATGAAAACCTTCAAGTCACGCCTTATACAGCTCCTTGGAAAGCTAGCACACACAGTATATAGTTCGCAGTATGATAAGCTAATATAGTTTAATCTTCCAAGGATGTCGGACAAGTTCCTCTTCCTGCGTAATAATGATCTCTCAGTAGCAGTGATGATTTCAGACATTTTCCTAGGGGGGGGCTGATAAAAAATCTGGGGTGTTGCTAAATTAGTAACTCATTTTATGGCTTTTTTTTGACGCCGTGACAAAAGGCAGGGGTGGAGGGGGTACGGTCTCTGTTGATGCCATCCTTTCAGTTTTCGAATATGAGGTGATTCCTATTTGCCATTCTTACCTTTACCTAACATCGTTTAAATAGAAAATAAAATGTTGCAACATTTATGTAGATGAGTTTTTCGTGGAAATCGATTTATTTCCTAGTCCTATATGAGGTGGAAAAATATACCTCATTTTCTTGTATTTTGCATTTTTTTCTTTTTTGCAAATTTACATTACTTCATGTAATTTTTTCAATCTGCTAGGGGGGGGGCGGAGTCCCCCCCCCCCCGGGATATGCCTGAAATCATCACTGCTCAGTATAGGCAGACTTACAATAATGCATACACCAAGTATTCTTGCACAACTGGAAGTCACAGCTGTTACGGCATCCTTATTTCTTCCTTGTTTTCCGGCACAATGACGTCATTTCCGGGAGCCTCCACACTTCCTCCTGTATACGAGAATTATTAAAGAATTTAACGGTTGTTGTTGTTGTTGAGATTAAAGCGCCTTCTGTCTTGTATCGCGCCGGGTCCCGCATGTTGTGACACGCGACAAGGTTGTCTGAAAATAGCCCGTCCGAGTGTCGTCCTTGCGCGTTCTTCGCCGCGTCGTGCTTGCGGGGTTGGTTGCCCGTTTCCCGCGCGTTCGAGGCGGTCGTGTTCACTAGTAGATGAGGCGTTCTTCGCCGCGTCGTGCTTGCGGGGTTCGAGACCCGTCTCCCGCGGGTTCGAGGCGGTCTTGTTCACTAGTAGATGACGCGTTCTTCGCCGCGTCGTGCTTGCGGGGTTCGAGACCCGTCTCCCGCGGGTTCGAGGCGGGGATGGGATGACGGGTTGTATCGTCCTAGTAGATGACGCGTTCTTCGCCGCGTTGTGCTTGCGGGGTTCGAGACCCGTCTCCCGCGGGTTCGAGGCGGGGATGTGATGACGGGTTGTATCGTCCTCCTCGGTCGCGTTCACAAGTAGATTACGACATCAACATCGCGCGTCAAAACAAACACCTGTTGAAACAATGCGAACTTATCAACGTTTATCTGTCCGCAAAACTTAAGATTACCATACTTTTGTCTTCTGTGCATATCCTACTATTGTTCCACTTATCATTAGTAAACTGAAATACGCAGTCATATACATATTTTCACATCTATGTGATTCACTCCAATTCACGTTATGGAAGTCCGTGCCGTCATTTAGCTTCAACATTATCTCTTCAGGAAGCACAGTGCCATTTATTTACCCTATATTTGATCTACCATGCATGGTAATATTGACATACATAACCCAATATTGGCTGAAGATCGGGCATCACTATTGCTGTAAATTACATTCTAGCTTCGTTATGCATATTGCAATTACAATACGGTCCTCTGACAACAGCTGTGCTTCTTGATATGGAAAGAACTATATGGATTTTCCGTTCCTATGGGGGCAGCCAATAACCTGATGGTTGACGCCATAAGGGGGTCGATGCTGGCTCTGCCCGTCGTACGACGTTGCCGGATGTCCTTAACACCCCCCTAGCCCAGCTGGACAACTCGGGAAAGTATGTTCAAAGAGTGATACACGATACAGGCACGACGTGGATACAGAAAGGGGGGGGGGGGGGGTCGATGCTGGCTCTGCCCGTCGTACGACGTTGCCAGATGTCCCCAACACCCTCCTAGCGCAGGTGTGTCGTGAAGACGTGATCTATATTGAGACAGAAGCGGTCTTGCTTGCGGTCACATTCAGCGCTCAATGTCAGCCGGAGACAATGTACTTGGCAAACACACTCACTGCGTCGTCCCTTGATCGTGAACTGTCCTCTAACCACAGATAACTAATTAACTTGCACAGATAACTAATTAACTTGCGTACGCAAGTTAATTAGTTATCTGTGCTCTAACTACTTTGCTCCTTTCTCATTAGTGTAACAATACCGCGGCGGACTTCCGATAAGAATTCGTAATTCCCAGTCAAATCAATCAATGCCTTCGGGCTGTACATTCTCCTGATTGGCAATACTTGTTGGATGTGGGGCACAGTAGTGGGATTAAGATAACGATGATGATCGGGTATCCAGAGTTGTTGAAGTGTTGTGTGCAGTATCACACAGTCTTGCAACGATAACTTAAAACAATTGTCTGTGGTGGCGTCACTAAACACAAAACCCTTAAACCGCATCGGGAGCAATCGATACGCCTCCTGGCTGAGGATCCAGTCAATGCTGCTGCCTGAGGCTAGCTAGACAGTGTGACTGAGGAGACCTTCAGTCAGCGTCGTGCTAGTATCCAGTCAATGCTGCCTAAAGGCTAGCTAGAGTCTGACTGATGAGACCTACAGTCAGCGCCGTGCTAGTGTCCAGTCAATGCTGCTGCCTGAGGCTAGCTAGACAGTCTGACTGAGGAGACCTTCAGTCTCAGCGTCGTGCTAGTATCCAGTCAATGCTGCCTAAAAGCTAGCTAGACAGTCTGACTGAGGAGACCTTCAGTCAGCGCCGTGCTGGTGTCCAGTCAATGCTGCCTGAGGCTAGCTAGACAGTCTGACTGAGGAGACCTTCAGTCAG
This sequence comes from Isoperla grammatica, assembly GCA_945910005.1. Lineage (NCBI taxonomy): Eukaryota > Metazoa > Arthropoda > Insecta > Plecoptera > Perlodidae > Isoperla > Isoperla grammatica. Next base: position 28,306,385 of record OX246743.1, read on the forward strand.
CGCCGTGCTGGTGTCCAGTCAATGCTGCCTGAGGCTAGCTAGACAGTCTGACTGAGGAGACCTTAAGTCAGCGCCGTGCTAGTGTCCAGTCAATGCTGCTGCCTGAGGCTAGCTAGACAGTCTGACTGAGGAGACCTTCAGTCAGCGCCGTGCTAGTGTCCAGTCAATGCTGCTGCCTGAGGCTAGCTAGACAGTCTGACTGAGGAGACCTTCAGTCAGCGCCGTGCTAGTGTCCAGTCAATGCTGCTGCCTGAGGCTGGCTGGCTAGACACAGTCCGGCACGCGCCTCGCTGTTGTCAAGCCAGTTCGTTCACATGACATCGATAAAGCACGTGGTCCCGCTCGGCTCACCCCGCCCACGCCGTACCCCCGCTGTGTGTAACACGGACGCTTTGGGCCTCGTCTTGTCACAGCACAGTGGAGCCGGGCAGGCATATACAATCATCTCCTGATTGATTGTTACTTGATTGGTCATTGCGTCGCATTACCAGGGGTCATTGCCGTGCGAGGGTGCATGATTGGTCGGTCCAGTGAACCGCGCGTTCCGGGTTCAAATGCACCCGCGCTCTTTCATCCACTCGTCTCGATTGGCATCGTTGTCATCAGTCTGATGGACTGTTATAACATGGCGCGTTGTTGATTCGTTACTTGTTTCCAGATGGGGCTAACATTTTTTAAACTGCGTATGCCCACTGGTAGTATGTATATAAGGCAGGTGCGATGTTCGCTGCTGTGAATAGCCAGACCGATGTGAACATTAGATTGATCTTGTAAAGGTAAAATGTGATCGAGGAGGGGACAAACAAGTCTGTTGTGCCCGGACAAGTATCGATCTCCCCGGGTATCGAACACGTGTCTCTCGCCTGACCATCATTCTCTGGGGCCTGGGGCACGGTCAAGCCAAGGTCAGGGCTCCAGGGGGTGGCGGACGGTAGGTTGTTGTGACTCATTGACTCATGCCATTGCCCTTCCATCTTCATCTATCACCCCTGCCTGCCCTCATCGGCACAACTGCAATAATAGAGACGTAAAGGAACAATGCTCATCGGGATGAGTGGCTTGTGCTGTGGAAACATTACCTGCATTGGCGCCGAGTACGGGGGGGCGACGGGGCTCGAGCCCCCCCAGCTGTAACGCAAGGGGGGCGCAGCCCCCCTGAGGAGCTAACAGGAGTTGCTGCTTCAAACAGTAATTTTGGGTTTACACACCGGAATAAGGTTTAAGGTTTAACATTTAATATTTTGTTCTAAGGAAAGTATTTTCCAAACTGATTTACTAGGATCGCTACCATTGGCCGGATTTATAAAAGCTCGTCTCTCATTGGCTGGGCTAAGAATTTTTGGGATAAGAGCTTACAAGTTGGAATAGTTTCAACTTTCGTCCTAGCCCTTAAATCTTAGGAAGTTATGTGAACGCCATGATGCTACTAGCTTGATTCAACTTTGTTAAACCTTAGACCTTAAACCTTATTACGGTGTGTAAACCGGGCTTTACCAGTTTTGTGATTTTGTTAAAGGGCTTTTCGAATTAATGCACATCGACAATTGTGTCTCTTTCCTATACCACGTACGTATTGTATATGAGAGCCTTCTTTTTTATGGTGTGTCTTGGTTCTTTGACAGTCCATCTCGCTCGGCCCCCAGTGGCAAAAATTAGTTTTCTTACGATATTTTCGGAGAAATGCTGTCAATAGAGAGCTATGCACTTATGAAGGAGCCTATTATAGGATTTCACCTGACAGCTAGAATGTTCAATGCCAACTAGGGTGAAGAAACTTGTACTTTTTGAAAAGTCCAACCGCTTCTTTGTAAAATCACCCTGACAATGCGTGTGTTGCAAAATCGTTCGTTTAGCCAGACCACGGATGTATAGGATCATTTTATATGCACGTATTCCTAGCCACGAAGTGTTTGTAATAGACAATTACAAAATTAATTGACTTAAGAGATTAAAACTACAAAGCAATGTTGATGAGAGGTTAAAATACGAGAAAAAAGATCTTAATACTAAGTATTTTAATCTTCCCTTTCAAAATAATACCTCTGTTGATCGTAGGTTGAGCCCCCCCAAAGAAAATCAAAACTCGGCGCCTATTATTACCTGTGTAGCAGAACAAAAGCATGCATGCATGGTGTGTGTGGGGGGGGGGGGGGGTTAACCTATATGACGTAATGGAGTCATCTCGCCCCGTAAGCTGGCGTGTTGAACCTTGAACCCCGAGAATATCGAACTACCCACGAGATTCCTCGTACATAAGTGAAAGTGGATGATGATTATTCCACTGGCTCGATAAGCTTCAACAACAACAGCTCTTGGCAGGGTTACAGGCCGCTACGCGACGCTGACTGGACCCAGCATTAGCACCTGCGCGCCCGTATTCATTTACTAAATTGTGACGTATTTGCCTGTCGTGTTATCATCAAGGCATGGAATCTTGCTCCCTACTTCAAGATGTATTTTTACTCGGATTTAGTACCTACCTTATGTCTAATCGGACTGACCCTGGCTGCCATACGAGCCGTATAAAATAGAACAAAAGAATGTAAAAACAAAGGAGGCTTTACTAAGTTTAGGCTGTGTCTCGAATCGATGTTTTTCGCTAGTCGACTCGTGTAGCCGACTAACCTAACAATCTGTAACAATTAATTATAACAATTGTTAATTGTTGTTTTAGTTGGCGAGGTAGGCGAAGCAGGCCAAAATAGAGATTATATAATACCTTCTTACAAAATGAATTTTCACCCGGGGGGGGGTAGCTCTTCCCCCAACCATATATCTCTCTAAAAGAAAATATCCTTCTTAACTGGCAATGCTAAACTGTTCCTGTAATCAGGGGGGGGGGGGGGGGTGCCTCTTCTTCAATTGCTCACCAAATGCGAGTATTGGTTTTGGATGACTGTGAGTGCTTATATTTTAGTAATATTCTCTCCAGGAGGCGAGAGGTAGGATGATCCCTCCTCCCCCCCCCCCCCCCCCCCCTCCCTCCCAGCTCCCCTTCCGTTGGGTGTTTCCAAGTCGCGTACATACTACATTGTCATATTATGACGACATCTGTTGTGGAGGCTGTTCTCATTTACTGACGTTGAACATGTCTTGTTGACAGTGACGAGAGCGTGGATCTGTCTCGGCACTACTCCATAACGCTCGGGGCAGGGCCTCGGTACAGTGTGTCTCATAATGTTGTCTCTTGTTGACAGTGACGAGAGCGTGGATGTGTCTCGGCACTACTCCATAACGCTCAGGGCAGGGCCTCAGTACAGTGTGTCTCATAATGTTGTCTCTTGTTGACAGTGACGAGAGCGTGGATGTGTCTCGGCACTACTCCATAACGCTCGGGGCAGGGCCTCAGTGGTGGTCCTGATGTCCCCCATGTCGCCTACAGTGTGTCGCATCCGTCAACAGAGGGCAGCGGCGTGGGGAAACCAACAGAGCTCTCTGTGAGCCAAAACACCAACGATCGGAATATTATATCGGTAAGTGCTAACTCAACTCTTAAAGAAGGTTTCTTTGCCTTCCCTTTATTTTGGTTGGTCGGCTAGTGTGTGTGCAGCAAATGCTATGTGGCAACCTGTACATAAAAGGGAACACGCGTATGAAAATTTAAATCGATTTTTAAATACCCTGTCTCTCATTTAATAATTTTGTGTCTTTGAATTTTGAAAAACGGATCAGTCTATGCCTCAAAATAATTGGTTTAGTAACGATAAATAAAAGGGTGCGAAAAACGAGCCGCCGCCATGTAGAGTGGATTTGACGTCATGGTTTTGTACTGTGTATGCTCACCGCCTCAGCGATTGGTCAGTTACGCCACGTCTACAGAATCATTGCGTCACAGCCACCTGTACGCGTTTCAGATCCCCGAGTTTAAACTTCAATAAATGCAACCACATTAAACCTATTTAAAAATTTCTTTTTTTACTTGGGACTTGCATTTATATACTTTTTGTATCTGATACTATTAAACTAAGTGTTTGGTTTAACAAAAAAATCGTACGCGTGTTGCCTATTCAGTTGTAACAAGAAGGCAGGGGCGGCTCTACTGTAAGGGCACACGGTCACGTGCCCCACCTATTATTTATTGGTAACCATTAATCATTATTATAAATAAATTAGCCTGGCCAATAATACGTTGCTTAAATACCTACTTTTTTTTAATTTATAAAATGTTTTGAAATGTTGAAAATGTTTCTATTACGTTTGTGAAGCCAAATGTTTTAGTTTGAACAGTACTTCGCGCTCTCCGGGCACAAGCCTGATGAGCCGGGACTGCTCTAGCTAATCTTACGGGGTCTAGTCAACACTACCTGAAGCTATGAATCCCACACTTTACACGTCGCTAAATGCAACCTCCTCGGGCACAGGGAAAGTGGTGACCGAAGCCGAGTTTGGGTCGAAATCGAACGTGTTTCCATCTCTATCCTCTTTCGCGCCAGAGACCATAGAGAGTTTAAGAAATATTTCTATGCTCTGTGCAAGTTTCAAGGGTAGTAGTACAGCACAATATATCACTAAACAACCTGTTGCAAATATAGTTTTATAAAAGCTCCGCCTATTAGTGTGAAAGCCTTCCTATTGGAGAATAGTCCCAAACTCGCATTCTGATTTGTGGTCACTTTCAGTCCACGTGGAGTGGACATCTCTCTGTCACATACCTGTCTCAATAGTACGTGCCAGTCACACAAAAGACGAAGATTAGGAAGGAAAAAAGTAGTTCAGGGAAAATTCTCACCCCTCCCAACATAATAATAAGAGTTCCTAGAAAAAGCAATTTAACATTTATTTTTGTAATATTTTACTTGAACAGATCACCTCCAATATGTATTTGTGGGTTCAGTCTGTGTCGAGATTTCGATTTGTGCGGTCGGATGTTGTGAGTTCTATTGCTGAGTGTTTAAACATGAATTCAGTCCAACACATTTTTAGTTAAATTGAAAATCAGGTACCATTTATTGTTAAGCTAGAAATTAAAAAACTAGGACGGCCCACTCCACTGTTAACTGACATCCAACAAACTGATAATAGGTGAGTAATAGGTACATTAAATTCTCACTAAATGTATCGTGTAATTTTAAGTTGTGTACTTGTGTTTCACAAGTAACATGTGCCCCTCCCGGACAATGGCCCACGAGCCGCCACTGCAAGAAGGAAATCTAGAGTCATTCTGCGTTCCTTGCAACGCGTTATGTGGTAGACCATAGAATATTTTCCTCTAGCTATAAGATACAAATTTTCTGTACACTAAAATGATACTAAAATAGTTAAAACTGTAAACATTTAATTGTCGAGCATGTTGTGATGTAAAGTAACGCGACTCTCGTGTACAGGAGGCGGAGCTGTTGAAGTCGGCCGAGCGTCACGAGTCGCTGCGTCTCACGTTCAGTCTCCGTCTCGCCAAGAACAACGAGGCGCGATGGGAGACGGTCCTGTGGCAGCAGCGTCTCTACATCCAGGTCCCACCCTTCCTGGTGGCGCGCGCGAGCAAGGAGAGCTTCGTCGCGCTAATGGACTACGCGGAGGACGTGCTCAAGTGTAGCGACGTGGTCGTCTGCTTCGCCAAGGACCGGTCCGACATGTGTGAGTCTCTCTCTCTCTCTCCCTCTCTCTCCGGTGCCCAGATAATCCCATGTTAGGTTAGGCTAGGTTAGGTTAGGTTCGGCGTTGTTCCGGTGGATTTACGTCGAAAAAGATTATGCGTTTTTCCGTCGGATCTACGTCGAAAAAGATTCGGCGTTGTTCCAGGTTATAAGGTCTACTTTTGGGGGTTAGGATTATACTTGAAAGTGCAGTACACATGATCGATTCGGCGTTGTTCCATTCGGCGCTATTCAGGCGCCCCGCCATCTTGACGGACATTGATGTGGAGAGATCGCTATTGATGAACGGGCTAGCCGGATCGGGCCGACATGGGTAGTGTCTCTCTCCCTCCCTCCGGTGCCCAGAGAATCCCATGTTACATGAATGTGGGCAGGCTTGAAGCTATTGCCATCTTGACGGACATTGATGTGGAGGGATCGCTATTGATGAACGGGCTAGCCGGACCGGTCCGACATGGGCGAGTCTCGCTCTCTCTCTCCGGTGCCCAGAGAATCCCATGTTACGTGAATGTGGGCAGGCTTTAAGCTATTGCCATCTTGACTGACATTGATGTGGAGAGATCGCTATTGATCAACGGGCTAGCCGGACCGGGCCCACATGGGTAGTCTCTCTCTCTCTCCCTCCGGTGCTCAGAGAATCCCATGTTACATGAATGTGGGCAGGCTTTAAGCTATTGCCATCTTGATGGACAGGCCCGGCTTAAGGGTAAAATCTCGTGTATGCGGGAAGTGAAAATGCCGCCTATAATATGTTATATTTCCTCTGACTATAGCACGTTGATAATCACCTATTTAAAAGATGAGATAACAAGAAACTTCAAAAGGCTGTTGTATTATTTGGCTAAAGAACCCTGCTCGGGGATAATTCATGCCCTAATTGTGAGGAATAACTAGATAGAATGGACACGGAGAGTTTGAGCGGACGTATCCCTTAGCATCCACCCTAACGATGGTAGAAAATATTGGCAAAACTTGATTATGATTCCCAGTGGTGGGTATTGAACCAGCGATCTCATGAACCAGAGTCTCGCGCGTTACACATAAATGTATGACAAATTTGGTGGAAAGGAAGCAACAACTATGCATGTGCAACTATTTATGTGTCATCAGCGGGTTATTTTATGAACTACTAGAAGGGCTTGGTATGCTTTTTCAACTGGTTGTGTTATTTTAACATTTTACTTGGCAAGCACAATAATTACAATTATGTTCCTTTAGAAGAAGAAGTTGTTGAATTCTGTGTAATACATTAAAAAAAACTAACAAATATAGGCCTATACGTAATAATAATATTAAAGACATAATTATGCCAGGGTATAGTTTGGATTGATATACAGTTAATACACGTTACATAATTTGTATTTGTATATGCCTAAAAAACACCTCTTAAACATATACTGTCTAAAATTACCAAATGCAGCTTGTAGGCCTACAACTTTACAAGCAAAATGTGATTTTCCGATGAATGTTATGAAAGTTACTAAGGCGTGCCTTGCTTTCTAAAAGACGTAGCAAGGCAAAAGGCACCATCCTGGCCCGCCCTCCCCGAGTACACCCCTCACCTATATCACGAGTATTCAGGAGGCCGTCATCCCGAATGTCTGCCATCTACGTCCCGTCATCCTCGCCCTCGAGATCGTGCTCCGCGTTGGCGTCAACGTGAGACTCATGTTTGTCGGCGCCCCCTTTCCCCCCACCAACGATCAAAAATTTTGGCATTATACTCTTTAAAATAAGAGCTTCTTCTGCCCGAGCTTTTTGTTTTTTGCCGTCTCCCATCCCGAAGGTTATTTACGTTTTCTATCCATGTATGCACCTCTTAAATTGAAGAAAAACACATCCTACTCGAGCAAAGAAACAACAGAATGCAATTGTGATGAGTGATAACTGACTAGCACAGGTTGCGGGTCTTGGAAACACGTGTATAACGCCTATGTAGGTACAAATTTGCCGCCTGTTAGTTTCGGAATATTTCGCACCTGCACCTCATCGAACATATCAACCCTTCAATTAGGGTTGCCAACTCTCCCGTATTTCCTGGGAAATCCCGTTTTCCACTGTGATTTCCCGCTTCCCGTATCAACTCTACACAGGAATCAGTTTTCCCGTATTTTCAGTTTGTTTTAAAATACACATTTCGTAAACTTCCGCCTACTAACAGTAGACAGTTTTCAGCATTTGAGCATTTTGAACTTAAAGTCTTATGTTGAGACAATTGTTTCATTACAATACATGATGGTACATAAATGGTTAGACAATAGAAACAGATCAACCAGGTAAGTTACAAGTTGTTGGTATTTATTCTCTTTCGTGTCAAAAATGTTTTAATTATTTAAAACGGGATATAAAGATTTTACGTGATGCAAAATAGCTTGACAAAATGTAGAAGGTACATATTAATTCAATTTACCCTCCCAAATTAAACATTAACTGAATGAGAAAATTACACCTGCAAGGTTAATATCAAATCCCTAAACTCATTTTCTGGGACCTAACGTCGATAGCGGCGATTTGGCCTTCGGCAACTGGGACATCGCCGTCCTCTTTCCCTCTACATTTCAAATCAATTTTAAAATTCCCGTATTTTCATATTCAATAGTTGGCAACCCTACTTCAATAAAGCGAAGGATGAATGGACAATGAGTGTTGGGTAAAGCCGTCGTATTTGAAAAAAATCACGTTCTTCGTTAATAGCCTCATTGGACCAAACCACAGTCTCCAAGCCTCCAAGGTGTATATAAGGGATGTTGTACAATACAACTTGTAACTTGTGTTGTGTGCACTTCTCCGAAGTGCCGCCTATGCAATTGTGCCGCCGTACGCGGTCGCGTACGTCGCTTACGCCTAAAGCCGGCCCTGTTGACGGACATTGATGTGGAGATATCGCTATTGATGAACGGGCTAGCCGGACCATGAATCAAACCAAGAACCAGGTTCGTTTCCTGGTCGGGGCCATTTCTTTCTCAACAATTGCCAACACTTCACAGTGTGGCTACTAGAATAAACGTGTTTGAATGCAGTGTGTAATGGTAGGGTTCCAGTGAAGTTGATTCCGATAATCCTAAATTGAAGAATGATAACATAGTAAAGATAATGACTGCAGGGGTAGGCCTATTGTACAGCCCGTGCAATGCGAGTGTTAGTTAAGACCGACCTGCTAAGTACGCAGCTTCCTGTTGTGCTGCTCATTGCATGTTTAACGTGAGTGCTTGTGTTGCAGCAACGGTGGTGAGAACCTTCATGTTCCTGGGCTTCTCGACTCTGCCACCCGGACACCCGGTGATCCCGAACCAGTCCGACTCGTGCAATCTCTACATGATGTACCACGTCGAGTGATCTCACAGTCTTCGTCGCGCCTTGCCACTTTCAGCACCCACGCTCATCCACTTAGAATAGTGTATTTCTTATTATGCAATTAATATTTCATTATAACATTTACATATTAGCATTATTAGACATAGTTTAGTTTAGATTTGTAGTTTGATCATGGTCATTTATATATGAAGTAATCACGACGAGGTAGTTTTCTAAGCTTGTAACGAGTAGCTACCGGCAGCGTACGAGTGCCGTTAAGAGGCTTTCTTCTCGACCGCTTTGCTTGACAATCCTTGTGAATAACCCCGAGACTGGAGCGTGTGTCATCCACCGAGTGCGTTGCCCGTCTGCGCCGTTGACATTTTCTCTTCGTACGGAGGCACAGACTTGATAGAGCGAGTGCGACGTTTAATTTGTTATCTATTACTTTTCGTGTGATGAAAGTGGCAAAGTGGTATTTCTGTAGTTAGATAGTTTCCTCATTGAGATATATTAACATCTAAATACTATATATTATAATATAGATGGTTTCCAAGGGAAGTGCCCATGACCGGCTAAATGGTTTGCTTATGACACTTGAAAAAATAATGTAATTCATAATTCAATCACACATCCAGTTTTCCTAAAGCAATATATACATATATTATAAAAAAAATAGGTGTACTGCCACAATTTCGTTCTGCGTTTCGTGCACAGACCAATCGTGTTTGTTATCCGAGCACATCTAACGTCCTGCCTGTAATTGTTGTTCGATTGTTTCTTCAGGCATAAGCACTCCACTGCCCTCATGTCGACGTGTCGACACACTGAGAAAATTGTAATTAAAATCATTCGTGGAATGACAAAAAAATGTGTATAACTTTTAAAATCTATTAAAAATATTCATAGAAGTACCAATAAATCATAAACACTCGTAAATCTAACGAAAAGTAACAATCTAAGCATCGGTCGGTGATTCGTGGCGATCACGTACGTGAGCAATAACATTTATCACACAAACCTCACGGCGTGCTCGCGGTTTGAACCGCCAAGCTCCATTCCAGTTTTGTTTGTTTTCTAAGGTTTTGCATTTTAATTTTGTCACAAAATTGTATGTTTTGGATTAAATATACATAAATGTTTTACAAGTTCGATGTGAACTACGTAGAATTCATCCATCGAGAGCCGAGGCGATCGTCTATCTGAACGACCGCCGTTTTTAGGATTACAGTATAACGATTCGATTTGTACCGGGTGATATATTTTAAGAAATGGGTCTTGCTTTGTCTTTGGTTTCGACTTGTTTAGGGAGACGGAATAATAAAGTGTGAAAAATTTAATAAATGCTCTTTTATTCAATCATTGAATCTTCATGTAATGTTTTTCAAATAGTTAACAATATTATTCATTCACTTAATCAAGGTTGCTACATGCTTTCTTGCCCATTGTGTTCAGTTAATGTTTTGTCGGTGTAGCGACTTTTGTTAAGTGTGCGTTTTAGCACACGGATTGTAAATATTGTTCTGGACAAGAGTATTGTTTAACTTTCGGAAACATACAATGAGATTTGAATGTAGATACTGTTATACCGATCATTTCCGATCTTCTCTAGCATATACCTTCTTCTTCAGCACTCCCATCTGGTTTCGCCATGGTTTACTTATTTTTATATACAAATAAATGTGTAATGTAACGTCGTTGAAGTCTTGGAATACATGTATGTACCAACCACTCTTCCTTTCTCTCTGTCCCGCACGTTTCTTCCAGGCCACATAAGGATGTCGCTGAAGGTTTGCATAAATACATGTTGAGGTGGTCACGAGGCAAGGGCTGTTCAAAGTGCAGGCTTACAGTCGTGAGCCTATTTGCATCTAAATGGATTATCATAATAATACAAAATTGTGTTGGCATATTGAAATACAATGCATTTGTGTTTTTTACATACGTACTGCTTTTTTACCAAGCCATGTGCGAGCTTCCACTACGCCACTCTTTCTGCAAGCATCGACGTGCACTTAACACGATGTTGCCGACACAAAACCATAATAGATGGAAACCTTAAATTTTCATTAATCGGTGGGCTTTTACCACGAGACTACCTATTTCAAATTTCATCCCGATCGAATGGTGCGTATGGAAGATATTAAAGGCTGGTCCACACAGATTTTTAAGACATACGATTTAAGGTTTAATGCGTAGTCGTAAAGTTGGATCATAGGAAACACGTACTGGCGTTCACACAAAGTTTTAGTTTTAAGACGTTGTTTTCATTGTTGTTTTTAAAACGTCTTAAAACCTTATGCATTATGTCTTAAAAATCTGTGTGGACCAGCCTTAAGCCGTAAAGATCATTAAAAAATTAAAAAATTCTTCTGTTTACTACTACTGCCTATTTCCTTGTCACTTTGTGGGCCCCAAACGAATAAAGATGTAAAAACCAAATTTTGCACCTATTTTGTTCACCTCCCGGGGCATCCTCTTTCACACAAAAAATTGTAATCTGACAGAATGCCTACCTGAAAAAAAATAAGTACTCCAAAAAATTGGTTATTATTAAATGTTGCCGATGAAAAAAAAAACAATTTTGTCACAACGGTCTTGCCATTGATGTAAACAACTGAGTAAATTTTCAGAATCCTATCTTGGACAGTGACCCCGTAACAAAATAATTAGTTTTAATTACGGGAAAGAAAATCAACAAAATGACAAGGTCCGCTTGATCTCTGCCAAGCGGAGGCTCGTCGAACTCGCAAGTTGGGAGTTCGACGAGCCTCCGCTAGGTGGAGATCAAGTTGACTTTGATACATGCCAAGATTAGTCTTTTTAAATGCAAAGCATTGATATACCAAACAAAAATGCAAAAAATTGGCAAAAAAGAGGCCAAGCCCAAAACCGTTACAAACCAAAGAGGGCTAACGTAAAAAAAAAACAATTTCAAAAGAGGCTCAACTTATAAAGGGGTGATATCTAAAATTGTGGCCAAGCCAAACATTTTATTTCCAATACACAAATATTTTTTTTTTTTTTTAATATCTGCTCCCTGTGTCCAACAATGAAGTCGGGTAGGGGATAGGAAATTAATCCCATCATATTCTGGCCCCTAGGTACATCGAAGCCGGCTGGCCATGCCTGACACTTTCCTCATGTTAACTTCCTCTGGCTCCTCCTCTTCACTTTCTTCTTCATCTGCTCTTTCTACAAATTCTGTCCATACTTTTCTATCTTCCTACCATCGTTCCTGATTGATCTCTTCCCAAGTTGCATTTCTTCTCACGTATGGAGCGGTGACCTGGCCAGTTGGGGGAAAGAAGAAAAAGTAATACAAGCAGTAGGAATGAACCTAAGGAGTGTGGCAGAAGTGACCAAGATTGATAAGATATGAGCTCAAAAATAAGGAAGGAACTTGAGTGGAGAGTATAAACTTTAAGCTGGGAAAAGAAAGATTGTGGTGGTTTGGCCACATGAAAAGAATGCAGGAAGACAGGATCCCGAAAATTGAGTTTGAGAAAGAAGCAGGGAAGAAAGAGGGGAAGACCAAGACTGAGGTGGGAAGAAGTGATAGCAATGGACGTGGAAAGAAGAAATGCAACACAAATATAGTGATTATAATTAAATTAATTATTAACAAATATATAAAACTAGAAATGTTTACGTCACTTGATAGTTTATAGATAAATATATTAACAACAATTACAAAATTAAATTTACTTATTAAAACATTTCGAGGTGGGAAAAACAAAATTGACACACTGTATTTATAATTGAAAGCTTGGCCGATGAGTTTGTAAATTGGCTTTGGGTTATGTACTATACAACAATAATGCTAAAAATCAATTTAATATGTAATTCAAGAAACATTTCAGGACTTTGAAAATAAAACTGACAAATGCAAATTCATCGGTCAGCTTTTAGCCTTTTAATCATAAATACATTGTGTTAATTTTGTTTTTCCCACCTCGAAATGTTTCAATAAGTTCATTTAATTTTGTAATTGTTGTTAATATATTTATTTATCAATTATTAAGACATGTAAACATTATATATTTGTTAATTTAATTATAATTACTATATTTGTGTATTCATAGGTTGCACGTACGTCACATCTGTGCGCGTGGCGGCCACATTTGTGATCAAACTTTGACGTTGCCATGGAGAAACAATTGAAGGCTGTTGTGGTAGAACTAATATTCTTTGTTCTGTAAAATGTAGTCTGTTTTTGATATACAATTGGTATGTGCGGTAATTTCTTATTTTTGTATTAATTATGTTTACTTTTTAAATTCTAAATTAGGCTTATTTATTAAATTTGAATAGTATTTGCAAATTATCTAGGATTGGTCCTTAATAATTGTGTCGCAATCATGGCCACTGTGACGTCACGTGGGAACTATGAATTGGAAATAAAATATTTGGCTTGGCCACAATTTTAGATATCACACCTTTATGAGTTGAGTCTTTTTGGTAATTGGCATTTTTTTATGTGTGCCCTCTTTGGTTTGAACCGGTTTTGGGCTTGTCCTCTTTTTTTGCAAATTTTTTGTATTGTTTTACAGAAAATGGTGCTATCTCTCTTTTAAGTTAAATTAAATTGCCCATATAGGGAATGCTATGCTCTTAGTAAGAACAGTAGTACTGTATGTAATGACCACCAAACGCACTTTCAATAAGAACTCTGCCAGATAACTAACTGCCAGTTAACTGTGTACAACAGATTCTTTTCTAATCTCACAACGTCCTCATATCCTTATCTATCGCCCCTCTTATGCTGTTCATTTTTGTGTATCACCTACTCATCGTCTCGATTACCATCGTTGACAAAATATGAGACGTACGCCCAGTTATCATCTTCAGGTTGCAGCCTAGCTCACACTTGGAGCAGTCTAGAGCTCACACACATTGGCTTAGGGACAGGGTTGGCATGATTTTGCCCGACCCGAAAAAAAACAGCGGGTTTTTTATGTAAACCCCACCTGAAAAAACCCATGGGTTTTAGACCAAAAGTGGGTTTTTTCAAATACTCAACGTAGGCATGCCTAACTGTACAGTTTATAATATTCCTAGCCACCTTATCCTTTTCTTTTCTTGTGGGTGCGGGTATTTGGTCTACTGTAGTCAGCATTAATAATAATAATAATAATTTTTGTAGGAATCCCTGTTATAGGGTGCACATCAGCTTTACCTGATGTGCCCCTCTTCAATTCAAATTCAATTCAAAAGCATTTTATTCTCAGTTTAGGAAGTACATTATTGGAATAACAGTTTATGTTTATTAGTAGTGAGAAGCCCACAGAAGGCAAGCCTTGAGTGGGCAGAACATAAGTTAGAGACATAAAAAAATACAGTGCAAGATGGCAGAACTTAAGTGATTTCAATGTTAGATTTGTTGATTGATTATGAAAATGAAAAAATTACAAAAAATTAAATTACAAAAATTATAAAATTACAATTTGTAGACAAGACAAAAAAGGTAGGCTAGTAGTTTTAATTATACTTGAACTAATCATAAAAATACTACAAAATTTGCTAATATTACAATTAACATAATATTATAAGTGATATAACACATGAAAGATATAATATAGTTTCATATACATTTCATAGAAATAGAATAACATAAAGTAAGTAAGACCAGACATGAATCATAGTGCCATGATTCCGATGAAATCGTTGAATCGTTAGGCATAAACTAGTTATTAAAGTCACAAAAACAATATCTGCATGATTTGTATACTGCATGCTTATGCTTAATAATTGTTATGAATTTATAAATAAATTTTAGAAAATTATATTATGTTATGTTAGGCCCTATTCTGTGATGATATAATTTATATGTTGAAATGAAAGTTTATGAGTGATGTTGCATTTTGCGATTCATTGCTGTCACTATTCGCTTTAAGCCAGAGCTTTACATTCCTTGAAAACATATGTTTGGGTAGGCAGGTGACTAACTAGGTACATTTGGGTGTTTGGATAGTTGGGAAGGAATGTCCGAGGGCTGATAGTATGACTCAGTCCCAGCATTCGCCTTTACGACTGAAGAAAACCTCGAAAAAAACCTTCAGTCAGAACTGCCGGTGACCGGAATCGAACCGGCACCCTCCCGAATTAGAGTCTCGCGTCTTACCGCTGAGCCACCTCTCAATAGGCTATCTCATATTACCTCAGTACAACGGAACGGACTGAAGATTTGAATATACGGTTAGACAGTGATTTCGCTCACTAAATTGATTCTCAACTGTTCGCCTACAAGGTCTGTTTGAAAACTGAACTATTTCCGTCACCCCCCCCCCCCCCCCCCCCCCCGGGGGCCCCCCCTTCTTTTTTGGGAGATAAAGCAACTTAAAACATTCACTATATTATGTTTTCTTCTTTTTTACGGTTCATACATTTTGCAAAATAAATGTACTACCTATCATGGATTTTGGATTACATAAAACCAAAGTTTGAGACGAAATAATGTCTTCCCAGAACAATTACAATTTTTTTATTTTAATTTAATACACTTCACAACACATGTTTGTCTCCCAAATGCAAGAAGAACCGCAAATTAATCACATTTCCCGGACATAAAATTCTCTTGTTTTTAACGCTTTTTGCAAGTATGGGTTTTAAAACGTCTAAGGTCGAGTCTTACAATGTCCCAATAACTACGTTTATTCATCGAATAGCTTGTTTTCTCCATGGTAAAGACCAATTAAAACCCTTGAAATCCTCCAAATAGCTTGGTTGCTGTAAGATTGTAAGACCGGCCCTAATTAAGGTAGGTACTATTCACAATACAATATTGAAGTACTGGCACAATATTTAAACTAAACAAAATCACACTGGTTTTCACTTACAGATTCAAACATTGGTCAATTAAAAACAAAGGTCTTATTTGACTTTAGTAAACTAAAAAAATTGGTGTCCTCAAGCGAGGACGTGGGGGCTGAGAAAGCTAATAGGCCTATAAATCATCAATAACTATATGTATTTATATCAGGCAGGGTAAGGAAAAGTTGATTTAAAGCAGTATTTTACCATAAATTGAAAAGAAAGAACATTAGCCTATGTGTTTATTGAATTTTTCAATGCTATAGGAATTCCTAGTTATACTGCCCATAATACATTTGCCCCCATCATACAACAATAAACAAAATACTAAACAACCACCTGGGCTCATTACCTTAATAAAGAGTGTCGGAATTTAACCAAATATGATCATTACGGTACCGGTACATCTAACATAATACGAACTGTAACATGGTAGTATAAAATGGTTAGATGATGTGTTTAGGGTGCTTGAACAGCAAGTTCAAAATATTCATAAATCATAAAAAGAACAAGCCGAAAGCACAACCAGGCATGGATACTCATTTAACATGTTTTTGTCTAAAACCCAATAAAACCCGATAAAACCCACTAGGCAGGGGTTTTTCGAAAAAACCCGGGTTTTTGCCAACCCTGCTTAGCGATAACCTCTCTGCATGTTGATCGACCTTGTTATATTATCTATAGTCATACGATTCTATAAATAAACCTTACAAGACTCATTCCTTATGCAACTAGTACAATTCTCGTAACTTTTCTTTACCACTGTGAACCGTTATTAGCAGGCGCGTGGGAAGGGGGGGGAATGGGGGGAGACCCCCCCCCCCCCCACTTTTTCATGTGACCCACCCACTTTAGCGTGTTAGGCACATCCCGACATACAATACTACACGGATACCCGGGTAAACATTCACCAACTAAATTTCATATTTCACCAGTGAATAATAATTGCAGGAACACTAAGGGCCCCACGCCCCCGAGAAAGCCACGATCTTCGTCACGAGTTTCATTTCCTCTGCCTTTGTTTGCACTTAGTAGCATTACAAAATAAAAGCGAATGGGTGCTTGAAGGGCAGTGGCGTAATTAGGGGAGGGGCGCGTTTAAGGCCCTCAAAACGTATTTATTTAAGCCTAAAAATCGAGAAATAACTAATATAGAAAGAAAATGTTTCGTCTACGGCAAAAAGGCCTCCGGCGGCTACAGCAGCCTCCGCCCCAGACCCCGCGAGCTGTTCGTGCTTCGCGCTCACAATTCTTCCCCCCCCCCCCCCCCCACTTACACGCCTGGTAATTAGATGTGTTTCTTGTCATGTGTCTGGGTTATCATGTTTCACAGAAGTGGAAGTTATTTTCTTTTCAACGTTTCGAACCTTTTTTTAATGATTATACTTAAATTTACTTATGTTACTTGCTGATTGGATATCGCTTGTGACTGCGTTTCAACTGATTTGTTATTATCAATAACAAATACATATTGAGATATCTCAGTGGTATTACGCGAAGCTCTGATACTGAAAGCCCCCGCTTCGATACCCGCTACCAGCTGAAGATTTTATTGGAGGTTTTTATAACTAAAGTACTTAAAATCATAGAATGGTTACATAGAATTGTTTATTTTTGATAAGTAGTACTAGCAAACCCAGCATGCGTTGCAATGGCACTGAAATAAGTCTTTGTTTTTATTCTGTTTATTGAAGTGCTTTTTGACACAGAATATATTTTTCCGCCTGGTGGTACACAAAGGGGGTGGGGGGGCTGTTGTACTCATTCAGAAACCTTCGCGGGCGTGCGCACAATAACTCACCAAAGTTTTATTGCAAACGTATGAATAATAATTGAAAGCATTATTACATGCCGGTGTCTCAATGGTTGGGGGTTGGGGGGGAGGTTGGTTATCATTCAGAAACCTTAGTGGCGTGCATACACTAACTCACCAAAATTGTATCGCAGTCGGATGAATGGTTTAGGAAAGCATTATTGCATGTTGGTGTCTCAGTAGGGGTGGGGGGTGAGGGGTGTTAGGTGGGGGTTGTTATCATCAAGAAACCATCGCGGGCGTGCGCACAACAACTCACCAAAGTTTCATGGCAATCGGATGAATGGTGTAGTAATGTATAAAGGACACACACACATACACACATACACTCTTTTTTATATATATAGAAGATATTACGAGTAGCGTTTTCATCTGTAATTCCATACGATGACCCTGAATAGAAAATAAATAAATAGCTCATGTATATCTATTGGAATAATTTTAATGTGGAGACTATTTACATGAATTTAATAAACATTCATGAGCGGAATACAGTCGTGCTATTTATTTTGAAAAGAACAACAGAATAACAAATACATCGTGAAACGGAAGTCGATGCGTACAACAATACTCAACTGGTAGATCAACAAGCGACACATCTAGTTCGTCGCTACTCCAGTCGACAGGTGGCGTTGTGTAACGTGTTAAACGTAAGAACTATGTCTATAATACAACACCCCCTCTTAATCACGGTACACAACAAGACATGTAAACAGCAAATAGTTTTTTTAACATTCATACATTTTTAGAGCTAGATCTTTTACATACTTCTTCGTCTTAGGTCCATGAATGGCCTTAGTAAATAAATCAGCTACCATCTCTTCTGTACACTTGTACTTAAGCACAATCTTCCCTGATTCTACCGTTTCCCTTATAAAGTGATGTTGAATATCTATGTGTTTGGTTCGTGAATGGTACATTGTGTTACCAGCAATTTTCTGAGCCGATTGGCTGTCATTAAAAATCACCACAGCTTCATCCGGTTTCACAGGTAAATCCAAACCTTTCAACAAACTCTTTAGATATATGGCTTCCTTGGCCCCTTGGGTCAGAGCCATGTATTCTGCCTCGGTACTGGACAACGCAACACATGGTTGTTTTCTGCTTTCCCATGATATGACATTGTCTCCCAGTTTGAATACAAAACCTGTATATGATCTGCGATCATAACTGTTTCCCCAGTCTGCATCTACATACCCAGTTATTTTCGGTATTGATTTAGACTTCTTAAACGTCAAGCATAGATCTTTGGTCCCATGCAGGTATCTGAGTACCCTCTTAGCTGCACTACAATGATCTGTGCTATAACAAGTGTTGAACTGCGACAATGCACTTACAGCATGTGCTATGTCTGACCTCGTGTTCACTGCTATGTACATAAGGCTACCAACTATACTCTGATAAGGAAAATCTACATCATTTTCACCTTTCGTCAACTTGGTCCCTACCTCCATTGGAGTTACAGCAGTTTTACAATCTGACATTTGAAACTTGTTTAAAACATTTTGAATGTATACTGACTCTGGTCCACATAGATACAATCTTTCTCCCTGCGTACTCTCATACCAAGTACATTTCTGGCAGCCCCTAGGTCCTTCATTCTAAACTTGTTCTGCAGTTCACACATGAGTTTGGCCTTTGCCTGCCTATCATTACCAAAGAGAAAAATGTCATCTACAAAAAGTGCTACATACAACACATTTTGCTTGTTTACTTTCTTATACACACATGGTTCCAATTGAGAGTGACTAAACCCTAATCGTTTGAACTCACTGTCAATTTCTTTATACCAAGCCCTAGAGGATTGTTTTAATCCGTACAATGCCTTTTTTAGTTTGCAAACCTTCCCTTCCTGACCAGGAACAACTAAACCTTCAGGCTGTACCATGTACACATCCTCATCTATCGTACCATGTAGGAAAGCCGTCGTGACATCCCAGTGGTCGATATCCCAATCAAATTCTGCAGCCAGACTTAACAACACTCGTAAAGTAGTTGCCCGTACAACTGGCGAAAAAGTCTCAGTATAGTCTTCACCATACCTTTGAGAATACCCTTTGGCTACCAGCCTTGCTTTGTACTTGGTTACTTTGCCGTCACAGTCTCGTTTGATTTTAAATATCCACCGGTTGTTCACAGTTTTCTTTCCGGCAGGAAGATCGACAAGGTCCCAAGTTTGATTTACGTGCAATGACTCCAATTCCTCAGTCATTGCCCTTTCCCACTTACCTTTGTCCCACCTGTTCATGGCCTCTGATACAGTTTTTGGGTCATCAGGATCACAACTTACTGCGCTGTACAGTATGTGGTCAGGAAACTGTCGAGATGTCCTCTCGCGCAACGGGTATCTGCGCTCAGGATCAATCGCTGGTTGCTCACCATTTCTTTCTTGATCTTCGGACATAGCTTCACTGACGACACTTGATTCGTCATCACTGGGCGTACTGTCAGTCACGGAAAAATTCTCGTCAGCTTCTTCGGGGTTTTCCTCCTCTAACACGGTTGGATTCGCAGTGTAGTCATTTTTGTTCAGTGCCGCCTCTTCTTTTTGTGGCTTTCCAGGGAACTCATGCTCGATGAATTTCACATCACGTGCCCGCGTCACATTGCCAAGGTTCTTAGGGTCCATCAATCTGTAACCCTTAGTTTCGGTACAGTACCCTACGAAGATCATCTTCTTGCACTTCGGGTCGAGTTTCTTTCTCTTCCTTTTGGGGACATGTGCAAAGGCTGTGCATCCAAACACTCGCAAGTTACTTGCATCCACTTTCTTCCCTGACCACAATTCTTGCGGGGTTTTATCTGGCACTGCTCTTGTTGGGTTTCTATTCTTCAGGTAAATCGCAGCGTTGACTGCTTCAGCCCAGAATATCTTCCCTAGTCCGGCTTCCTGCAACATTGTTCTTGCCTTTTCGATGATAGTTCGGTTAGCCCTTTCCGCTACACCATTTTGCTCTGGCGTGTCCGGTACAGTGGTCTGGTGTTTAATGCCATTGTTCTTCAAGTATCCCTTAAATGTGGCATTGCAGTATTCAGTCCCGTTGTCCGTTCGCAGACATTTAATTTTGTTGCCCGTCTCCAGTTCAACCATTTTCTTAAAATCACGGAACTTCGAGAATACCTGCGTCTTTTCCTTCAAGAAATACCCAAAAGTTTGTCTCGTGAAGTCATCGATGAAGGTTAACATGTACCTGGCTCCACCGAATGACGTCACCTCCAGGGGCCCACACAGATCCGAGTGAATCATCTCAAGCCGCTCTGTAGTCTTGCTCTCACTTGGTCTGAAAAGACTCCGACTCATCTTCCCAGCAATGCATGAGACACAAGGCTTCTGTTCTTCATTAACTGAAAAATTCACACCAGTGGCAAGATTTTTCATTTCTATCATACCTTGTTCATGTAGATGTCCTAGTCTACTGTGCCACAGTTCACGACTCCCAACAGTCGCATGTCTTGTAGCCTTCTGTACCGTCTCCTGCACATCAGTTTTCGCGAGACATGCATGTTCGTGTACTTCATCTTTCGTGTCCAACTCGTACACTCCACCAACTTCTGTCGCTGATCCTATGACTGTACCCTGAACATGAAAGTCCTTAGCACTATATATCTGGCATCCAGATGAAGCAGAAAAAAGTACATTTTGGCCCTTACCAACCATACCGCTCACTGACAAGAGGTTGGTCGCAAGCCCAGGAACATGTAGTACTTCAGAAATGCGATTAACTGCATTTCCTGACTTCAAACTTACGGGCACATCTCCCGAACCGGAGCTACGTAGTACCTCATCATTCGCCACTGTGACAGTTAACCCTTTACCCTCATCAGAAAAGTTAATCATTTTATCTCTGCTGTTGCTCATGTGCCCACTAGCACAACTGTCTACATACCATTTTGTAGATTTGATCTCGGCACGACATGCTGTCAACAGTCCAACTGTACCATTCTTCTGATAAGTTTTCTGCTGCGTTTTCTTCGTTGGGCAGTTTACAGCCTTGTGGCCATCTTCGTGGCATTTGAAACATTTGTAAACAAATTTCTTGCCATCAGTTGTTTCCGGCTTCTTAGCTTGATTTTTCTGCTGTGACATTTTCCTCTTGAATTTTGTATACAAAGCGGTTTCGTCCGAGTTAAGATTCTTCCGCCGGTTCGCTTCTTGCAGCAATTTTATTTTGATTGTTGCACTCCTAACCTCAGTACCACTGTTGTCAATTGCCATTATCATGGGGCCATACTCATCCGGCAACCCACTTAAAAGAATCGACACTAGCCAATCATCACTAATTTTTGCGTCAATGTCATCCAGTTGGTGTGCCAATGACGTAACTCTAGCAATGTATTCTTCCATTGACTTAAAATTTTCAAGTCGACAAGACCACAGTGTGCGCTGCAACCCGCAACGCCTGCCCCAGCCTTTATCTTCGTACGCTGTACACAGATTTGTCCAGGCTTCCTTTGCAGTTTTGGCTGACTGTACATACGTGTAGCAGCTAGGCTCCACCAGCAAACAAATGGTCGTACGCGCTTTCCGTTCCTTCCCAGGGTCTACCTCCATCGAAGTTCCATCGGTGTTGGTGCCTGGCTCGATGGATTCCCACCAATCTCTGTTCTCAAGATAATTCTTAACTTGAAATTTCCAATCTTGAAAACCTTCTATTCCTTGTAGTTTCTTGATGCCTCCAACAGTTCCTGCTGCACGTTCGGTATCAGACATCGTGCTCAACTTGGCCTAGACCTAGACTATGTTCTCGCACTGTCCAACAAATACCCACAATACAGTTCACACTGTTGTTTACCACACCACACTACAATATAACGCTCACTAGTACTCACACTTATTTAGTTCCGTCCTGGGCCCATAACCTATTGGAATAATTTTAATGTGGAGACTATTTACATGAATTTAATAAACATTCATGAGCGGAATACAGTCGTGCTATTTATTTTGAAAAGAACAACAGAATAACAAATACATCGTGAAACGGAAGTCGATGCGTACAACAATACTCAACTGGTAGATCAACAAGCGACACATCTAGTTCGTCGCTACTCCAGTCGACAGGTGGCGTTGTGTAACGTGTTAAACGTAAGAACTATGTCTATAATACAACAATATCAAATATAAATTGTAGAAAAGCCCATTATCAACCCTCCCCCAACCCTCCCTCCCTTCATCAACACAGGACACTGTTATCATCAAAATCAACTGTACAGAAGCTTTTGTTTGATCCCCATACCAATACCTAATATGCAAATAACTAGCTTTTTTCACCAGTAAAACTTTATTTAATAAATGTGTAATTAATTTCATTATGTAGATTTAACGTCTCCATTTTTTTTTTAATGCGAGAAAGTTTCATGGCATTTTGAATAACTTCTTGTAAAAAATTCTGCACCAATTAATTCCGTATCATGTCCTTGAGATAAGTTGACTTCTAACCTTTGTCGCTAAATCTCAACTATTAGCGATATTCATAGCGAGCTTCTCATCGGTTGAGACATTGGGTTTGTCCCAATGGTTGAGAGATATGGACCACACGTCATCGGCCTGTGGATATATATACATATCGACTGTGTTGTGAGAGCATAACTGCTAGACCAGCCCGAGACACCCTTTGTGCAGGCAGCTCCCGATATCAACACAGGTTAGTGGTGGTAGGAAACCCGCACACGCACACCAACGCACGCGACAGAAATATTTATTGGAACCACGACACACCCATAAGAGCATTGAATTTTGTGGGGGATTACTTAATTTGTTCAATTTTGAAAAATGTTTAAACAATTTTCAGCGGCAGAATGGGGGCTTTTTCAGGTTCGCTGCAGCAGCAGATCGTGAGAACTTAATATTTTCTGTTTGTATCTTTAAAATAACTTTTGAAATCGAAATTGTGGTCAGATACAATATCAGCTATACATTGTCAGGGTGTACAGAATACTAAAACAAATATATGCAAAACTCAGTACGTTTGGATTTAAAACGATAATAGAATAATATTTTATTACTGCATTTTATTCGAACGCAATTAATGTTGCATATAATTTGTTTGTACACGCTGGTAAAATCTGTCCTCGGTATCTTCACACAATATATATTTTAAAAGTCGTTTTAAGATGAGATCAGAAAACCTTTAAATGCTCACGATTTGCTGCTGCAGACGCTTAATGTCGACTCCTTAGTTGCAGGACAGACTAAGACATGAGGTCGGTGGGATTCTTGCTGGTGACCACCGTGCTGGTCGCGGTCCAGCTCAGACACGTGTTGGGCCAGCTCGCCAACACTGAGGTTGTGGAAGACGAAGGGTGTATTTGTGTGAAATATTTCCTATGTGTGAACGATACAATTCGTACGACCGCGGGACACAAATTTATTGTACCCAGGTTAGTCGCGACTTATTTCTCAATCTTATTTCTAAAAAAATACTGACTGATTTCCGGGTTAAATTATGAATATACCTCAAGAAATACTGACTTTGTGTCTGTCCAGGTTTAATTTCGAATAGATCTCAAGAAATACTGGCTTTACGTCTGTCCAGGTTTAATTATGATAGATCTCAAGTAATACTCCGACTTGGTGTCTGTCCAGGTTTAATTATGAATGGATCCCAAGTAATACCGACTTTGTTTCTGGCCAGGTTAAATTGTGAATAGATCTCAAGAAATACTGACTTTTGATGAAGTTTTCCAAATTAAATTATGAAGAGATCTCAATAGATACTGGCTTTGTGTCTCATCAGGTTAAGTTATGATAAAAACTGACTTTTGATTTGTCTTTTCTTTGTTAAATTACCACCTGATCTCAAGAAATACTGACTTTGTGTATGACAAGATTAAATTATGAACAGATCTTAATGAAAACTGACTTTTGATGTGTCTTCCCAGATTAAATTTTGAACAGATCTTAAGAAATACTGACTTTGTGTCTGTCCAGGTTAAATTATAAACAGATCTCAAAGAATACCAACTTTTTGTCTGAGGTTAAATTATGAACATCTCAATAAATACTGACTTTGTGTCTGACCAGGTTAAATTGTGAAAAGATTTCAATAGTATACTGGCTTTGTGTCTGACCAGGTTGAATTATGAATAGATCTGAATAAATACTGACTTTTTATGTGTCTGTTCGGGTTAAATTACCAATAGATCTCATTAAATACTGACGTTTGATGTGTCTGTTCCAGGGCCAGCACGCAAGAGGTGGGCAGGAGGGGACGCAGGCATGTGGAGCCCCTCCACTCAAGCCAACCATCAACAACCACTAAACCTAGGTGTGTATTTTATACATGCATAGTGTAGTGTAACGTGTAAGTTAGTTCGCGTCACCCAGAACAACAAACAGTGATGATTTCAGACATTTTTCCTAGGGGGGGCTGATAAAAATCTGGGGTGTTGCTAAGTTAGTAACTCATTTTATGGCTTTTTTTTGACGCCGTGACAAAAGGCAGGGGTGGAGGGGGTTACGGTCTCTGTTGATGCCATCCTTTCAGTTTTCGAATATGAGGTGATTCCAATTTGCCATTCTTACCTTTACCTAACATCGTTTAAATAGAAAATAAAATGTTGCAACATTTATGTAGATGAGTTATCGTGGAATTCGATTTATTTCCTAGTCCTATATGAGGTGGAAAAATATACCTCATTTTCTTGTATTTTGCATTTTTTTGTTTTGCAAATTTACATTACTTCATGTGATTTTTTCAATCTTCTAGGGGGGGCATTTACAACTGCCGGGGGGGGGGCTGAGCCCCCCCGGGATATGCCTGAAATCATCACTGACAACAAAACGCTTTTTGTTTACACTTTACAAAGCTTTACACTGATCTTCTTACGTTTTGAGGTTATGGTGCATGCATGCTCACATTATTTCCGGGAATAGTTCTAAAGAACCCTAATTTACATTAACTATCAATTTTAAATGCATTAATTTACCAAAAGGCATTTAGACAATGAATAAGTCTAGCGTTGGTAGGTAAAAATAATATCAGACAGCAACTAGATGACGGCTATACGACTTCTGTTCGTAAACACAATGAACTGGTGGATAAAAATAGAACATTTTATCACGTGCATGCAGTTAAATTCATTGGCAAATTTGAACTTTCTTTGAGAGATCACGATGAAACCGAAGATTCCAATAATCCGGGTGTTTTCAAAGGACTTATAAACTGTAGGCCCTACATTTACAATTGACAGTGTTTTGAAAGATTACTTACAAAGCGCGACGGTATTTAAAGGGACATTAAGGACGATTCAAAACGAATTATTAGATGCAATGTTATCAGTCTGTCTTGAAAATATTTCAAACGAAATTAGTAAGGTAGATTTTTTATCAATCCAGGCTTATGAAACAACGGATAGTTCATGCAAACACTCAAATGGTACTTATTTTAAGATATCAAATCGACGGCAATATACATGAACGATTTAGGGGCTTTTTTGAAGTGAACGATAGAGGTGCTCGTGGACTGGCGGAGAAGATTGGGTGTAGATAAGTGTCCAGAAAAACTAAAATATCAAACCTATGACGGGGCTTCCGTTATGAGGGGATTTAAAGGAGGTGGGCAATGTTTGGTCAGGGAAAAATACCCGAACGCCAATTATATCCATTGTTATGCACATCAAGGAAACTTGATTCTGCAAAACGCGACTTCATCGTCTAGGCAAAGTAAAGTATTCTTTCAAGATATAAAGGGAAAAGGTCCATTTTTTGCAAGATTTCCTAAGAGGATTAGTCCTTTGCATAACGAGAATGACGGTATAAAATTTGGGTCAAAGGATGACATACATCAAATGAAAGCTTGAGACGAGTACTTTTCAAAAAACCATGATATACCTCTGGCAAATCCAGCTTTCTATGTCAAAACTAGGGTCAAAGGTCAAATTTGTAAATTTTTTTAATCATTTTTAATTAAATAATGAAAAATGTTTGCAAGTTTAATCATACACTTTTAGCAAGGTAAATGTATAATGTTTCTTTAAAAAAAAATTAAATTACCCATTTAGCCTTTTTTGACCTTGGTTGAGGTCAATTTCCTCAAAATGGTTAATTTTTTTAAATTTCTTCGATTTATTGGCCAATATTCATTATATCAACGTGCTTACTTATAAATACGTTTAAATGAATAGTCCTTATTGTTATCACATTGTTTTCACGGTACTCATTCAAAATGGCGGTCAAAGGTCAGTAGGTAAGTATCGTCAAACTAGGTCTAGTAACTAAAATATTACTTGTGGGTACTCTAAAGACGCAGAATTTTAACTGCAATTACAATAACGAATAACAATATAATGTTTTAATCGTAAGAGAATGTAATTATCATATAACTTATAAACTACTTACGATTGTTACTGAATTTCTAATTAATGTCCTCAGACATCAGGGTATTCTTAAATGGGTGTGCAACTGCAACAAAATACATTTTTATAAAAGGGCATGACCATGCTGAGATACGTGATATGATAGTATGATATGATATCTGTCCTAGCAGTCACTGTCTAGTCGTCAAATTAATCAAAATCGAAGTCGAAATCACTCAAAATTGAAGTCGTCAGATTAATCACCTTCTGATTCACTGGAATTCTCATGCTGGGTACCGATATTTGGACAGTCCTTCAGCTTACAAGCGTGGGTACACTTCAGCTGATTGGCCAAACATTCATAGGTCGGCATCTTGCAAACACGGCAACAGTTACAGGCTAGGAGATCCATAACGGTCAAAGGTACTGGAGTTCCAACCGGCCACTCATTGCTCATATCTCCTTCTGCCGTGGTTTTCCATCCATAGCCACGCGGAACAGGAACATCAGGGTTGGCTTTCAAGCAACGTATCTATATATCGTATTTGGTTGATAACTCACAGTCGCAGGATATGAAGCAGTAAGCAATCGTTACAAGGTGGTAGCTGATTAGACTTGATATCATCACACTTACTTCTAAAAAGCTCGTAGCGCAGCTGGTTGACGCATGACAGAGTCGTGGTCAAAGAGCAGAGTTTACAGACAAACTCTTCGAGTTTTTTGATGACATCGATAGAAACTCTCCAGTTATGACCCATCTTGCTTAGCTTGACACAGAAATGCGGGTTTTTTTCTCATGATATTCAAAGTTCCCTTTTTCCCTTTACCACTGAATTAGCTCACTCAGGTTGGAACTCATAGTCGTCCCCTACACCTATAGATGCGCCCGTTGTTAACAAGGTAACAGTTTCATACATGTCATTTCCCATATAGAAAACATATCCATAGCAACATTGGGTGCCCCTATAGGTGAAGTAGCTGACTATGAATTCCAACCTTTGTCACAACCAGTGCACGGAGGTCAGGGAGGGTATTACATACTTCGAATCCCAACGAACTCGCTAGTTTTTACACATCTTCAAAGTGTGTTTGATTTTTGGTAGTCAAGCGTCAACCAGCTGCCCTACGAGCTTTTTAAAAGTAAATGTGATGATATCAAGTCTAATCAGCTACCAACTTGAAACGATTGTCAACTGCTTCAAATCCTGTGGCTGCGAGCTAACTACCAAACAGGGGCTGGATACGTTGTTTTGACGCCAACCCTGATGTTCCTGATCCATGCGGCTGTAGATGGAAAACCACGGCAGAAGGAGATCTGAGCATTAAGTGGCCGGTTGGAACTCCAGCACTTTTGGCCGTTATGGATCTTCTAGTCTGTAACTGTTGCCGTGTTTGCAAGATGCCGACATGTGAGTGTTTGGAAAATAAATAAAAGTGTATACCCACGCTTGTAGGCTGAAGGATTGTACAAACACCAGTACCAGTACCAGTAGCCAGCATGAGAATTCCAGTGAGTCAGAAGGTGATTTATCTGACGACTTTGACAGTGACTGCTAAGGTAGATATAACATAATACTAGTATCATATCACGTATCTCAGCATGGTCATGCTCTTTTCTAAAAATGTATTTTGTTGCAGTTGCACACCCATTTAAGAATACCCTGATGTCTGAGGACATTAATTAGAAATTCAGTAACAATCTTAAGTAGTTGATAAGTTAAATAATAATTACATTCTCTTACGATTACAACATAATATTTTTATTCGTTATTGTAATTGCAGTTAAAATTCTGCGTCTTTAGAGTACCCACAAGTAGTATTTTAGTTACTAGACCTAGTTTGACGATACTTACCTATTGACCTTTGACCGCCATTTTGAATGAATACCATGCAAACAATGTGAAAACAATAAGAACTATTCATTTTAACGTATTTATGAGTAAGTACGTTGATATAATGAATATTGGCCAATAAATCGAAGAAAATTTTAGAAATCACCCTTTTTGAGAAAATTGACCCCAATCAAGGTCAAAAAAGGTTAAGTAGGTAATTAAATTTTTTTAAAGTAAATATAATACATTTATCTTACTTAAAGTGTATGTTTTAACTTGCAAACATTTTTCATTATTTAATTAAAAATTATTTAAAAAATTACAAATTTGACCTTTGACCCTGGTTTTGACCTAGAAAGCTGGATTTGCCAGAGGTATATCATGGTTTTTTGAAAAGTGCTCGTCTCAAGCTTTCATTTGATATATGTCATCCTTTGACCCAAATTTTATACCGACCAGGCCTTTTTCGAGCGTTATGCAAAGGACTAGATGGATTGGCTCGTTGGTCCAGTGGTTAGCATCTCTGCTTCCGATGCAGAAGGTCCCGGGTTCAAATCCCGCTTCAGGCAGAAGTTTTTTAACTTATAATGTGGATTCAATTCCATTACTTCTTGGCTTAGGAATAAACAAACGGTGACTTTAGAGCCGTCCTAGCAACGAAGCACTCAATAAATTCAAAGTTGTTTTGATATCAGCCTTGTTGATTCTGGCATTTTTGTCCGCATGTGTTCGCACTGTCCAATCACTGATTCATATATTTCGTATTTGAAATATCTCATCTTTGATTGGTTATCGCTCACTTGTCGATGGTGTTCGAAGCCTACAGGGTTGGTTTAGTCACTTTAAATTAAAGTCCCCCACTGCAAATCAGTTTAATTACTGAGTGGGTAGACTCTAAATGTGAATTTATTTTATTTTATTTAAAGAATTTGTACAAAGGAAAATTGTTTCTGCTCCACCCACGAGGTGGTACTTTCCGTAAATACTGTGTATGAGAATAAGGACAGTTTGATCGAATGTTTTGAACATATTAGGGACACAGAAATAAAAGACAGAAGTGCTTGTACCCAAGCGACAGGGTTCGTGCGAACTTTAAAAGATTCGCAATTTTTATTCTGGCTAACATTTTACCATTAAATAATGCCTTATGTTGCAGTTTTCTTTGATTCTATACAACAAAGAAACATTGATTCTATTTAAGCTAAATAATTTTACGAACACTTCCGCGATGCTGTATCTAACGTCCGGAAAATGTATGAACAAGCATCGGAACGAGACAACGCACAGCACGGTGAACTCACGAACCAACAAAGGTTACCGTACCGCTGCTCTTGCAGTTTTTGATACTATAACGAACACTTTTACCGACAGATTTGAAAATTCGGATCATTTGTGTGCTTGGAAGTTGATTTGCGTTAACAATTTCGAACAATACAGTGCGAAATTTCCAGAAAGCTATTTTCAGTCAACTCTGTGGTCATAGTCAACAGCCAGAAGTTAAAAACGGAGCTGGAGCCTGGAAGTGTTGTATTCTCGAACAGTTCTGCCGCTGCTTCCGGTGCTACGCCACTATTAGGGACCCGTCTCGGCCCGGAGTAGAATAGGCCCAGAGTGACTCTGCTAGTCGTAGGAGGCGACGGAAGGAGACCCTGTCCCTTACCCTCCCACTGTCCCACTGAATATTGCTCCTCCTACTTGGCCCTGCCCTCCCTTGCTGGACTCCCCTTATGACGACCCACGCGACGTACAATGGCTCTGATTCGGATGTGGCTTTATTCTTCATCATCATCTTTCTCATCTTCATTATCACCCGCTCATCGTCTCGATTAGCCATTGTTGCACAAATATGAGACGTTAAGCCCCATTAATCAATCAATCAGCCACTATTACAATTCTTTTTGGAAAATAATTTGTCACGTACTTTTTCGGAATGTGTTACTGTTTGGAAAAGAATAGTTACAATTCCAATAACTGTAGAAAGTGAAAGGTGTTTTTCTACTCCAAGCCGAATAAACACATTCCTCAGAAATACAATGGCAGCAGAAAGGTTGACTGCACTGGCTATGCTGTCTCTCGAGAAGAGGATGATCAATATTGCATTCCCGAATTTAACAAGCGGGTAATCGAGAAATTCGCTGCATCTATAGAAACGAGTAGAACTAGTATTAACATTAAAGGAGTAGTCAGGTGAAAAACTAAAAAATCAGCAATGAGTCATAAGTGCATGAAATTCAATTATTTGTAAAATAAAATTGATATAGGTTGCTGCAAGACAAAAAATAGTGAACATGTTGCTATTCTACTAGATTCCCTTCACCAGCTCTGCTGTATTTTTCTTCTAAATCATAGTACAGCCGCATCGGTTCTGAGCTCGCTAGCGCCTCCCTGATAGACAGAGCACTCATTGTATAATACGAGTCCAGCCACAACACACACACACAGTCACTCGGCGACTGCGGACAGTACCGCTCAAAACAGACTGCAACTTTTCTACACATCAATTCAAACAAAACTTAATTGCAGGGTTTTGTAGAAGTACACGTTCGTACTAAGAAGCATGTAATCGGTAGAGAAACGATGCACATAAACCTTCTGCAGTGCGATTCTGAATGGCCGTGATAAGTTTAACGCATGCTTTTTGTCGTTTCAGTAGACGAATGCAAGGCGGTGATTGGCTCATCGCCTTCTTTTAACGACAAAAACTTATCGACGCCCATTCAGAATCGCGGCCCTGATCTTTTTTTTGATAAGTGCCCTATTTAAGCGGTGGTTTTACTATCTCGAGGCAACATTTTTTTATATGGGAATTACAATGAGAAGAGTTGCTCGTTGCTACTTCTTAGCAACACGCCAAAAAATAGCGTTTTCATTAATTTTTTAACCGCCTGCTTTTAAAGTATGGTATCTTTTAGTCATGTTTTCCATATTTGAGGGTGGACATATTATACAAATGGTAGTTTTTTAGTTTTTCACCTGACTATCCCTTTAAATTATCATGTAAGTTTGCATGTGCAGTTATTTATTATCTTTTAATTGAAGACTAACTACCGTTTTTAAATGTTAACCGATTTGTGCCCTAGCCATTTCAAACCCCACAACCCGCCACTGGTCTGTTCAGATTAACTTACCAACAGATCTGAAGATATACTGACTATGTCTGTCCAGGTCAAACGAATGTAACAACAGCTTGGATGTGTGTTGCGGACGTCCCAACGTGCGTTCGTCAAGGTTAAGTGCAGTCACGACGCCGGCCTCTACGATCACTAACGCTGCCCCTACGATCACTAACGCTGCCCCTACGATCACCGACGCTGCCCCTACGATCACCGACGCTGCCCCTACGATCACTAACGCTGCCCCTACGATTACTAACGCTGCCCCTTCGATCACCGACGCTGCCCCTACGATCACCGACGCTGCCCCTACGATCACCGACGCTGCCCCTAAGATCACCGACGCTGCCCCTACGATCACCGACGCTGCCCCTACGATCACCGACGCTGCCCCGTGTGGTCGTGGGAACCCGGACGGGCTCGGCTTCACGACTGTAGCCGAGGACGGGGAGACGAACTTCGGCGAGTTTCCGTGGGTCGTCGCGGTGCTGCGAAGAGAGTTACACGTAGACGGTTCCATACGCAACGCATACGAGTGCGGAGGTTCCCTCATTCACCCCCAGGTGGTGCTGACCGTTGCGCAATGCGTTGTTAAGTAAGTCAAGCAAATGCTCTGTCTTTTTCTGCATGTTCGCTTTACAACAATGAAACAAATGAAAATTTTCATACTTATATCACTCTAAATTCTTTCTGCCTTCGGGCCATTTCATTCTTTTTTCAAACGTTCTGCCTTCAGCAACAAAACCATCACATCTGTATTCTTATCATACTTCTCTTAAGGACACTGTCCGGTCGAGATTGTCAAGCAAAAGGAAACTGTACCTTATTGCCACCATCCAAAGCTCCAAAAACAAATGAATGGAACCACAATGGTGAATCCACAAATTATCAGAAAAGGTTGTAACCATGGTGACTTTCAATAGTTCAATGTATATGTCGTCACGTGCAAGAATCATCCTGCCAATCACTGAGTGTAATCTTTGCTTGAACGCCGTATACCGTGTTAAATTCAGAGTTTTGTCCCCGGGGGTGCTATTTCAAACAAATGCCGGTGTAAATATCAAATGAGTGGGCGGGAAGGGGGGCGGGGGGGGCCAATTTTCGAAACCACCATCGCTTCCACATTACTTTTACTAATAAACTGGCAAGTGTTCTGATACAAAAATACTATTAAAAATACTATTTACGCAAAAATTTGTTCAACAAATGTGATAGTGTAAGACGTATTCCATGATTACATGTTTATTCACACCTGGCCACTTGTTGCGCAGCTGAATTTGAGATGGAGTTTAGATAAGCTCGGCCCTTCTCTGCTTTTTTCTGCTTCTTTCTGCTCTTTTGTCACGTTTTTTTGTAACACAAAGACATTTTTATTTACTCATTAAGCCTTCAAAGCAATATTTTCGTGCCATTTTAAAATTAACTAATATATAGAGCTTGCAGTCAATTGATTCCCGGGGGAGGGGGGGGGGGGGCGAATGGCAATTCCCGAGAGGGATTCGCCTCCCCCCCCCCCCCCACACACGGAACCATAGCTAAATTCAACACTGGCAGTAAAGTATCATGCTTACGAAATATCTCTTTCGAATAAAATAAATTTCAAATAAATAATAAAGTCGTTGTTCCACAGCAACATTGTGGAAGCTGACGTTTAATGCGAGAACAGTTTATTGCGAGACATCCATTTTAACTTGATTGATTTGTACGCGTTTGGGTGTACGCATGTTTAATAAAATGGTATATTTGTGGTATTTTTGATACCTCCAAAATTAGCCTCTTGCTTGAGTCATCACTATCAGGCTACGGTTAAACGATTCAGCCAACGGTTTAACCTCGGTCGCGTAGCCGGTTCCCATACGAAAACCGAAGTTAAGCAACCTCGGGCTAGGTCAGGAGGAGGATGGGTTACCACTCTTCTCTGATAATACGTTACCGCTGGTTAGAGCGGATTGGAGGGTTCGAAAGCTCGTGTAACAGCTTCCATCTTCTCGTCAACTACTCGGCAGTCCAGGTTAGTGGAGGAACCTATTTAACTGGTCAAAGTTACACCGTCCTTTCGGGTAGGACGTAAAGCCGATTGTCCCCTTGGTACTTTTCGACAGAAGTGTGCTACGTGCCGGTACCGGGTTTCCCCTCCTCCCTTTATCATCATCATCATCATCATCATCATCATCATCATCATCATCATCATCATCATCATCATCATCATCATCATCATCATCATCATCATGCATCGTTGTTAATCACCGTTGTAATACTGGTCACTGTAAAATAAATGGCATAAAATGCTGCATGTGGCCAATTCAAAAATAAATAAAACATATTGTTCATGTCATAAATAAACTCTAAAACCAAAACACAAAACTACGCGTCTGAGCTTAATTCTGCTCCTCCAGGTTGAAACTCGACGATCTCATAATACGCGCTGGGGAGTGGGACACGCAAACTACGCAGGAACCCCATCTTCACCAGGAGCGATCGGTCCGTAAAGTCATCATACACGAGAATTACGATGACAACTTGATGTTCAATGACATTGCCATTCTTATCCTTGAAGAGCCTGTGACTACAGATGCACACATCAACGTTGTCTGCCTACCAACACAGGGAGAGACCTTTGACCATACTCGCTGCTTTGCCGGGGGTTGGGGAAAGAATGTGTATGGTATGTAGTATGTACCGTATTTACCTGAATTAAAAACTTTAATTATTTCCATTTTTTATACTTAAAATATCGGGAGTCGTCTTAAATCGCATATTAAAATAAGATGTTTTCTAATTTTAAGTTCTTAAAATAGGGGGTCGTCTTAAATTCGAGGTCGTCTTCTATTGGGGTGAATACGATACTATACCCAGTACTTACGGCTACTTACGGCCCGTATGAAAATATCTAATCGAAGTTGTTCTTTCACCTGTTTACAGGTAAGGACGAACCTTACGCAGTCATATTGAAGAAAATTGAGTTACCTATTGTGCCTCACTCAACGTGCGAGAATGCGCTTCGCACCGTTCTGCTTGGACCCTATTACGAGCTGGATGATAGCTTCGTTTGTGCCGGAGGAGAAGACGGGATTGACACTTGCCAGGTATGTTGGCACAACCAAACAATAGTTTTCAAATATTTATTCTTGTCCATGTCTACAAAACAGAGCATAAATTATATTTAATGTCAATAATTAACTAAAAATTTAGTTTAAATTTAAACAAAATTCAAAGGAAAATTGACGGGAAAAATAGTAGAGACAGATCAAGATTAGAAATTATGAAACGTGGATTATCCAACAGTGGAATTTAACAGACTGATGGCAGTCTAGAGAATAGAATAAAGAGCTGTTTTAAATATAAGAAGAAGATTGATAACAAGAACGGTTAAACCCCGCAAGTGGAATACTATTTTACATTTGTCCACTAAAATTATAAATGAAACGCGTGCGTGCATGATTATGTCGAGAGAAAATGCGTCTAGTTTGTCCCCTATTCCCGAAAGTTGTGACTTTGTGACAAATCTCTTTAATTGAAATCTAAGTTAAGCACTGGTAGAGCTCTAAACATAATCACACATTATATTGTTTACTTAGTTATACGTAGATATCAGTTTTAGTGAGTTATGATGTCACAAAGTGATAACTGTCGGAAATAGGCCCTGCTATACAAACTGCTGTCTATACCACTGCACTTGTTGCTTACAGGGAGACGGGGGCAGCCCCCTAGTTTGCCCCCTGGTCAACAACCCCAATCAATTCAAGCAGGTGGGCATCGTGTCTTGGGGTCTGCAGGGATGCGGATTGAAAAGCGTTCCAGGGGTCTACGCGAATGTCGCGGCACGAAGGACCTGGATCGACCAGAAGATGATTGCCAATAACTTCAGCACAGACTCTTACACTTACACAAAATAGGATTTATAAAACTGTGGTTTTTCACAGGCTAACAACCGGCCTTTAATGAACTTATTAGCTTAGCTTGCTGTTCAATCCATTATAAAATAACATAATTTTTATAGAATTCTTCAGATTAATTAATTCTAGAAATCATGTATTTTGTGAAATTCCATTAAAATCTTGTTAATTGTTATAATTGTGTTATTCATTGATAATTATTTAATGTTCCCACGGCCTTTCTGCACTCAAATTAGAGGGTTGGTCTCAGGTATACTCTTATAAATGAAATAGTTAGCAAACATTGGTCACTTTATTGTTCTGTATCGAATAGATTTATATTATGGTAGCTTGATAGCCTTCCATTATTTACATCAGTGTTTTGGTTTTCCTGCCATAACAGTTTTTGAAACTGTCAATATAAATGAAAACATGTTCTTAAAATTAAAAACAACACACTCTTCTATTAAGAACTTAATCTTAAATCTAATATCTATATGTTTTACCAAGATTATCTATTATTAATAGTGGTATAAAATTAATTATTGAAGTTGATTGAAAGACTTTAGTGCTAAACAACAATGAATGGTGTATTCCAGTACTAATGCATGTACTCTGTATGAACGGATAGCCCCGCCCCCTGCCACACTTCCTTGACCACGTGGTTGACGTCACGACGGCGAGGTTGCCAAACTGCCGAATTGGGCTTGTGCACGCGAACATTCGTGTGTAGATACGGCAACACTGTGACTTTCCCTCTTTTTACGCTGCGTTGCCGTGTCGGTCGCCACAGATAAAACATGAGCGGTCAATAGTTCTAGATTAAGCAATCTTGGAGGGGTATTGGGCATGGTTAGGACCTTAGGTTCGAATTATTTGTTTATTTTATTATTTTGTTGTTTTACGACTTTCTTGACAGCGAGGTCGTACGACGTCGGCGGAAGATTTGTATTCAACAAACTTTTTAATCCCCATTTATAATCTCGGATTGGTAACCATGGTGTCAACAATTATTGCATACAAAATGCGTGGTCTTCTAGCAGGCAGGTAAAATTGTTCACCTATCCTGGGGAACACCCGGCCTATTAAAATTGCTTCAAAGTATTCTTTAGTTGTCCCAAAAGAAAAGAAAAATACGTCACCCTCAAGAGAATTCAATGTTTTTTTTGTTTTATTCCAATAATTAATA
This sequence comes from Isoperla grammatica, assembly GCA_945910005.1. NCBI lineage: Eukaryota > Metazoa > Arthropoda > Insecta > Plecoptera > Perlodidae > Isoperla > Isoperla grammatica. The sequence goes on from OX246743.1 coordinate 28,343,202, forward strand.
TTTTCATTTATTAGATGTGAAAAGTGTCCAGCAACGTTAACATCACATTACAAAAGTTAATTAAGAACATTTGAGAAACGTAAATATTTATTGGGACGAAGAAACATTCATACGAAAGAGCGCTACAACCTCTAAATTCTAGCTAGAGGATTGGATGACATATTACTTTGATTTTAATTTGGTATCATTTGAAAACTTTTCATCACCGTTTCAATTTTACCAGATCGAAATCGGTTCTTGCTTCAGCTAGGTCGACATACCGCTCAAGACGTACTCTGATACCAGGCGCGTAGGAACTCTTTTTCAAGTGGTGGGGATAGATCACCTCCGTTTGAACTATCAGGGCAAACCTCTTCTTTCTAGCTGCGAGGGTACACGTGTGAAAATCGAGGTAATCAACAACTGGACGTGAAAGGTAGTAGACCTGTGCCACAGATAAGGGATTGTAGGTGCCTCTGCCAAGGTAGTTCGGTAGAGGAAGGAGGAGGAATCCAGGAGAGGAATCCAGGAGCGAAACACAAGGAAGGGTGTGCTAAGCTGTACGAGTTTGACCGGGTTCAACTGGAATGCACAGTCAAGTGTCAAGTTCAGTCTAGGGTTTGTTGCTATTGTATTTGTTTTATTACATGCTATTTTTCATAAGAAGAACAAGCTCCACAGCAACCATAAACAAATCACATACTTACCTCGACTGTGCATTACTCTAACACAAAATAGGATGTTTGATTGCATGCATGATTGATTGATTGATTGATTGATTGATTGATTGATTGATTTGATTGATTGATTGATTGGTTGATTGATTGATTGATTGATTGATTGATTGATTGATTGATTGATTGATTGATTGATTGATTGATTGATTGATTGATTGATTGATTGATAGACTGGATCTTTATTGACAACGGGTCAGTGACCCACTAGTGCAATACAATATAATTACAGCTTACAATACAGTACAATGCAACAAGTCCCACTAGACTAGTGTTTTAAGGCCAATCCAGTGCCAGGAGGGACAAGTTTTCTCACTACGCTGTGCTGCCGTCAGCGTTGTAACGTTTTGGTTCTACCTGTTGAGAACTGAACAGCGAAGGATACCCCTACGTCAAAAACCTCACAAAATTTTATTTTTAAATTATATCACAAGAATGGTCTTCGAAATCAAAAATCTGAATCAACAGCGCCCTGTGGTTTAGTAAGCCCTACACATTGTATGCGCTAAGTCGTGCCTTCTATTATAATCAGTATGTTTTTTTTATAAATAATTTATTGTATTACTAATTATCGAATTATAATCAAAATACTATGCTAATGGTTATAATATTTTATTCAATCTGTAGGGCTTACCAAAGCAAAGTGCTCTGCTGATTTAAATTTTCGATTTCTTGTTGCAATCTTGAGATATAATTTAATAATGAACATTTTCTGCGGTTTCACGGTCGCCACGGTTGTGCGCATGCGCCAAGCTGGTGCATTTCGAACAACACAATGCGCCCGTTCTTCGTTCCGCCATTGGGTTTGGTTCCGCCGGTCGGGCGGCCAAGGCATTGGATTTGAAATATTTCAAACCCAAGGTCACGCAGCCCCATTCGCGCAGCCCCATTGTAAGTGCCGGCGGCTTTTTCAAGTCACAGTGGCATACCCGCATTAGTGATAGTGCGGCTTGTTTACGTACGGGCCGAGTCGGAGAACTCGGCCGCGCCAGACCAGCCGTCAAGCGGAATTATAGACCCTTCACTGAGCCGTTACTGGATTGAAGGTTTGTTGGATCATGGATTTATAATAGTACCTACGGTACTGCGTACTGGATGTCTAGCTCTGTAGTAAGCGGTGATCGTATAAAGTGCAGTGAGATTTGCAATGCATTATGGGTGGCAGGCATTTTGTTCCTGGTTGTCAATGTCAAGGAAAGCTGTTAATTGTTGTTTCGTTATTGTTTGAGTTAATTGTTACGCCTAGTAACATGTTTACAAATATCAAATCGTCGTGTTTTTGTTTTCTTTGTTTTCTTTGGTGTTTGATTAAAGAAATACGATATTAAAATTAAGTTAAACTATAGGCCTAGGCCTAGGAGGCCCTATAGGACAAGGCCCTAGGCCTAGGAGGCCCTATAGGTCTAAGCCTAGGAGGCCTAGGGCCTAGCATTTCAGTTGAAGTCTATGAGCCTACATTAATTTTGTATTTTTCAAAATTCGAGTGCAAAAATCTAAACGTTGAATACACATTAGACTACCCGTAGAATAATAATTGCTTGACGGTCGCGTGAAAAACCACCATGAGAAATAACCGGGCTAGCGACTACGATGCTAATTTCGTCACCAGTTTTGACAGATCACAGCCTTGGATGAGTCAATAATACATGATCAATCAGAGTCAACCTCAAACTCATCCAGAAGGCTGTAATTTAAGGAACAAAATGGCGTCAGCCGCTCGTCGGCCGGATGTACCTCAATGAAACAGGAAGTTCCATTGAAGCTAGACCTCCTGAAGATACAACTCCATGGTTGGATGTTGGGGAGGGGGGGGGGGGGGAGACCTGTGTACAAGTTTGTAGGATTGCCGCTCGATGCTATTTTTAATAATCGATAATCGAAATTGTCATTCGACTTTTTAATCTATTATTATTCGATGTTTGAAGACATAATTGATAAAAAAAAAGACAAACACAACTCTCAGATACGCACACACGCACTCACGCACACTCACACACGCACATTCATGCACACTCACGCACACTCGCACACACACACGCACACTCGCACACATTAATACACTCTCACACATGCTCACGCACACTCACACATACTTCGTACACTCGCACATTCGCGCACACGCACCACACGCACGCACGCGCACGAACAAATTAGACTACAGTGAGGGTTGACTCGCAAAAATATATCATCGTCTAAACAACAGTTATTGTGTGGCCTTCTTGAAGCTAGGTATTGTAGAGAGATGTTGAAGATATCTAATTGTGGATTGAGAGAGTTGAATGTGTCTTGAATTCTGTTCATTGTTGAATATATAAAGATATCTATGCGGCTGCTGGGAATGTTGAAAGTTATCTTTTGCCTGGTGTTTCTGGACGGTACATGAAAATTAATAAACTGAATAAATGTCGGAATCTAGAAGATTGTTGACGACTTTAAAAAGGAAAGTTAATCAGTGTGACAGCGTTTTGAGTGTAGAGTGAGCAGGTTGTGTTGTTGGCAATGGGAGAGGGCGTCGCACCTGTGATACTGTACACCCTGTTTTGCGCACACTATCTTGATGAAGCGCTGATGCATGCGTTCCGGCCTACTGATGTGGGTCGCATGGTGGGGATTGAAAATCACGAAAGCATAGTCTAGGTGAGGCCGCACTAAACCTGTGCAAAGACACCATAGAGTTTTCGTCGAGAGATCTTTGGCGCAATTTATTCTTATAAAACCGAGCACTTTAAGCGCCTTTGACGTTGAGAGGGAGATGTGCGTTGTGTACGAGAGGTCGCTGCTGAGCGTGACACCGAGGTCTCTGACGTGATACACTTTAGTTAGGGTTTTTCCATTGAGTTGATAAGCCTTCTATTTACAACAGTAGTCTATGTCGACTATGCGATGTCTAGACCTACTATCTATTCCAATGTGTGTTACATTGAAACTTATTTTATGCCAACATGTTAAAATAAATAATTGTATTTTGTAGTTGTTACTTGTAAGTATTTATTGAGATTCCCTCACCTTCCCACTACCTTATACAATAACGCCAACTTGCTGTTCTTGTGGGGTGATAAAGAGCTGACTCACATTTTTACGACCACTTTATGGATGCATTAGGCCTAGAACAATGCTGTGTGTTCCCCACGGCACATTGGATCTTGCTGTGAGTGTGACCTCACCCGACGGGGTATCTGTTGTCACCGGCCTCGAGTCTCTTGACGTATAACCTTCGCTTGTCCACGGGCCACGCCACGTCAAGCTGCACAGAACGTGTGGGATGACGTCAGAAGGGCGGTCACCGACCGTCACTGGGATTCCCTGGCGGGGAAGTCCACTTTCTACACAGTAGCTTCAGAATGTGATCAGCACACGTGTCCCATTCATGTCCCAAGGAAGGAACAATAATTCCCACCGTACTATCACGAGCAGGGGTTAATTTGAGCCGAAACGCACCGGAACGCAGTTCCGATTCCTTTTCCTAAACCAGAACGCGCGTTTCGGTATTATTTCGTAACGTAGGTTACTCCTTAAAAATTCGTGATTTAATTCGTATATGAAAATTTCACAAAAATATTTTTTTTATTTATTGGTATGAATGCAAGTTATTCAAGTTTATGCATTACCCCTCACTAGCCAGACCCAAATACATAGGCAATAACTTTCTGACTGACCACTGACACTATACAGATAACTTATTAATAATTACATATTATCTGTGCTCACAATGTGTAAATGTGGGCGGGGTTGGTGACAAATTATATTTGACAACAAAATATGCGTTCCGGTTCCATTTCAATTACAAATTAAGCCCTGATCACAAGGATACTTTACTTGCACTGGAGAACAAGTACAGCGCATGGTTATTGTGGAAATCGCACCCCAATCCGCATACTAGAACCACTTCCTGTTTTCTGCGTTTTCTGCGCCAATTCACTCGTTAGAAGAGACTATAGGCAGCACGTCTTTTCTATAACCAATCAAGTGCAAACAAACCCTAAACGTTTCTGGTCAATGATCAACTCTAGACGTAAATCTCAACGTATACCAAGCGAGGTTAAACTCAATGACATCAAAGCCAG
>OX246743.1:28350478-28365478 GCA_945910005.1 Isoperla grammatica
AATTTTTTGCGGCAGAAATGGTGGCTTTTTCAGGTTCGCTGCAGCAGCAGATCGTGCGAACTTAATATTTTCTGTTTGTATCTTTAAAACAACTTTAAAAATCGAAATTGTGGGCAGATACAATATCAGCTAGATATTATCAGGGTCTACAGAGTACTAAAACAAATATTTGCAAAACTCAGTACCTTTGGATTTAATATGATAATAGAATAATATTGTATTACTGCGTTTTATCCGAACGCAATTAATGTTTCATTTATTTTGTTTGTGTACGTTGGTACTATCTGTCCTCGGTATCTTCACACAATATCTATTTTAAAAGTCGTTTTAAAGATGAGATCTGCTGCTGCAGACGATTAATGTCGACTCCTTAGTTGCAGGACAGACTAAGACATGAGGTCGGTGGGATTCTTGCTGGTGACCACCGTGCTGGTCGCGGTCCAGCTCGGACACGTGTTGGGCCAGCTCGCCAACACTGGGGTTGTGGAAGACGAAGGGTGTATTTGTGTGAGATTTTTCCTATGTGTGAACAATACGATACGTACGACCGCGGGACGCGATTTCGCCAGGGGACGCAGGCATGTGCAGCCCCTCCACTCAAGCCTACCATCAACAATCACTAAACCTAGGTCTGTATGTTTTACATGCATTTATTAATCATTTATTATTACATTCATTCATAGTGTAGTGTAACGTGTAAGATAGTTCGCGTCACCCAGAACAAGAAAACGCTTTTTGTTTTCACTTTACACTAAGCTTTACACTGACCTTCTTACGTTTTGAGGTTATGGTGTGCATGCTCACATTATTTCCGTTCATAGTCCTACAGAACCCTAATATACATAAACTATTAATTTTAAATGCATTAATTTATACGAAAGTGCTGCGGTTTTACCATCGGTGGAAATAGAATGCGTTTTTCATGATAAGTTAGCTCTTTATTTTGATCTGATACTTTTGTTTGGGGCCTTTTTATTACACTACACTTGCTGCATGAGCCGAAAGCAGTTGTAAAAAGTGTTACCGGTACACGAAGTGTACTACTGATGTAAAACAAACGCCTTACACTTGGCTACACTTAATAATACCAATAATACCCAAACCTATTTTTAGAGAGATTGAGCCTACACTAGTGAAAAGTGTAGGTTAGTGTAGGTTAAACAAAGGAACCTATAAAATTACGAGTTGTGGACTTGTAGTATGTTTACATAAAATCGAAAAGTTTGTAATTGCAATGTGCACATTCAAGTAAAGGTGCGGTGCGCTGACTTATCCAGGCAGACGGCGGTACCCTAAGTCTCCGAAAGAGTTCGTACGGTAACGTTTTAGCTCTGGCGGCCGCGTCTTTGGGTTTATCGCATCTTGCATTTTGTGGCCTGGTGACTCGGTGAGCACAAGACGATAACACTCATACCGCGCATGCGCAGTTACGTTTTTCCGCGAATCAGTAAGTGGATACGGCAGATTTTACATGACGAATGAGTATGTTTTGTCGAGAACCCCAGTACGGAGCGAGGCGCCTTTTATGTAAGTACGTGTGGGCGTGGTGTTTTGTGTAGACAGGAGGTTGTCTTTGTTGAAGTGTAGTGCGTGTTGTGTTGTGTCACTGTGTGATGTGTCGCTTTTGACTTTGTAGTAATAGTCAAACAAAATGAATGAGGTGAGGCACATAAAACATAAACATTTGGATTATGAAGAGAGACTAGTAGCAAAGACATTAGGCCGACCAAGCCCTGACTTGTGTATGGCTCAGGTATGCAAAATTAAAAAAATAACTTCTAATAGAACTTTTAATAAATCAACATACGCAAAATACGAATGGATTTGCGAGTGTCCTGTAGTTAATGCATTCTTCTGTTTGCCATGCCTTTTCTTTGGCGATAATAATACATGGGCTAAGATTGGTGTCAAAGATTTGAAACACTTGGCTGATAAATCCAAAAAACATGGACTATCCAAAAGGCATTTAGGCAATGAAAAAGTCTAGCGTTGGTAGGTAAAAATAATATCATACAGCAAATGACGGTTATAGGGCTTCTGTTAAACACAATGAACTGGTGGATAAAAATAGAACATTTTATCACGTGCATGCAGTTAAATTCTTTGGCAAATTTGTACTTTCTTTGAGAGATCACGATGAAACCGAAGATTCCAATAATCCGGGTGTTTTCAAAGGACTTATAAACTGTAGGCCCTACATCTACAATTGACAGTGTTTTGAAAGATCACTTAAAAAGCGCGACGGTATTTAAAGGGACATCAAAGACGATTCAAAACGTAGATGCAATGTTATCAGTCAGTCATGAAAATGTTTCAAACGAAATTAGTAAGGTAGATTTTTTATCAAGCCAGGCTTATGAAACAACGGATAGTTCATGCAAACATTCAAATGGTACTTATTTTAAGATATCAAATCGATGGCAACATACATGAACGATTTAGGGTCTTTTTTGAAGTGAACGATAGAGGTGCTCGTGGACTGGCGGAGAAGATTGGGTGTAGATAAGTGTCCAGAAAAACTAAAATATCAAACCTATGACGGGGCTTCCGTTATGAGGGGATTTAAAGGAGGTGTACAATGTTTGGTCAGGGAAAAATACCCGAACGCCAATTATATCCATTGTTATGCACATCAAGGAAACTTGATTCTGCAAAACGCGACTTCATCGTCTAGGCAAAGAAAAGTATTCTTTCAAGATATAAAGGGAAAAGGTCCATTTTTTGCAAGATTTCCTAAGAGGATGGATTGCTTTAAAGAATTTGTACAAAGGAAAATTGCTAATTCTGCTCCACCCACGAGGTGGTACTTTCCGTAAATACTGTGTATGAGAATAAGGACAGTTTGATCGAATGTTTTGAACATATTAGGGACACAGAAATAAAAGACAGAAGTGCTTGTACTCAAGTGACAGGGTTCGTGCGAACTTTAGAAGATCCGCAATTTTTATTGTGGCTAACATGTTACCATAAAATAATGCCTCATGTTGCAGTTTTCTTTGATTCTATACAACAAAGAAACATTGATTCTATTAAAGCTAAATAATTTTACGAACACTTCCGCGATGCTGTATCTAACGTCCGGAAAATGTATGAACAAGCATCGGAACAAGACAACGCACCTTTGTTGGTTCGTGAGATAATAGTAATAATAATAATAGTGTCTTTATTTTTCCTTTTTTCTTTTACATGTACAATCAGTTTAAACACACAGTTCAAACATACAACAAAAATATGATAAGAAAAATGGGCGAATTTAAGTATAAAAATACTTTTCTTCCAATTGACCCAATTGACCCTATCACCGGGCTCGCTGATCTCACGAACCAACAAAGGTAACCATACCGCTGCTCTTGCAGTTTTTGATACTATAACGAACAATATTACCGACAGATTTGAAAACTCGGATCATTTGTGTGCTTGGAAGTTGATTTGCGCTAACAATTTCGAACAATACAGTGCGAAATTTCCAGAAAGTTTTCCAGTCAACTCTGTGGTCATATCCTAATGTCAACAGCCAGAAGTTAAAAACGGAGCTGGAGCCTGGAAGTGTTGTATTCTCGAACAGTTCTGCCGCTGCTTCCGGTGCTAGGCCACTATTAGGGACCCGTCTCGGCCCGGAGTAGAATAGGCCCAGAGTGACTCTGCTAGTCGTAAGAGGCGACGGAAGGAGACCCTGTCCCTAACCCCCCCCACTGTCCCACTGAATATTGCTCCTCCTACTTGGCCCTGCCCTCCCTTGCTGGACTCCCCTTATGACGACCCACGCGACGTACAATGGCTCTGATTCGGATGTGGCTTTATTCTTTATCATCATCTTTCTCATCTTCATTATCACCCGCTCATCGTCTCGATTAGCCATTGTTGCACAAATATGAGACGTTAAGCCCCATTAATCAATCGATCAGCTACTATTACAATTCTTTTTGGAAAATAATTTGTCACGTACTTTTTCGGAATGTGTTACTGTTTGGAAAAGAATAGTTACAATTCCAATAACTGTAGAAAGTGAAAGGTGTTTTTCTACTCCAAGCCGAATAAAAACATTTCTCAGAAATACAATGGGAGCAGAAAGGTTGACTGCACTGGCTATGCTCTCTCTCGAGAAGAGGATGATCAATTGCATTCCCGAATTTAACAAGCAGGTAATCGAGAAATACGCTGCATCTATAGAAACGAGTAGAACTAGTATTAACATTAAAGGAATAGTCAGGTGAAAACATAAGTGCATGAAATTCAATTATTTGTAAAATAAAATTGATATAGGTTGCTGCAAGACAAAAAATAGTGAACATGTTGCTATTCTACTAGATTCCCTTTGCCAGCTCTGCTGTATTTTTCTTCTAAATCATAGTACAGCCGCATCGGTTCTGAGCTCGCTAGCGCCTCCCTGATAGACAGAGCACTCATTGTATAATACGAGTCCAGCCACAACACACACACACAGCCACTCGGCGACTGCGGACAGTACCGCTCAAAACAGACTGCAACTTTTCTACACATCAATTCAAACAAAACTTAAGTTGCAGGGTTTTGTACAAGTACACGTTCGTACTAAGAAGCATGTTATCGGTAGAGAAACGATGCACATAAACCTTCTGCAGTGCGATTCTGAATGGCCGTGATAAGTTTAACGCATGCTTTTTGTCGTTACAGTAGACGAATGCAAGGCGGTGATTGGCTCATCGCCTTCTTTTAACGACAAAAACTTATCGACGCCCATTAGAATCGCGGCCCTGATCTTTTTTTGATAAGTGCCCTATTGAAGCGGTGGTTTTACTATCTGGAGGCAACATTTTTTTATATGGGAATTACAATTAGAAGAGTTGCTCGTTGCTACTTCTTAGCAACACGCCAAAAAATAGCGTTTTCATTAATTTTTTAACCGCCTGCTTTTAAAGTATGGTATCTTTTAGTCATGTTTTCCATATTTGTGGGTGGACATATACAAATGGTAGTTTTTAGTTTTTCACCTGACTATCCCTTTAAATTATCAGGTAAGTTTGCATGTGCTGTTATTTATTATCTTTCAATTGAAGACTAACTACCGTTTTTAAATGTTAACTGACTTGTGCCCTAGCCATTTCAAACCCCGCAACCCGCCACTGGTCTGTTCAGATTAACTTACCAACAGATCTGAAGATATACTGACTATGTCTGTCCAGGTCAAACGAATGTAACAACAGCTTGGATGTGTGTTGCGGACGTCCCGACGTGCGTTCGTCAAGGTTAAGTGCAGTCACGACGCCGGCCCCTACGATCACTAACGCTGCCCCTACGATCACCGACGCTGCCCCTATGATCACCGACGCTACCCCTACGATCACCGACGCTGCCCCGTGTGGTCGTGGGAACCCGGACGGGGTCGCCTTCACCCTGGCTGAAGCCAAGGACGGGGAGACGAACTTCGGCGAGTTTCCGTGGGTCGTCGCGGTAATGCGAAGAGAGTTACACGTAGACGGTTCCATACGCACCTCGTACGAGTGCGGAGGTTCCCTCATTCACCCCCAGGTGGTGCTGACCGCTGCGCAATGCGTTGTTAAGTAAGTCAAGTAAATGCTCTGTTTTTGCATGTTCGCTTTACAACAATGAAACAAATAATGAAACCACAATGGTGAAGCCACAAATTATCAGAAAAGGTCGTAACCATGGTGACTTCCACTAGTTCAATGTATATGTCGTCACTTGCAAGAATCATCCTGCCAATCACTAGCATCAAACGAGGAAGATGGTATTGTGGAGATCATTAATGTCAATCACCCCCATTATTCATCAAATCACCCACCTTCTCAGCCGGTACCGACAGCTACAAACTCCACGGCCAAGCAACTTTACCACTACCGATACTGCTAACCCAGTAGGAGGCGAATGTCCCCTTTTTGTAATCGAGTCCTCCTACACCGTCCTTTCCGATAGGACGTAAAGCCGATGGTCCCCTTGGTACTTTTCGACAGGAGTAGGCTACGTGCCGGTACCGGGTTTCCCCTCCTCCCTTTAGTATTATCATCATCATCATCATCATCATCATCATCATCATCATCATCATCATCATCATCATCATCATCATCATCATCATCATCATCATCATTTATTATATGTAACAGCATACATAGTGCCAACAAACAAGTTTACAATAACAATCTGAAATGTTGTTGACTAATCGTAATATAAAAAGCGCAGCATAAAATTATGAATTCACACAATTAAAAATAATAAATAACATAAAATACTGACGCCATCATCATCATCATCATCATCATCATGAAATCACGCAACCTCTGCGCTTGTTAAAAACAAAATCCATTGTTAAAAACTACCATCATCATCATCATTTAGAAATGCACTAATACTCAGTTGTACTGCCGAGAACCGGTCACATGTTCTATAAAGATATCCCGGCTCCACCGGATTGTATCGCTGACCATGAGCCTTTTCATTATGGCTGAGTAACGTCTTCCAATACCAAGCATCTTTATAACCCGATCATTTCTAGTATCCCAGTATCCCATCATCATCATCATCATCATCATCATCATCATCATCATCATCTTAATCATCATCATCATCATCATCATCATCATCATCATCATCATCATCATCATTATCATCATCATTATCATCATCATCATCATCATCAACATCATTATCATCATCATCATCATGCGTCGTTGTTATACTGGTCACTGTAAGATAAATGACATAAAATGCTGCATGTGGCCAATTCATAAATAAATAAATAAAACATATTTATTATGTCATAAATATAATCTAAAACTTTGAAACAAAACTCTGCGTCTGAGATTAATTCTACTCCTCCAGGTTGAAACTCAACGATCTCATAATACGCGCTGGGGAGTGGGACGCTCAAACAACGCAGGAACCCTATCTTCACCAGGAGCGATCGGTCCGTAAAGTCATCATACACGAGGATTACGATGACAACTTGATGTTCAATGACATCGCCCTTCTGATCCTTGAAGAGCCGGTGACTACAGATGCACACATCAACGTTGTCTGCCTACCCACACAGGGAGAGACCTTTGACCATACTCGCTGCTTTGCCGGGGGTTGGGGAAAGAATGTGTATGGTATGTACCATATTTACCTAAATTAAAAACTATAATTATTTCCATTTTTTATACTTAAAATATCGGGAGTCGTCTTAAATCGCATATTAAAATAAGATGTTTTCTAATTTTAAATTCTTAAAATATTACATGAAAAAAATATTTTTTTTTAAAACAACGCTTATATTTAAATTCACTTAAAAGTAACAAATAAATTTTCGCCCAACAAATTTTTGCCTCAGTCGGAAAATAAAAGCGTTGGGCGCTTTCCCTGCATAAACAGCAGAATACTGCAATATGTCAATACCGAAAGCGCCCAACGCTTTTATTTTCCGAGTGAGGCAAAAATTTGTTGGGCGAAAATTTACTTTTTACTTTTTAGTGCATTTAAATATAAGTGTTGTTTTAAAAAAATATATTTTGTTCATGTAATATTATTTTATACTTTTAAGTCTTAAAGAATCTTGCAATCGAATATATATCGAATATCGATTAATTAATTATGATGGTTTAATTGATTATTTAGTAAATATGACAATTGATTCATGTATTGTCATTAAGAATACGTCTGTGTGAAAACTTTCAGCTCAATTCGACGTTCGAAAGTGGGTGTTTTATCGATTCCCATATAAAACATCAATTTATTAGTTATGATGGCTTAATTGAAAATTTAGTAAATATGACAATTGATTCATGTATTGTCATGATTAATTAATTGACTATTTCTAGTAAATATGACAATTGATTCGTGTATTGTCATTAAGAGTACGTCTGTGTGAAAACTTTCAGCTCAATTCGACATTCGGAAGTGGGTTAAACATCGATTCCTATATAAAACATTAATTAATTATGATGAATTAATTGAATATTAAGTAAATATGACAATTGATTCGTGTATTGTCATTAAGAATACGTCTGTGTGAAAACTTTGAGCTCAATTTGACGTTTGGAAGTGGGTGAAATATCGATTCCCGTATAAAACATCAATTAATTAATTATGATGGCTTAATTAGTTATTTAGTAAATATGACAATTGATTCATGTATTGTCATTAAGAATACGTCTGTGTGAAAACTTTCAGCTCAATTCAACGTTAAAAAGTGGGTGAAATATCGATTCCCATATAAAACATCAATTAATTAATTTTGATGAGTCAATTAATTATTTAGTAAATATGACAATTGATTAGTGTATTGTTATTAGGAATACGTCTGTGTGAAAACTTTCAACTCGATTTGACGTTGGAAAGTGGTTTAAACATCGATTTCCATATAAAACATTAATTAATTAATTATGATGAATTAATTGACAATTTAGTAAATATGACAGTTGATTAATGTATTGTCATCAGGAATACGTCTGTGTAAAAAATTTCAGCATGATCGAACACCTAGAAATAGGTGGAATATCGATTCAAAGATTCCGTCCAGACAAACAAGGCAAGTTAATATAAGCGTTGTAAAAATAGGAGGTCGTCTTAAATTCGAGGTCGTCTTCTATTGGGGTAAATACGATACTATACCCAGTACTTACGGCTACTTACGGCTCGTATGAAAATATCTAATCGAAGTTGTTCTTTCACCTGTTTACAGGTAAGGACGAACCTTACGCAGTCATATTGAAGAAAATTGAGTTACCTATTGTGCCTCACTCAACGTGCGAGAATGCGCTTCGCACCGCTCGGCTTGGACCCTATTACGAGCTGGATGATAGCTTCGTTTGTGCCGGAGGAGAAAACAAGATTGACACTTGCCAGGTATGTTGGCACAACCAAACAATAGTTTTCAAACATTTATTCTTGTCATGACCACAAAACAGAGCATAAATTATATTTTATGTCGATAATTAAATAAAAATTTAGTTTAAATTTAAACAAAATTCAAAAGAAAATTGCCGGGAAAAATAGTAGAGACAGATCAAGATTAGAAATTATGAAACGTGGATTATCCAACAGTGGAATTTAACAGATGGCAGTCTAGAGAATAGAATAAAGAGCTGTTTTAAATATAAGAAGAAGATTGATAACAAGAACGGTTAAACCCCGCAAGTGGAATACTATTTTACATTTGTCCACTAAAATTATAAATGAAACGCGTGCGTGCATGATTATGTCGATAGAAAATGCGTCTAGCTTGTCCCCCATTCATGGAAGTTGTGACTTTGTGACAAATCTCTTTAATTGATATCTAAGTTTAGCACTGGTAGAGTTCTAAACATAATCACAGATTATATTGTTTGCTTAGTTATACGTAAATATCAGTTTTAGTGAGTTATGATGTCACAAAGCGACAACTTTCGGAAATAGGCCCTGCTATACAAACTGCTGTCTATACCACTGCACTTGTTGCTTACAGGGAGACGGGGGCAGCCCCCTAGTTTGCCCCCTGGTCGACAATCCCGAACAATTCAAGCAGGTGGGCATCGTGTCTTGGGGTCTGGAATGCGGAGATGATGGCGTTCCAGGGGTCTACGCGAATGTCGCGAGGCGAAGGACCTGGATCGACCAGAAGATGATTGCCAATAACTTCAGCACAGACTCTTACACTTACACAAAATAGGATTTATAAAACTGTGGTTTTTCACAGGCTAACAACCGGCCTTTAATGAACTTATTAGCTTAGCTTGCTGTTCAATCCATTATAAAATAACATAATTTTTATAGAATTCTTCAGATATATTAATTCTAGAAATCATGTATTTTGTGAAATTCCATTAAAGCTTGTGAATTGTTGAAAATTGTGTTATTCATTGATAATTATTTAATGTTCCCACGACCTTTCTGCACTCAAATTAGAGGGTTGGTCTCAGGTATACTCTTATAAATGAAATAATTAGCAAAAAATGTGTCACTTTATTGTTCTGTATCGAATAGATATATATTATGGTACCAATTGATAGCCTACCATTATTTACATCGGTGTTATGGTTTTCCTGCTATAATAATTGTTGAAACTGTCAATATAAATGAAAACATGTTCTTTAAATTAAAAACAACACACTTTTCTATTAAGAACTTAATGTTGAATCTAATATCATTATGTTTTACGAAGATTATCTATTAACAGTGTTATAAAATTAATTATTAAAGTTGATTGAAAGACTTTAGTGCTAAACAACAATGAATGGTGTATTCCAGTACTAATGCATGTACTCTGTATGTACGAATAGCCCCGCCCCCTGCCACACTTCCCTGACCACGTGGTTGACGTCACGACGGCGAGGTTGCCAAACTGCCGAATTGGGCTTGTGCACGCGAACATTCGTATGAACATACGGCAACACTGTGACTTTCCCTCTCTTCACGCTGCGTTGCCGTGTCGGTCGCCACAGGATCCTCCTAAGTCGTGCTATACAGATAAAACATGAGCGGTCAATATTTCTAGATTAGGCAACCTTGGTAGGGTATTGGGCAGGGTTTGGACCTAAGGTTCGAATTATTTGTTTATTTTTATTATGTTGTTGTTTTACGTCGTTCTCGACAGCGAGGTCGTACGACGTCGACGGAAGATTTGTATTCAGCAAACTTTTAATCTCGATTTATAATCTCAGATTGGTAACCATGGTTTCAACAATTATTGCATACAAAATGCGTGGTCTTCTAGCAGGCAGGTACAATTTTTCAGCTACCCTGGGGAACACCCGGCCTATTGCTAAATTGCTTCAAAGTATTCTTTAGTTGTCCCAAAAGAAAAGAAAAATACGTCACCCTCAAGAGAATTCAATGTTTTTTTTTTTTATTCCAATAATTAATATTTTCATTAATTAGATGTGAAAAGTGTCCAGCAACATTAACATCACATTACAAAAGTTAATTAAGAACATTTGAGAAACGTAAATATTTATTGGGACGAAGAAACATTCATACGAAAGAGCGCTACAACCTCTAGATTCTAGCTAGAGGATTGGATGACATATTACTTTGATTTTAATTTGGTATCATTTGAAAACTTTTCATCACCGTTTCAATTTTACCAGATCGAAATCGGTTCTGGCTTCAGCTAGGTCGACATACCGCTCAAGACGTACTCTGATACCAGGCGCGTAGGAACTCTTTTTCAAGTGGTGGGGATAGATCACCTCCGTTTTAACTCTAAGGGCAAACCTCTTTTTTCTAGCTGCGAGGGTACACGTGTGAAAATCGAGGTAATCAACAACTGGACGTGAAAGGTAGTAGACCTGTGCCACAGATAAGGGATTGTAGGTGCCTCTGCCAAGGTAGTTCGATAGAGGAAGGAGGAGGAATCCAGGAGAGGAATCCAGGAGCGAAACACAAGGAAGGGTGTGCTAAGCTGTACGATTTTGACCGGGTTCAACCGGAATGCACAGTCAAGTGTCAAGTTCAGTCTAGGATTTGTTGCTATGTAATTGTTTTATTACATGCTATTTTCCATAAGAACAAGCTCCATAGCAACCATAAACAAATCACATACTTAACTCGACTGTGCATTACTCTAACACAAAATAAGATGTTGGATTGCATGATTGATTGATTGATTGATTGGATCTTTATTGGCAACGGGTCAGTAACCCACTAGTGCAATACAATATAATAACAGCTTACAATACAGTACAATGCAACAAGTCTCACTAGACTAGTGTTTCAAGGCCAATCCAGCGCCAGGAAGGAAAAGTTTTCCCACTACGCTGCGCTGCCATCAGCGTTGTAACGTTTTGGTGCTACCTGTTGAGAACTTAAAGAACTATTATAGTTCAGGGTTCTCTTTTAAGATGTCACCGCGGTCGCCACGGTTGTGCGCATGCGCGAAGCTGGTGCATTCGACTGCTATTTCATTGGGCGGGCGTTTCGAACAACACAATGCGCCCGTTCTACGCTTCGCCGGTCGGGCGGCCAAGGTAACGCAGCCCCATTGTTTGTGCCGGCGGCTTTTTACCCGTATTAGTAATAGTGTGGCTTGTTTACGTACGGGCCGAGTCGGAGAACTCAGCCGCGCCAGAACAGCAGTCAAGCGGAATTATATACCCTTCACTGAGCCGTTACTGGATTGTAGGTTTGTTTTGTTGGGGGGGGGGGGGGGGGAGGAGACCTGTGTACAAGTTTGTAGGATTGCCGCTCGATGCTATTTTTAATAATCGATAATCGAAATTGTCATTCGACTTTTTAATCTATTATTATTCGATGTTTGAAGACATAATTGATAAAGAAAAAGACAAAAACAACTTACAGATACGCACACACGCACTCACGCACACTCACACACGCACATTCATGCACACTCATGCCCGCGACGCACATCACGCAGACTCACTCGCGCACATTCATGCACACATGTACACTGACGCTCACTTGCACACATTAAAACACACTCACACATGCTCACGCACACTCACACATACTTCGTACACCCGCACAATCGCGCACACACGCACCAAACGCACGCACGCGCACGAACAAATTACAGTGAGGGTTAACACGCAAAAATATATCATCGTCTAAACAACAGTTCTTGTGTGGCCTTCTTGTAGAGAGATTTTGAAGATATCTAATTGTGGATTAAGAGAGTTGAATGTTTCTTGAATTCTGTTTTATTATTGTATTTAAAGATGTCTATGCAGCTGCTGGGAATGTTGAAACTTGAAAGTAATCTTTTGTTTGGTGTTTCTGGAAGGTACGTGAAAATTAACAAACTGAATGAGGTCGGAATCTAGAAGATTGTTGATCACTTTAAAAGGGACAGCGTCTTAGGTAGTCGCACCTGTGATACTGTACACCCTGTTATGCGCACACTATCTGGATGAAGCACTGCTGCACGCGTTCCAGCCTACTGATGTGGGTCGCATGGTAGGAATTGAAACTCACAAAAGCATAGTCTGAGTGAGGCCGCACTAAACCTGTGTAAAGACACCATAGAGTTTTCGTCGAGAAATCTTTGGCGCAATTTCTTCGTATAAAACCGAGCAGTTTAAGCGCCTTAGAAGTTGAGAGGGAGATGTGCGTTGTGTACGAGAGGTCGCTGCTGAGCGTGACACCGAGGTCTCTGACGTGATACACTTTAGTTAGGGTTTTTCCATTGAGTTGATAAGCCTTCTATTTACAACAGTAGTCTATGTCGACTATGCGATGTCTAGACCTACTATCTATTCCAATGTGTGTTACATTGAAACTTATTTTATGCCAACATGTTAAAATAAATAATTGTATTTTGTAGTTGTTACTTGTAAGTATTTATTGAGATTCCCTCACCTTCCCACTACCTTATACAATAACGCCAACTTGCTGTTCTTGTGGGGTGATAAAGAGCTGACTCATATTTTTACGACCACTTTATGGATGCATTAGGCCTAGAACAATGCTGTGTGTTCCCCACGGCAACAGTGGATCTTGCTGTGACCTCACCCGACGGGGTATCTGTTGTCACCGGCCTCGAGTCTCTTGACGTGACCTTCGCTTATCCACAGGCCCCGCCACGTCAAGCTGCACAGAACGTGTGGGATGACGTCAGAAGGGCGGTCACCGACCGTCACTGGGATTCCCTTGCGGGGAAGTCCGCTTTCTATACACAGTAGCTTCAGAATGTGATCAGCACACGTGACCCATTCATGCCCCAAGGAAGGGACAATTCCCACCGTACTATCACGAGCAGGGGTTAATTTGAGCCGGAACGCACCGGAACGCAGTTCCGATTCCTTTTCCGAAACAAGAACGCGCGTTCCGGTATTATTTCATAACGTAGGTTACTCCTTAAAAATTCATGAATAAATTCGTATCTGAAAATTTCACAAATATATTTTTATTTATTGGTACGAATGCAAGTTATTCAAGTTTATGCATTACCCCTCACTAGCCAGACCCAAATACATAGGCAATAACCTTCTGACTGACCACTGACACTAAACAGATAACTTATTAATAATTACATATTATCTGTGCTCACAATGTGTAAATGTGGGCGGGGTTGGTGACAAATTATATTTGACAACAAAATATGCGTTCCGGTTCCATTTCAATTACAAATTAAGCCCTGATCACAAGGATACTTTACTTGCACTGGAGAACAAGTACAGCGCATGGTTATTGTGGAAATCGCACCCCAATCCACATACTAGAACCACTTCCTGTTTTCTGCGTTTTCTCTTCCAATTCACTCGTTAGGAGAGACTGTAGGCAGCACGTCTTTTCTATAACCAATCAAGTGCAAACAAACCCTAAACGTTTCTGGTCAATGATCAACTCTAGACGTACCGGTGAAATCTCAACGTATACTAAGTGAGGTTAAACTCAATGACATCAAAGCCAGCGGTGATGACAGGCCTCAACTATTCAGCTCCTATTTTTATTCTAATTTTTCGCTAGTCAATAAAAATCCGGTATCACCCCCCAAAATAATAGTGTAACTTGTCAGAGTATCTCTGCTATCTCTACCACAGTAGCTGAAATCTCACAACTAATAGATAACCTCGCTGAGTCTCGTGGGTCTTATTTGGATAAAATTAGTGCAATTTTTATTAAAAACTGTCGTGATACTCTTTCTACCATTTTGTGTAATATTTTTAACTGTTGTTTTAAGAAGGGTTGTTTTTCATCTATCTGGAAACATGCTAATGTTACACCTTTTTTGAAAATCAGGTAGTAGATGTGAAAAATTATCGTCCGATCTCGCTTTTACCAATATTTGCCAGCCTGTGTGACAAAATAATATACCATCGCCAAGTGACCTTTGTACACCCTTATCTGTCACAAGCCCAGCACGGTTTCTTCGCTAACAAATCATGTAACTGTTTTATTATTGACTGCAGCGCATTGCTGTCTCTCTGTCTCTCTTCTTGTTTATAGAATTTTTGTTTTTGTTGTATTGTCATCCTTGTTGTTGGTTATTTAGTTTTAACGTTCACGGCTATTTGCATAAACTACTGAATGTTTACATTTGAATAAATAAATAAATAAATAAATAAATAAATAAATAAATAAATAAATAAA
>OX246743.1:28370478-28480334 GCA_945910005.1 Isoperla grammatica
TAAGAGGATGGATTGCTTTAAAGAATTTGTACAAAGGAAAATTGCTTCTGCTCCACCCACGAGGTGGTACTTTTCGTAAATACTGTGTATGTGAATAAGGACAGTTTGATCGAATGTTTTGAACATATTAGGGACACAGAAATAAAAGACAGAAGTGCTTGTACTCAAGCGACAGGGTTCGTGAAACTTAAAAGATCCGCAATTTCTATTCTGGCTAACATTTTACCATAAAATAATGCCTTATGTTACAGTTTTCTTTGATTCTATACAACAAAGAAACAATGATTCTATTAAAGTTAAGGAATTTTACTAACACTTCCGCAAGGTGTGTTGACATCGACAATAGCCGAGTAACCGCACCGCTGCTCTTGAAGTTTGTGATACTATAACGAACACTATTACCAACAGATTTTAAAATTCAGATCATTTGTGTGCTTCGCAGTTGTTTTGCGTTAAAAGATTAGAACAATATAGCGCGAAATTTCAAGAAAGCGATTTCCAGTCAACTCTGTGGTCATATTCTTAAGTCAACAGCCAGAAGTTTAAACGGAGCTGGAGCCTGGAAGTGTTGTATTCTCGAACAGATCTGCCACTGCATCCGGTGCTACGCCACTATTACAATTCTTTTTGGAAAATAAGTTGTCACGTACTTTTTCGGAATGTGTTACCACGTGTTACTGTTTTGAAAAGAATACTTTGACGAGTGGTGATAGGCGGAGCTTGAGCTGAGTACTGTGTCACGTGACTAGCAGTTGGGAAAAGTCCCTACTGTCCGGACAAATCCACGCAAAACACATCCACACTTATCTCGTTCTAGCTGGTATAATATTCATTTTTAAGATCTAACCTGGAAAACATAATTAGTTCACATACCAGTGGTCAATATGAAGGTTATTTCAAAATTATAGACGAAGTAGTTAACTTGTTATAACAATTCACGCACTAAAGAGGATAAAATGAGCAAGGTGTGTTTTGTTTTTTCAACTTCAATTGGCGAAAAACTAATGATCGGATTTTGACGAGAGTTTCTTTAGCATGTGTTCCAATAATGTGAGACAATAAACAAATAAACTTTCTAGATAGAAATTGCTCAGAACGAAAATTCATAGCATGCACTAATATGCAAGGTGCTTAGTTTCACGGTCAAAACCGCTACTTTTGAGGCCCAACCGCTACACGCTACACCCTGCATATTATTGCATGCTATGAATTTTCGTTCTGAGCAATTTCTATCTAGAAAGTTAATTTGTTTATTGTCTCACATTATTGGAACACATGCTAAAGAAACTCTCGTCAAAATCCGATCATTAGTTTTTCGCCAATTGAAGTTGAAAAAACAAATCACGCGTTTCTCATTTCATCCTCTTGATGCTTGAATTGTTATAACAAGTTAACTACTGTGTCTATAATTTTTAACTAACCTTTATATTGACCACTGGGATGTGAACTTACTACGCTTTCCTATAGGTTTTACCTGAAAAGTGAATATTATAACAGCTAGAACGAGATAAGTGTCGTACATTAAGCGCGTGAAAGCGTAACAGTTCGCGGATTTGTCCCAACTATGGGCGCCACGTTCCTTCGTGACGTCAGGGGGCGGGTAAATCACCACTCGTCCAATGACAACTGTAGAAAGTGAAAGGTGTTTTTCTACTCTAAGCCGAATAAACATTCCTTAGAAATATACAATGGCAGCAGAAAGGTTGACTGCACCGGCTATGCTCTCTCTCGAGAAGACTAGCGGGTAATCGAGAAATTCGCTGCGTCTTTATGAAACGAGTAGAACTAGTATACAGACATTAAAGCATCAGGTAAGTGTGCGTGTGCTGTTATTTATTATCTTCTAAATGAAGACTAACTACCGTTTTTAAATGTTAACTGATTTGTGTCCTACCCATTTCAAACCTCACAAGCCGCCACTCGTCTGCTCAGATTAAATTACCAACAGATCTGAAGATATACTGACTATGTCTGTCCAGGTCAAACGAATGTAACAACAGCTTGGATGTGTGTTGCGGAGGTCCCGACGTGCGTTCGTCAAGGTTAAGTGCAGTCACGACGCCGGCCCCTACGATCACTAACGCTGCCCCTACGATCACCGACGCTGCCCCTATGATCACCGACGCTGCCCCTATGATCACCGACGCTGCCCCGTGTGGTTGTGGGAACCCGGACGGGCTCGGCTTTACGCCTGGAGCCGAGGACGGGGAGACGAACTTCGGCGAGTTTCCGTGGGTCGTCGCGGTGCTGCGAAGAGAGGTACACGTAGACGGTTCCATACGCAACACATACGAGTGCGGAGGTTCCCTCATTCACCCCCAGGTGGTGCTGACCGCTGCGCATTGCGTTGTTTCGTAAGTCAAGCAAATGCTCTGTTTTTGCATGTTCGCTTTACAACAATGAAACAAATGAACACATACTTCCTTGGTCTTATCATAGGTTACAACTCATACTTACCTGGCGTAGGGGTTACCGTGATCAACAAGGCGGTGACTCTTGCCAATTAAACTGCCCTCTCGATTGCAATATATCGAGGAGCAATTAACCAAACAGCTTTGGGATCCGCCTGTTCTGAGTGGTTCGAACGCAAGATTACTCTCAGACAGGAATCCAATAAGCAGAAGAACAGAAGATTTAGGGGCCTCACCCCGTGTCCTTTTCCTTCAAGTTTTAACTTCTTCCCATTCCTCCCTTATCCTTCTCCTCCCTTCCCCTTTCTCCCCTTACCACCAACGCGACCGCGGAAATTCCCCCGCGATCGTGACGGTGCTGGGTCTTACACCCTCCCTCCCTTCCCTTATCCCGCTCACCAACGCGACCGCGGAAGGGTTCTATCCCCCGCGCTAGTGGCGGTGTCGGGTGTTTCACCCTCTCTCTTCCCTTTCCTCACCCCCTCCCTCCCCTCCCAGATAGTAAACTATCACATCCATAGCCATGGTTTTCCCGCCATTTCACCCGAAGGCCACGCCCACCGCTGGTCTTCCCCAGTTCTTGCCTCATAAGAGGGCCACAACTAAACCATCGCACCCTGGTACCTCCACCGCGATGCTACCCCCGATCATCCCGCCCCTTATGGCAGCTACCACGTCCAAGCCACGCACTCCTGAACCACCTCCAGTGTGGACCAAGATCCCACTGAAGGTGAAGGAGCCGCGAAAGGGCCGTTACTCCTTCCCCATAATTTCGGCCGATCCAAAGGTCCCTACATCAGCTCCACTACCCGATAAACCAGTCCCAGGCAGGCCAGTTACGCCCACCGCAAATCGGTTTCTGGCCCTAGATGCCGACTGCGACATCATGTCGGACGACGACAACTCCCTGGTCATAGACTCCGGCGCTGAAAGCGAGATGGAGCTATGCCAGTCTCAACCCTCGACCAGCCGAACAGTGCGTCCGAAACGTCGCCGGACCCACTCGCTTTCCCCCGAATCAGACGCGTCTTCTGTCCGCTCTACCGCATCCAGGCCACCGAAACTCCATGCATAACGTGCCACTCCCAGCTCCGGAATCCACAAACCGGTAGCTCAGCATCCCCCAGCCACTCACTCGGACCAAGCAAACCCCGGGACTGCCAATCAGCACTCCTCTGACTCGAAATCCCCGCTCATCCTCCTATACAACATCGAGAACTATTCCTCTTTGGTCACCCTATTGGCCAAGGCCACCAAAGGGGCATATACCATCTCGGCAACAGCGGAAGCGTTTCGCATTAAACCCAATCTCCGACAAACCTATGACGAGATTTTCAAGTATTTAAACGTGCATAAACTACTGTTTCACACTTTCCCGACCGTAGAACAGAGACAGAAACGTCTCGTAATTCGCGGTCTTTCCTCCTCTGTGCCAGTCGAGGATATAAAAATTGATTTGACGGAGCAGGGCGTCAATATCGTTGACCTCCGTCAAATCTTGCATAATGGCGACTCTCCGTCCACTCGTCGACCCATGCCCTTGTTTGTTGCCACTGTCTCTCTCTTTGACACCGGCGTCCCCCTTCATACAGTCACCATCATCTGCCACCACAAAGTGACATTTGAACGTTACCGTGGCCAATCAGGTCCACGGCAATGTTTCAATTGCCAGCAATTTGGCCATTCATCGGCCTTCTGTCATCTTCCGCCGGCGTGCTTTAAATGCGCCCAGGCCCACAAGTCAGCGCATTGCCCCAAATCCCCCGACTCACCCGCCACTTGCGTCAACTGCAAACAAGACCACCCAGCCTCGTACCGTAAATGCAAGGCATATCTTGATGCCTGTGATGCCGGAGCACAGAGCAACCAACATCAGCCAGGCCGTCCGGTAACAAACCGCCGCCAAAAACAACCACCTCCTCCGCCTGTAGCTTCACAACAGTGTGCTAGCTTCCCCTCAGCCACCTTCAGTGCCGCATTTCCCCCACTAGTCTCGTACGCGCAAGCTGTCCAGGCCTCGACACCACAACAGACTCCACCTGACCTAACTGATGTACCACACACCAGTCCGTCACAGTCTTCTAAACCCCATGGCCCAGTTCCCGCCCCACGGCGACCACGTGGCCATGTACCACCTTCACAACCGCCGCCTCCACTGCTGCCGCCTCTACTTGCTCCCCAAGGTCGTAACCCGGCCTGGATTATCATCGGCCAAATAGCTGATGCCCTCATCGCCTATTCCAGCGACCCCATCATTTCCACCCTAGCTACCCTTCTTAAAACACTCATCTCTGCACCAAACAATGGCTAAGCTGGAATTGAAATTACTGGCGTGGAACGCCAATGGAGGAGTTCGTCGCAAAACGGCAGAACTCATCCACCTTGTCCATCAACTTTCCATAGACATCATTCTCATCTCATCAATGAAACACACCTACTTCCTTCTGACAACTGGTCTATTCCCGGCTTCCAAATTCTCCGTAACGATCGACTGACAGCGTCTAAACGTACGAGAGGGGGTGGTACTGCCATTCTCTCTCGCTCTACAGCCGCCGTCGTTCAAGAGCCCACCCCCCTTCTTTCTGCGGTCGAAGCCACTATCGCAATTGTGAAAACAGCTGCTGGCCCGATGCGATGCATCGCAGCATACTCGCCCCCAAATAAACATTTCACTGGCACCGACTTCACTTCCCTCTTCACTTCACAAATGCCGACTGTTCTGGCGGGTGACTTAAATGCCAAACACCATCTTTGGAATTCGGCTGTCAACAACACACGGGGACTTGCTCTTCTTCGTTTCATCACGTCTACCAACCTTAGAATCAATGTCACTGGGCCTGTCGAACCAACATACCACCACTATCGGGACACTACCCCTCCTGATGTGCAAGACATTGCCATTATTCGGAACATCCACACATCTTACGATATTTCGACAGTCCAGGCACTCACATCCGACCATAATCCGATCCTCATAAATATTGGTAACAAACTTAATTACCAACCACCTACCCCCCGTTTCTCATACGGCAAAGCCGACTGGCAGCGCTTCCGTAATCATATTCATAACCGCCTCACTGCCCTCCCACTTCCACTTCTCGACTCATCTTCAGCTATCGATACGTCGATCTCCTTCCTATCGGCTCTTATCCGTCAGGCAGCTACTGTTGCAATCCCCAAATACACACCGTCGCCCTCAACACATCTGTCTTTACCACCTGCCCTTCGTGCATGTGTGCGACAGAAAAATCGAGCCCGTCGGCGCTGGCAAGCGTTCCGAACGCCAGACTTCAAGGCCGAATACGACAGACTGCAACGTGCACTCGACCGCGATATTGCCGACCATTTGTCATCTCAGTGGGAGGCAAAACTCTCAACCCTCTCATACCACGACAGCTCCATCTGGCGGATGGCCAAGACGCTACAGAAGTCGAAAGCACCCAATCCCCCGATCCTCACACCTGCAGGCTGGGCACTTAGTAGCCCGGACAAAGCCGAGGCAATCTCGCGCAGTCTGGAGATGGCCTTCATCCCAAATCCACCAGTTCCTGGCGAACCTGATTTGGATAGGTTAATGAAAATCTACTTTTCAAAAACTGTGTGCCCGGAACCCCCACCAGAGTACAACTTACAGCCCTTTGAACTACGTACCATCTTTTCCAATTTAAACCCCCGTAAAGCCCCTGGTCCCGACGGTATAGGAGCGGTGCTGATTCGACAACTTCCCGGGTCAGCTGTGGCAGTCCTCTTCCATATTTATGAACGGTGCCTCACTACGTCATATTTCCCAAAAAATTGGAAAATGGCCAAAATTATCTCAATCTTAAAACCCGGGAAACCGCCGTCAGACCCGTCCAGCTACAGACCAATCAGCCTTCTCAATGTCATGGCCAAAATGCTTGAGTCACTGGTCCTAACTCGCATCAAGCGACATTTAGCCGAAAACACCATTATCCCCCAGTATCAATTTGGTTTCGTAGCAAACACCTCTACGGAACATCAACTTTTACGTCTCACAAATCGCATCTCCCATGGTTTCAATAACAAGAAAGTCACAGCCGTTGCTTTGGTCGACATTGCCAAAGCTTTCGACTCAGTCTGGCATGCTGGCTTGTTATTGAAACTAGCCCGGTACAAATTCCCCCTGCATATCATTCACTTTCTCCAATCATTCCTCCACAAACGAAGTTTTCGGGCATCCTGGCTGGGGTCACTGTCTTCACTACGCAAAATACGCGCAGGAGTACCTCAGGGATCAGTACTCAGTCCAACTCTATTTAATATTTACACGGCGGACATGCCAGAAATGCCCAAGGGTGTTGATGTGCATCTCTTTGCGGATGATGACGCCATTGCTGCCACCTCTCGCTCCGCAAAACTTGCTGTCAAACACCTCCAAGCTGGTCTGGATTTAATGTCCCCATGGTATGCCAAATGGCGATTCAAACTTAATGTTGGCAAAACTTTAGCCACCATGTTTACTACTGGTCATGCCCCCAAACATTCTCCCCTCTTTCTGGACGGTGTCCCGATCGCATGGTCTAAAACAAATCTGTACCTGGGTGCATTATTAGACCGCCGTCTTAGCTGGAACCATCATGTAGACAAAGTGATGCAAAAGAGTCGTAACAAAATGTTTGCTCTTCGGTCAATACTGAGGTCTCCAGTTATTGCAGAGAAAGACCGTCTTTGGATCTACACGACCGTTATCCGTCCCACATTTCTCTATGCCGCTCCCGTATGGGGCACCACATCATATACTAATTTTCTAAAATTACAGCGCCTCCAAAATACTGTCCTCCGAGTGGTGATGCACCTGCCCAAATACACCCCCATCGTTCCGCTCCACACTTCTCTGGATCTACCTTTGGTAGACAAGTTGGTTCAGGATCGATCCCTTAAATTCTTTAACTCTTTATCACGGCACCCAAACCCTCTCGTGAGGTCACAGTTGGACTTTATGCCCAACCCTCATGATAGATTTCTCCGTCCAATCGCGAGCATAAACACCCTTGAATTCAGGCCTCCCAACCCAAAGGCATGTGGACGCCACCGCAACATTCGCCTTCCCCTCTTCGCCAAGAAAAGACGGGTGAGGTAGTACCTCTATTCATTCCCAGGACCCTTCCTGAACTTACCTATTTATTCCGAGTAGTTGTAAACCCAACCTCTTCTATTAATTTCATACTTATATCACTCTAAATTCTTTCTGCCTTCGGGCCATTTCATTCTTTTTCCAAACGTTCTGCCTTCAGCAACAAAACCATCACATCTATTCTTATCATCCTTCTCTTAAGGACACTGTCCGGTCGAGATTGTCAAGCAAAAGGAAACTGTACCTTATTGCCACCATCCAAAGCTCCAAAGAAAAATGAATGGAACCACAATGGTGAAGCCACAAATTATCAGAAAAGGTCGTAACCATGGTGACTTTCACTAGTTCAATGTATATTATGTTGTCACGTGCAAGAATTATCCTGCCCATCACTAGCCTCAAACGAGGAAGATGGTATTGTGGAGATCATAAATGTCAATCACCCCCATTATTCATCAAACCACCCACCTTCTCAGCCGGTACCGACAGCTACAAACTTCACGGCCAAACAACTTTACCACTATCAGTTGTCTGTGACTATACGGATACTGCTAACCCAGTAGGAGGCGAATGTCCCCTTTTTGTAATCGAGTCCTACACCGTCCTTTCCGATAGGACGTAAAGCCGATGGTCCCCTTGGTACTTTTCGACAGGAGTAGGCTACGTGCCGGTACCGGGTTTCCCCTCCTTCCTTAATTATTATCATCATCATCATCATCATCATCATCATCATCATCATCATCATCATCATCATCATCATCATCATCATCATCATCATCATCATCATCATCATCGTCATCATCATCATCATCATCATCATTATCATTATCATCATCATCATCATCATCTTCATCATCATCATCATCATCATCATCATCATCATCATCATCATCATATCATCATCATCATCATCATCATCATCATTATCATCATCATCATCATCATCATCATCATCATCATCATCATCATCATCATAATCATCATCATCATCATCATCATCATCATCATCATCATCATCATTATCATCATCATCATCATCATCATCATAATCATCATCATCATCATTATCATCATCATCATCATCATCATCATCATCATAATCATCATCATCATCATCATCATCATCATCATCATCATCATCATCATCATCATCATCAACATCATTATCATCATCATCATCATGCATCGTTGTTTATCATCATTCATCGTTGTTATACTGGTCAGTGTAAGATAAATGGCATAAAATGCTGCATGTGGCCAATTCATAAATAAATAAATAAATAAAACATATTTATTATGTCATAAATAAACTCTAAAACTTTGAAACAAAACTCTGCGTCTGAGATTAATTCTGCTCCTCCAGGTTGAAACTCGACGATCTCATAATACGCGCTGGGGAGTGGGACACGCAAACTACCGACGAACCCTATCTTCACCAGGAGCGATCGGTCCGTAAAGTCATCATACACGAGGATTACGATGACGACTTGCTGTTCAATGACATCGCTCTTCTGATCCTTCAAGAGCCGGTGACTACAGGTGCACACATCAACGTTGTCTGCCTACCCACACAGGGAGAGACCTTTGACCATACTCGCTGCTTTGCCGGGGGTTGGGGAAAGGATGCGTATGGTATGTACCATATTTACCTAAATTAAAAACTATAATTATTTCCATTTTTTATAGTTAAAATATCGGGAGTCGTCTTAAATCGCATATTAAAATAAGATGTTTTCTAATTTTAAATTCTTAAAATATTACATGAAAAAAATATATTTTTTTTAAAACAACGCTTATATTTAAATGCACTTAAAAGTAACAAATAAATTTTCGCCCAACAAATTTTTGCCTCAGTCGGAAAATAAAAGCGTTGGGCGCTTTCCCTGCATAAACAGCAGAATACTGCAATATATGTCAATACCGAAAGCGCCCAACGCTTTTATTTTCCGAGTGAGGCAAAAATTTGTTGGGCGAAAATTTACTTTTTACTTTTTAGTGCATTTAAATATAAGCGTTGTTTTAAAAAAAAATATATTTTTTTCATGTAATATTATTTTATACTTTTTAGTCTTAAAGAATCTTGCAATCGAATATATATCGAATATCGATTAATTAATTATGATGGTTTAATTGATTATTTAGTAAATATGACAATTGATTCATGTATTGTCATTAAGAATACGTCTGTGTGAAAACTTTCAGCTCAATTCGACGTTCGAAAGTGGGTGTTTTATCGATTCCCATATAAAACATCAATTCAATTCATTCAATTGGCAGTCACTCTGGTGTTTGGAGCTGTGCTTTTCTGCCAACCCCCATTCACTTTTGTAGTAAATGGAAATGATTAATAAAATAATAAAATAAAATAATTAATTATGATGGCTTAATTGAATATTTAGTAAATATGACAATTGATTCATGTATTGTCATGATTAATTAATTGACTATTTCTAGTAAATATGACAATTGATTCGTGTATTGTCATTAAGAGTACGTCTGTGTGAAAACTTTCAGCTCAATTCGACATTCGGAAGTGGGTTAAACATCGATTCCTATATAAAACATTAATTAATTATGATGAATTAATTGAATATTAAGGAAATATGACAATTGATTCGTGTATTGTCATTAAGAATACGTCTGTGTGAAAACTTTTAGCTCAATTTGACGTTTGGAAGTGGGTGAAATATCGATTCCCATATAAAACATCAATTAATTAATTATGATGGCTTGATTGGTTATTTAGTAAATATGACAATTGATTCATGTATTGTCATTAAGAATACGTCTGTGTGAAAACTTTCAGCTCAATTCAACGTTGACAAGTGGGTGAAATATCGATTCCCATATAAAACATCAATTAATTAATTTTGATGAGTCAATTAATTATTTAGTAAATATGACAATTGATTCGTGTATTGTTATTAGGAATACGTCTCTGTGAAAACTTTCAACTCGATTTGACGTTGGAAAGTGGTTTAAACATCGATTTCCATATAAAACATTAATTAATTAATTATGATGAATTAAATACAAATAAGTAAATAAGACAGTTGATTCAAGTATTGTCATTAGGAATACGTATGTGTAAAAAATTTCAGCTTGATCGGACATTTAGAAGTAGGTGGAATATAAACATCGATTTCCATATAAAACATTAATTAATTAATTATGATGAATTAATTGACAATTTAGTAAATATGACAGTTGATTAATGTATTGTCATCAGGAATACGTCTGTGTAAAAAATTTCAGCTTGATCGAACACCTAGAAATAGGTGGAATATCGATTCAAAGATTCCGTCCAGACAAACAAGGCAAGTTAATATAAGCGTTGTAAAAAATAGGAGGTCGTCTTAAATTTGAGGTCGTCTTCTATTGGGGTAAATACGATACTATACCCAGTACTTACGGCTACTTACGGCTCGTATGAAAATATCTAATCGAAGTTGTTCTTTCACCTGTTTACAGGTAAGGACGAACCTTACGCAGTCATATTGAAGAAAATTGAGTTACCTATTGTGCCTCACTCAACGTGCGAGAATGCGCTTCGCACCGCTCGGCTTGGACCCTATTTCGAGCTGGATGATAGCTTCGTTTGTGCCGGAGGAGAAAACGGGATTGACACTTGCCAGGTATGTTGGCACAACCAAACAATAGTTATCAAATATTTATTCTTGTCCATGTCCACAAAACAGAGCATAAATTATATTTTATGTCAATAATTAAATAAAAATTTAGTTTAAATTTAAACAAAATTCAAAGGAAAATTGACGGGAAAAATAGTAGAGACAGATCAAGATTAGAAATTATGAAACGTGGATTATCCAACAGTGGAATTTAACAGATGGCAGTCTAGAGAATAGAATAAAGAGCTGTTTTAAATATAAGAAGAAGATTGATAACAAGAACGGTTAAACCCCGCAAGTGGAATACTATTTTACATTTGTCCACTAAAATTATAAATGAAACGCGTGCGTGCATGATTATGTCGATAGAAAATGCGTCTAGTTTGTCCCCTATTCCTGGAAGTTGTGACTTTGTGACAAATCTCTTTAATTGATATCTAAGTTTAGCACTGGTAGAGTTCTAAACATAATCACAGGTTATATTGTTTGCTTAGTTTTACGTAAATATCAGTTTTAGTGAGTTATGATGTCACAAAGCGACAACTTTCGGAAATAGGCCCTGCTATACAAACTGCTGTCTACATCACTGCACTTGTTGCTTACAGGGAGACGGGGGCAGCCCCCTAGTTTGCCCCCTGGTCGACAATCCCAGTCAATTCAAGCAGGTGGGCATCGTGTCTTGGGGTCTGGAATGCGGACGAGATAAGGTTCCAGGGGTCTACGCGAATGTTGCGAGGCGAAGGAACTGGATCAACCAGAAGATGATTGCCAATAACTTCAGCACAGACTCTTACACTTACACAAAATAGGATTTATAAAACTGTGGTGTTTCACAGGCTTACTACCGGCCTTGAATGAACTTACAAGCTTAGCTTGCTGTTCAATCCATAATAAAATAACACATCATTTTTAATAGAATTCTTTACATGTTTCAATTCTAGAAATTATGTTTTTTGTGAAATTTCATTAAAATATTGTTATTTGTTGAAAATTGTGTTGTTCATTGATAATTATTTAATGTTCCCACGACCATTCTGCTCTCAAAGTAGAGGGTTGATCTCAGGTATACTCTTATAAATGAAATAGTTAGCAAACATTTGTCACTTTATTGTTCCGTATCGAATAGATATATATTATGGTAGCTTGATAGCCTACCATTATTTACATCAGTGTTTTGGTTTTCCTGCCATAATAGTTTTTGAAACTGTCAATATAAATGAAAACATGTTCTTAAAATTAAAAACAACACTCTCTTCTATTAAGAACTTAATCTTGAATCTAATATCTATACGTTTTACCAAGATTATCTATTATTAATAGTGTTATAAAATTAATTAATTAAGCTTATTAATTAATCAGAGCTATTTATCCGCAGAAATAGTTGCAATAAGAAACAGTGAAATAGTGAAATAACAAGCAACTGGTTCACAACCGACGACTAGTTGCTTATTTCAGTAGTCAAAGCAGCGCCTTAATTGTGTAGACCTATACTTACTATCATTGACTATTACAGCAAAATATCAAATGCAATTTGCTACTGTTTTCGTTTTGATTTCCGTAGTTGACCTTCTACGACTCTTCTGCGTTCTGATTGGTTCGTCATAAGGTGCATCATGGGAAGTTGAAATAAGAAATGGAATTGATTCATTTCTTATGACTATTTCAATCCACTGTGACGGATTTCCACAGCATTGTTATTGTATGTTCCAATTCGCTTAAACGTTATTGCTATTTCACTAAACCAACTCTTATTTCAATTGTGAGCCGCGTTTTAACAAAAAAAAGCAGTTTGAAGAATGAAAATATGTGATCTAGCCGCCAAGATTTCATGTTTTAGTTACTTACCTACTTACTAATGACGTTTCCGAACGCCTTTCTATCGTTCCAAGGTCCATGACTTGACGCCATCAACAATCTATACCCTCAGTTTATTGCTTGTTGATTGTCGATAGCTTTTTACATCTAGACGTGAACTTGGACTTATAGCAACGATAGAGCCGGCTTTCAGAAGGCCTAGTTCAGCATTGAACTTTGCTGGAACGCTCTCCCGAGCTGGGCCCAGCACGGAGGTAAAAACTCGTAAGCCCGAGGGCTGGACTGGGAGGGAGTATGATAGTTCGAACTGCGAAAACAAATTATGTTCAAACAGCTCTTTGTTCAAAGGGCAAAGGAAAGCCTTACAAACACATAGGCCAAACACAAAGTTTGACCTATATGTGGGCAAAAAGGGTAATACAATATATCTAAATTATTGTCATCAACATGTAAAGATTGAGCCCAAATAAAAATACTATGCAGGGTACAATATACCGCAAATATATTTGTTTTATACCCAGGGATGTAATTTATTTTTTAGGTAGCATATGCAAAGGAAAGCCCCCCCCCCCCCCCCCATGACACCACTGCTCCTACCCTCCAAGAGGCACCTTTATTAGATTTCATTTTAAACCTTAAAATGTTGTGAGTCGTGAGAACATTGCCCATCCTTCCTGTGGAGGTTGGGTTTCTTTCTTTTCTCTTGTTCTTTTATTCACTTTTTGTTTCACATTTCCATTGGGTTTATTGTAGTGCAGGTATAATTTGGTATAATTGTATACCTATGCGAGTTGACTGGGGAATATGAGTCATTTTTTTTTTAGCATTTTACTAGATTAGGGGTAACTTCCTGAATACAAAAATATTTTATTTCGATGAAGTTTCATTTATAAAAACGAGTTGAAAGTTTCACACATATTTATGGCGGGAAAAACGGGTCATACGTCACTTTCCATGTATCAGCAATCAACCAATCATAAAATGATGAATAAAATAACACTTATTTGGAAATTATCATATCCAAAATCATATAAAATCGAATTAATGTCTAGTACGCCTAATAATTAATTTTAAAGTCCAATTACTATAAAAACAATAATTCCAAACCTATTTTCATAGAATATCAGTAAATATTGGCAGACTTGACAACGGGTTGAGTAAAAATTTTGACAAGGTTACCTTGATGACCTTGAAAATTTGATTGTTTCGTCTAGGAGGCGGTGGCAAAGTCATTCATATTATAAGCAGTGATTTTCATGGATTGTGACGTCACATACCGTTTAAAAATAATAGTGCGGGAAACAGATAATCAAAATATTTGAACATTAAGAAGTATAATGAGTTAATTTTAAAACTTTTAAATTAGGTTTCTGATGTTTTTAGAGTTTAGATGAATAACAATATATTCCACGTACTTTCAGAGCTGTAGAAAATTCAAGCACATTCCCTAGTGAATTGGAGTACTGGGGGAAGTACAGGAATATGATTTTCGATATTATCGTTCATTCCCAGATGCTGTAAAGTGTAAAACAACTTTAGACTAGTTGTGATATTTACCAAGTATTGGCTGCAGTTATTATAAATACTATGGATTTATTATTGAATACGTCTCTATGAATCGAATCTTTTCTTGTGTGTAGATTTGTTCTTTCGCGCGCAAATTATACACAGCCTTCTAGAACGTGTTTGGGATGTTTTAAACCTAAAGAAGGCCATACATCAGCTGTTTGAGGCAAAGCAATGGCTGACAGGTGTCATGTTTTGCTGTCTAGTTTACGTGTTAAAAAACGTGATTTAAAGCCAATTAATGTGTATAAATTTAGGGTTGAATGTTAAAAGTGAGACATTTATTGTCTGGTATTTATGCAAACGTAATTTATTGTTTACCATGTGTCTGTAAAAACTTCTAGCATGGCGAATCCATTTGAAAGTGTTATGGAAGATGACATAAAGGACTTGCAGTTATTTAACAAGGAAATCAAAGATATTAGTTATGATGATGTCGCATCTAAACTTATCAATGATAATTTATTGTTGACGGCCCTAGAACTCCACACTGAGTTGTTTGAAGCTGGCCGCCAAGTGTCCAAGCTGAAGGAATTCTTTTCAAACCCTGGAAATTTCGAGCAAGCATCTGCTACTCGACTAGACTCTTCATCATCAATACGTTAGTACTGTTATCCTAGGCTACTAGAGAAATCCGATATTTAGTGCAGTGAATTTAGAAGGAATCTTCATTTCCTGCGACCTTATTCTCATAGGCCTAGGCCCTACCTGTAGAGTCGGACCTAGGCTCAAGTCCTAGGCCTTAGGCCTACAATGGCTCGAAGAGGTTATGAGTTGACAAGTTTAAAATAATTACCCAGAAGGTAGGCCTAGATATTTCAAATCTCAAATTAATCTTGTACAATTCTCTTCATTGTAGCTCGGTCTTCAAGTCAAGTCACTCTCGACTCTTTGGATCTCACGAGGTATTCGGAAGACGGAGAAAGGGGAACCGACGAAAGGGTGGCAGTGTTGGAGTTTGAGTTGCGCAAGGCAAAGGAGACGATCGTTGGCCTTAGAGCCAATCTTACCGTTGCTGCCGAGTCTGAAAACACGACGCCCGAACTCGGTTCGGCGAAGCTACCCACCAACGAGACTATCAAGCCGCATGAACAGAGAGCTCTCAACTTTCTACTCAACGAGTACCTATTGATGCACGGTTACAAGTTGACCTCAATTACCTTTGCGGATGAAAACGAACATCAGGTAGGTTCCTCTAGAGTGTTATTCCTGCTGACAGTAAACCTGGCTGAAATTGACATGGATAATCAAATCAAAATAGACGATGTAGCCTAATCATTCCTATGCCTATATAGCAGTGATTTATTTGAACATTTGTGTAGGCTATATAATTTTAGAAAACAGTTTGCAGGGATGAAAAACAACCCTCTTAACCCACTAGACATCTTTGCAAATATGTCACATTTGTTTATTTAATTTGTAAATAAATAAAATAGTGTTGTTTTTATTGTGTTTGACAAGTGCGTTTCTCTTTGGTTGTAACTATAGGATTTTGAGGACTGGGACGACGTTGGACTGAACATTCCAAAACCTGCCGAACTCTTGAGCTTGTATCGTGACTTCATGCGCCATTCGGGACACGTGCGGTTGCCGTGCCAACACGTGTCGTGTCAAACGGACCCTGAGGAACCTTCCCGCGAGGACTTACTCGACGAGGTCCAACAACTGAAGGAACAAGTATCGGTTCTGGACCGAGAGAAACGGTGGACCGAGCAATCGGACGTAACCACTCCCGGCTCCGACCCTGGAGTTGTAGAGGAACCTTCCCACGAGGACTTACTCGAGCAGATCCAACAGCTGAAGGAACAGTTGGTTCTGGACCGAGAGAAACGATGGACCAACACCGAGCGCTCGGACGTAACCACTCCCGGCTCGGACCTGGGAGTCGCGGCCAATGAGACGCTGTCGACGCGAAGCGCTTCGCCCGAAAGGTTCGAACTCGTCGACGCGGAAAACAAGATGGCCGACGACGGCTCCGTCAGTTTGGCGGACACGGACAACGATTGGACGAGGGTGGTTCTACCGATTCGGGAACGCGAGAGCGAAACCACAGGTGAGAAATTGACTACAACATTAGACATAACAGTAATACTGTGCGTATTACTCATCGATTCATACTCTGCCATACTCTGCGACTTAACTGGATTATTTTATCCTCTGCGCTGATGTATTTGTTTGTGCCCATTCATCTAGTCCAATCTTTCACAATGAAACGGTGCTATGTCTATGGCACTACCTATAATGACATATTTTTCATCTAGTATAGTGATTTGTTGATATAATTCAAAGTGACGGCATATTTGGAGCTGAGTTTCTAGAGCTCCTGTTCATCTCTTTATGAAAATATCAGTCGACTTATTGAGATTCTTGTTGCAGTGCCCGCCAGCCCAACTGTGCCCTCCACTGCGCTAGCGGGCGGCGTCACGAGCCGGTTTCAGCTGGAAGTGTTCGCCAGATGTTGCGTCAACGAGAAACAGATATCGGACGAGATGTGGCAGGAGGACATCACCGAACACCGCCTCGTTTATATCTTAGGTGGGCGCAAGTGTGGACACTCTTAGCTGTGTGTTTGTGCTTTCTTCCAAAAATAGTTACAACATAATTTGAGATAACAACGCAATTTCAGAAGTGACGCCCCATCAAAACAAATTTTATTTCTATTTCTTCATGTATTGTGATGAAACCATTCTAAAGGAAACAATTTTTTGGTTCCGTTTAAGCCTACTTTGCACAGGTTTGGGCACGTCAATATTTAAGAAAATCAAATTTAACCTAATGTAATTTTTATTTTATTTTATCTCTGATATTTAAATGTGTACACTTGTTCTAGCCTACATTTGGTAAAGTTTATTACTTTGTGAAGGAAGTTAGACACTAAATGTGTTTGGGGCATAATGTCCTTTTCTATCATCCTTCCAGCCTCTTTAACTCGAGGGACATTCCTGAAAGTTATCACAGTGACAATACTCACTTTAAGTCATATGAATCTACGAGGTTATCATTTGCTATATTGGCTTATTGAGTTTTCCACACAGTTTTCCACAGCAATCGGCCAATAGCAAGCTGATAACTACTAGGGCTGAGTCGTTTAAACGTGTAAACGACCAACAAGAAAATATACGTGTACAAACATTCATACACGTTTAACCGTGTCAAAACCCAATTCACCGATTTTCCCGATGTCACAGCTCTTCGACGAGCCGACGAGTCAAAATGACTGGACAGTTGGACACAACGGTGGACAACAATGAATCAACCGTGTTATGTCGTTAGCCACGTTTTTTCGCAACACTATATTAAGTCTATAACTCACTTTTTTGTTATCATTTTGTGAACTGGAGGGGTGTTACGTTTAAACGCAAAAAATTCGGAAAAATAAACGTTTACAAAATTAGCCGTTTTCTCCCAGCCCTAATAACCACGTAGATATCACTAAAAGTGAGTATTGTCAACTTTCAGGAATAGCCCCTCAGGAAATAGATACAATAGCCTAATAAAATAACCTTTATGACACCAGTCCGACGTGAAGCGTGTGCAGGGTAACGTGTCTCGGTCTGTCCGTCAGGTCAGAGTCTACCGCGCATCATCCCCAACATAATCCTGGCCAAGCGCGAGGAGGTGTTACCGCTGGTGGTCTCCACCATTCGGCTCCACCCCGACGCGGGCGAGCGCGACAGGTTGCTCCACCTGTTGTTCAACCTGAAGAAGCGGCCGCAGAAGGACGAGCGCGCCACCATACTGGCCGGCATCGTCTGCATAGCCCGACGCTCGGGGCTCGGCCTCGTCGAGAACGAGATACTGCCGCAGTGCTGGGAGCAGATCGGGCACCGCCACGTCGAGAGGAGGATGCTGGTGGCCGAGGCGTGCAGCGCGCTCGCACCCTACGTTTCCGTGAGCTTCACACGACTATATAAG
Source organism: Isoperla grammatica (assembly GCA_945910005.1). Classification (NCBI taxonomy): domain Eukaryota; kingdom Metazoa; phylum Arthropoda; class Insecta; order Plecoptera; family Perlodidae; genus Isoperla; species Isoperla grammatica. The sequence goes on from OX246743.1 coordinate 28,388,910, forward strand.
ACCTTGGGGGGAAGGATAGGAAGGAACCAACAGCTTACCTTGTCTTGTAGTAGTTGCGGCCTTCGGAGTCGATAGAAACACAAAAAAGATATAAACAAAACGTCGAGACAGTTTCGGCCTGACGTGGCCTTGATCACCCGACGAAGGTGGAGGAAAGAGTCTTTCCTGCCGAAACTGTCTCGACGTTTTGTTTATATCTTTTTTGTGTTTTTTTGTGTGTTTCTATCGACTCCGAAGGCCGCAACTACTACAAGGTAAGCTGTTGGTTCCTTCCTATCCTTCCCCCCCAAGCTCAAACCTAGCCGTTGGGCAAACTTACACATTCACAACACAACTATATTAATTAGAGATGTCTTTAGTAGGAATGTCGACAATAATCTTGTATCGATAAATATCGATATTGTTGCGATATTGCTTATCGTATAGGCCTAGCGATGATCGTAGAAATATACGATATTAAATTCTGTGCGATATCGTGATAATCGTGACGACTTGATTTTATATTTGAATTTGGTACCCGCCGAGCAGCCACCTAGCGCTCTCCCGGCTTCACATGGCCATAGTTGTATTTATTTTTATTTATTTATTTAGGGTTTCTTTCAAGCATATCGTTACATAGGTTTGGTTAAATAATCTCAACTTCATGTTTGAATGTGTTTAATTTCACAGTTGAAACATTTAGGCCATTTAATTATTCATCCCATCTCAAAGTAAGACCTTCCTTGCAGAGCCCCATCCGCAACTCGCTGATGCTGTCGATGCTGCAGCAGATGCTGACGGAGGACGTCAGCGAGGCGGTGCGCGAGGCGGCCGTACGCAGCCTGGCCTACGTCGTGTCCTACGTCGACGACGCCGACAAGTACGGCCAGTGCGAGGACCTCGCGATGTCAGCGCTGGGCGACGCGAGTCAGCCGGTATCGTCGGCGGCCGTCCGGTCGCTGCTGCCGGTCCTGGCGCGGTGGGCGCTGACGCTGGACCGGCTGACGCACCTGTGTGCGCGCCTGCTCGCCGACGGGCGCGTCGCCGCGCTGACAACGCTGGTGCCGCACCTGCTGGTCGACGTGGTGGCCGCTGACGCGGTGCTGGAGACTGTCGGCGCTGACACGACCGCGGTCGACAGACGGGTGGGGCGCGGACTGACGTGTCCGGACGTGTTCTACCGGGGCGAGGTCCCCTTCCGCTCGCTGCTGGGCGCTTTCCACGTGCTCGTTGAGCGGGACGATCACGAGGAGTGGCCTCGGCTACAGTGGACGTTCGGCACCTTGTGAGTACCACACGTAGTAGTATAATCTTTATTTTAGCAGTTTTGCTATTTACACAATACAATATGTGTATAAAATACACAATACACACATCACAACCATTTCATTCACAATACATAGTACAGTACAACCTTGATATAACGTCGCTGAAGGGACTATTGATTTTCGACGTTATGTCAAGCGCGACGTTGTACCAGATTATCACAAAATTATCTAAAAATAAAATTACACATTATCATTATGGGGGGGGGGGGGGGAGGGGGGTAGACGTTTGTATGGCCCCCATCTTAGGTATAGACCTACACACTTCTAATTTGGCCAGGGCTATTGTGAGTCGGCTGTCACCGCTGTTATCAAGGAGGAGGTGTAGGTGTTTGTACGTGGCATGTTGCTGCCACAGGCTCACGCGAGCTTCCCCCCCCCCCCCCCCCCCCCTTCCAACCATTGACCGCCTGGCGAGTTACGGGCTAAGGGAATAATGGGCAATGTCAAAAATAAAACGACTGATAAACAAATAAAGATAAAATGTATTAAAGGTCTAAATAATGTACCATGATAATATGACGTGTCTTGAATTATCTAAGCCAGGGTTGCCACCAAGTCAATTTTTTTATCCTTGAAAGAAACTAAAAAAATCCTGAGAAATCCTTGAAAACAGTTATATTCAGCATTAGCATATTATAACTGCAAAGGAATGTTACAAATTTTCAGGTTTCATGCCAAAATATGATATGCCAGCCTGATTTTCGAGAATCTAGTCAACATTACGTGCAGAAACGCATAAGAATCGGAATTTTCTTCGAATGTATTTTAACGTTTTACTTTTACTCACCATAACTACCACCTGCGGGAAATGTTATGCAGTCACTTATGTTTATTTTTACTAGTACCTGATGTTCTTTTACTGTCTACATTGCTTTTTTAGCTGAATTTTTCTAAATGTATTAATTTAATGTATTTTTTAAAGACAGTAGAAAATCCTAAGATTTTGCCCAAAATCCTGTTATCCTTGAGACACTCTAAAAATCCTGAGAAAAGGATAAAATCCTTGAAAGTGGCAACCCTGATCTAAGCTCTTAGCGCTTGAAGAAGTCTGTTATCTGTTATCTGTAACTGAAGTTACTGAACTTACTAGATTTTGTATACACATCGTACAGTGCCCCGTTTATATTTAGTAACTGCTTTTGGACCTCGTCACTTATTTCGTGCGCCACTAAATAACTACGAACGGTTTCGTATGCAGCCATAGCTTCTTGAAACTTCGGGGGGGGGGGGGGGGGGCTCTGGGGCTTCTACAACGCTGTCTACGTCGCTGAGGTCGGCGCCATCAATGGTCTTATTTTCCTCGATTATATCATCAACTGACAGTACCGCGCTTGTCACTAAGTGGCTGTCAATTTCGAAAAATTCTTCCATTGTACAGGCTCCTCCCAACCTCTCCCAATCCCCCGGGGCGATCTCATTAGGCGGGCTCTCGTCATAGGCCTCGTCATCGTCCTCGTCGTCAAACGCCGTCAAAACGTCGTGCTCTTTCATTAAACCAGCTTTGCGAAAGCATTTCGCTATTGTTTCTGGTTTGACAGTAGCCCAAGCAATGAATGACATCGCCTAACAAAGAAGAGGGACAGAGTTTTTAAACCTACACAGTAGGGATGAGCCGATATGGGTTTTTTCCGATATTCCGATATACCGATTTAGACACTATCAAAAATCCGATATCCGATCCGATATTTTTCTTACATTTAAGAAGGCATGTTAGACGTGTTAAAGCTCCGTGAGCATTTGCCCCCTCGTAGCACATTGGTTTTACACACAGTGCAGGTGGCTATTTCCGGCGACCTGACATTAACACTGAAATAATTCCAAACTTCACTCCTTTTATTTTCCATAATTATTAATAATTGTACAAAAACAAGGTCTAGGCCTAGGCCCTTCTGACAAGATACAACGCAAAACGACGCGTTAGATAAAAGACACTACCACGGCGGCCATGTTGAATAATCTGACGCTCAGTGATGTTCACACACCACAGCCTTCTCAACTATACGCAGTTGCGTTTGGCGGTAAATTCAAATCTGCCGATATATTGATAAATATCGAATGATCCGATTATCGGAAAAAAGCAAGATATCGGCCGATATATATATCGGATATCGGTATCGGCTCATCCCTACTACACAGCCACGCACAACAATCTACCGAAGGTCGCTGAAATAAAACCCCGGCGAGCGAGGCCGCAGCTGCCGGGAAGCGTAGTGCGTGGCGGGTGGGGGATGCGGGGGGGACTGGAATGTGGCAGCGGCGGGGAAGGGGAGGAGGGGAGGATAACGCGGGAACAATGCCGTCGAAGGGTCGACTCAACTTCAAGTTGGGAATTGCGAATTCCGTGATCGTGTTCGGCGGGAAAATCCATGTTAACAAGGAAGTTTGAATGAAACGACGTTTTAACGCTCGTTTGACTGCTGTACGGTCCGAAAATAGTCGTCGTAATGTCGGATACGACGTTATATCAAGGGACGTTGTATTAAAGGGGTTCTCACCCGCTAGATTTATTTTTTACCATATGATCTACTGCACCACACCAATCGATAATGAACCATTAAACATCGTAAGTTGAAACCTGTGAATTGTTATTAATTGATGAAATTTCTGGTTAACTGCCGCGGCGACTGTTGGTGTCAGCCGGCTTTTGGTGCGAGTGTACTCGAAGCGATATATCTAGACGGCCTTGGTGTGCTCCATTCGACACCGCATAGCAGACCGCGTTCATTGTGCATGCGTTGACTATTTCCCCTCCCAATACTACTACTCTCTCTCTCTCACTCTCTCTCTCTCTCGCTTGGCTTACTTGACACCAACTCGACAGTCGACACCCGCCGACTCGACGTGCACAGCAACGCACAGCAACGCTCAAAACGAAATGGAGCACCCGATTACACATCTTTATTTTGTAACTGAACGGAAGCTCCGATTACAAAACCAAAATATACGAAATACGCAGAAAAGAAAGACGCAGCGAAAAGTATTACATCATTTTTTTTTTGGAGCAGAATCCTCCAAGGTCCCAAGGCATACAGGTCGTCCCAATGCTATTTCTTATGGGAGATTTTCGCCGATGGGACCTAGCTCGAAAATCACTAACTTTGATATTTTTTCCCCGGGTTATGGTGAACCCGATTTCTTTTCATTTAGTCGCTAATTTCATAGCTAATCAGCCTTAGTTAAACATATTTTTTTGGTGTAGCGGGTGAGAACCCCTTTAAGCTCTAGATAACATTATCTCTTATGGGAATTCGCCGGGACTTTGTCAAAACGACGTGATAATGCGAACGACGTTGTATCGTGCGACGTAATAACAAGGTTGTACTGTATAACTAATATTAATATACAAACTGTAAGCCTAGTGTATTTATTCTACACAAAAACATATTATTTAATTTAATTATCCCAGAAACCTTGATTTTCATGGGGAAGTGGGATAATTTTCTAAAAAACAGTAAAAATTTCTGTAAAACTGTACGTTTCCACCGCCGCATACTATCTTAATACATTACATCCAGTCATTGAATTGCCGGTCCCGGTGGTCTAGGGGTTATGGCGCCCACTCGGCAAGTGGGAGACCTGGGTTCGATTCCCAGTCGGGGTGGGTTTTTTAATTTCTGGATTTCACATAACATCCACGACAAGAGTGTGTCTTGAAAAATATTCGTATAGACCAGTGGCATATCCAGGAATTGGGAAAGGGGGGGGTTTTCAACCCATATAGAGAGTGGATGCCGAAACATAATTGGAGTTCCGGGGGGCTTGCCCCCCCGAAAAAAATCTCGTCAAGGTAATTTTAGTGCAAATCTGTGCGTTTTACAGCGGCCAACTGAAACAAGATTACTGAGTTTCTGGCAACATATTTTTCCTTAGCACCGCTAATAAAAGGAACCTCAATCAATAATTTGCATATTTTTCGTATTGTTTTTGCTTTTAATTACAACAATATACAATAATTATAAAGTAAAACATCTAACTGTCTATTGAAATACTGTCTATTGATACTGTCTATTGAAATGCTGTCTATTGAAATGAAATGCAAACGGTCATTTTCCATGTTTCCTTTGCAAAAGGGGGGGGGGGGGTGGGGGGGGTTTGTCCCCCCCCTCCCCCCCCGTGAATACGCCACTGGTATAGACGTTTCTCTGTATGTTGACCTACCTTGCAGAACGCCCGATTTCAGTCTGTTAAAATTGCCTTAAAATGGTTTTAAATTGTCCCAAAAGAAAATCAAAATATGTCCTCCTATAGGCACCGTGCGTTAGTACATACAGCGCGTGCAGTGGCAGAACTTTGCAGCTCGGGGTGGAAAGAAACAAAACAAGATCACGCCTCGGCCTACCAGCTGTCAATAAATGGCGTTTACATGTAATTGAGATTGTTTCTTCCAATAATTGTTGCGTAATTGTATGATACATTATTAGTTATGGCTGAAGGGGCAGCAAGAAGTGGCAACAAGGGTTGTTGTATTGTTGGCTGCACAAATCGGTACCGTACCAAAATACATCGATAGGCGCTCACTTTTACAAGTTTACGAGCCTAGCCTAGGCCTACCCATATGCTAGCAACGCTAGGCCTATGCTGGGCCCGGTCTGCCCACAGAATGCAACAATGATTTTTCTTTCAGTATACCTTACTTTCAATTGCGTACTTAAAAGAGTCCTACTAGGTATAAACCACAACACATAAAATAAAATATACAATACTTACTTCAATTTTAACATCATAGGGCGTCAAACTCACTGACGTCTGCCTGACCACTTTCGACGTTATAAAATTAACCACACCATCTCGAGTTTCCGTTAAATCAAAAACATGGTCAAATTTAAAGAATCCTTGCCATTCAATAAAAGATTGCTTTGCCTCGTAGCCTGGATTTATTTTATTAAATCCGTATTTAATGACGATACACTTCGTACCTCCCGCGTGGTTTTCCATTGCGACGGTGCAATGTTTTCATAGCCGAGGTGCGCCACTCTGACACATGAGCGCTTCAATCGATCTCACTAGCGCGCTCAGTGGCCAAACACGGTGCCTATAGAGAATTGAATGCTCTTTCTTATGAATGTTTTTTTTTTATTCCAATAAATTTTTCCGTTTTGCAGATGTTCTTAATTAATTGTGTAGGGTGTCTAGCAACATCACATTACAAAAGGGCCTAATTACAAACATATGAAAAATGGAAATTTTGATTGGAACAAAGAAACATTCATAAGAAAGAGTTCTAAATTCTCTGCAGAATGACATATTTTTATTTACATTTGGGACAAGTTAAACACATTTTAAAGCAATTTTAAGAGATCGAAATCGGGAGCTCCGCAGGTTACGTGGACACACAGCTTAAGTAGACGTATTTAAGTCAACAGAATGTAATGAACCAACAACCGCCTAGCTACATTACCCTGAGGCAACAACCCTGCCAGTACCACCGTTAGACATGCTGAGGGGAATGACCTCTGGGAAAAGAGAGGTTGTTGTTGTTGTTGTTTTCTTATGCCCGCATCTCACTTCACGGAGTCATCATGCGTCTAGCAGCCCAGTAGAGAAACGCCTCCTTTTCAAATCTATCCATGCCCTTCGGCAGGTGAGGCGCCTAATGACTACACCCCCTCTTGACGCAAGTGTTATCCAGCCTTTTGCTAAATTGCCAATTACCGTTACCATACCACCCACTACATGTTATCATTTTATCCCGTCCTAAACCTACCTATCCGGAAAATACAACAAAATACCAACAAATCCCCTCAGGCAGTGTACCGCGCGAAAGAGAGCGTTAGGGGAAGTTAGTGGTGGTCCGGGCGCTGAAGACACCGGACGTTCTTGTGACAACAGGTGCACCTCGGTCCTCGAACCAGTAGGCCTATATCCTTCGTGTGGTATCGCCCAACTACTAAACGTGTTTTATATTGTTTATAGACCATAGTTTATTAAGTCACTTAACCTCGGAGTGTACTTCAAACGAACCTAAAATAGTGTGATTAGTTAATTAGCAGTGTTAGTGTAATATATGTATTAAGACCACGTGTGGCGTACGGCAAGAGTGACGACCCATCGGACATCAAACGAAGTATACAGGTATTCTATAAAATGAATTTTTACCCGGATACCCAATTTACACTAACCTTCCCTGTTCCCTACACTTACTGATAGGGGGCGGAACGTTACAAGTTAAACATCAATTGTTTGACCGACGCGGCTGCCCAGTCCATGTAGATACTAGACTAGTGTGTGTGTTTCAGTCTGCCGAGCCTTGCCCAGTCCATGTAGATACTAGACTAGTGTGTGTGTTTCAGTCTGCCAAGCCTTGCCCAGTCCATGTAGATACTAGACTAGTGTGTGTGTTTCAGTCTGTCGAGCCTTGCCCAGTCCATGTAGATACTAGACTAGTGTGTGTGTTTCAGTCTGCCGAGCCTTGCCCAGTCCATGTAGATACTAGACTAGTGTGTGTGTTTCAGTCTGCCGAGCCTTGCCCAGTCCATGTAGATACTAGACTAGTGTGTGTGTTTCAGTCTGTCGAGCCTTGCCCAGTCCATGTAGATACTAGACTAGTGTGTGTGTTTCAGTCTGCCGAGCCTTGCCCAGTCCATGTAGATACTAGACTAGTGTGTGTGTTTCAGTCTGTCGAGCCTTGCCCAGTCCATGTAGATACTAGACTAGTGTGTGTGTTTCAGTCTGTCGAGCCTTGCCCAGTCCATGTAGATACTAGACTAGTGTGTGTGTTTCAGTCTGCCGAGCCTTGCCCAGTCCATGTAGATACTAGACTAGTGTGTGTGTTTCAGTCTGCCGAGCCTTGCCCAGTCCATGTAGATACTAGACTAGTGTGTGTGTTTCAGTCTGTCGAGCCTTGCCCAGTCCATGTAGATACTAGACTAGTGTGTGTGTTTCAGTCTGCCGAGCCTTGCCCAGTCCATGTAGATACTAGACTAGTGTGTGTGTTTCAGTCTGCCGAGCCTTGCCCAGTCCATGTAGATACTAGACTAGTGTGTGTGTTTCAGTCTGCCGAGCCTTGCCCAGTCCATGTAGATACTAGACTAGTGTGTGTGTTTCAGTCTGCCGAGCCTTGCCCAGTCCATGTAGATACTAGACTAGTGTGTGTGTTTCAGTCTGTCGAGCCTTGCCCAGTCCATGTAGATACTAGACTAGTGTGTGTGTTTCAGTCTGCCGAGCCTTGCCCAGTCCATGTAGATACTAGACTAGTGTGTGTGTTTCAGTCTGTCGAGCCTTGCCCAGTCCATGTAGATACTAGACTAGTGTGTGTGTTTCAGTCTGCCGAGCCTTGCCCAGTCCATGTAGATACTAGACTAGTGTGTGTGTTTCAGTCTGCCGAGCCTTGCCCAGTCCATGTAGATACTAGACTAGTGTGTGTGTTTCAGTCTGCCGAGCCTTGCCCAGTCCATGTAGTTACTAGACTAGTGTGTGTGTTTCAGTCTGCCGAGCCTCTTGGACGCTATTCAAACGGTCGACGTCACCCAGGAGGCCGTGGTCTCGGCTTTCGTCGAGCTGTTTCGAGAGTTGTGTGCCGCGTTCGGGGAGTCTGTGACCAGGACGCGAGTCACGCCTCGGTTCACCGAGAGACTCCAGGGCTTGGAGAAAAATCTGGCCGACGGCCGGGGCTCGGAAGAGGCTAAGCCGTCCCTCGCCATCATTCCCGTCTACCTGGTCGGAGTCTTGGCGTCCAGACCGGTCAGTGAACCCCGATGCCGTATAATTTCCCCACTTAAAAAAAAAAACAAAAAAAAACAAGATATTTCACAATAATATTCGGCACTATTTTCAACCGCGGAATGCAATCTTCAAAAGCCTACCCTATGATGTAGCCACGGACCTATAATTTAGTAACTTTGTTACTGGACCTGAATCAGCTAGTAAATCAACGTACCACACTGAAATAGCCACGGAAGTCGGGGGTGGGCGGCCATTTTAGCACTTAAATTTCGGATTTTGACATTGTTCACATTGTTGATGTGTCATTGCTGAGCAATAGGGGCTAAAATGGCCGACAATTTAAAAAAACGGAAATGGGAATCGCAGACACGTTTTCCAACCTCGTTGCACGTCCAGATAGTTGGAAGTCCTAGGTGTAACATTGCCGTGTGTGCAAACCCATACTCACACATTACATTCTACTACCATGATTGAAGTTCTCCATTCATGGAAGTTGTGTTTCTAGGCCAATAGCCAATAATGTAATGGAAAAAAAAAATACCTACACTCCACAAAAGTTAAATACAGCCCTGCTAGCAAACATTCTGGTTGGTAGCGTCACCTGAATTACAAATAAATTTAGAATTAAACTTCTTTAAAAAATTAAACCGAATATTTTGATTGATTCACTAAATGCAGAAAAAAATATAATTTCAATGAAAACTACGTACAATCATAAAATAAACTTTAAAAGAATTAGTCTATAATTCTTAAAACAATCAACAGATTCTCTAGCAACTAGAATATAAATTCTAATGGCGGAATGCAGAGTCGAGTTAAGTAGACCTATGTGATTAGCTTATGGTTGATATGGAGTTTGTTCTTCTTACGGCAAGTAACAAATTATGTACTTAACTAATAACTTGACACTTGAGTCTGCATACAGCCTAAATCTTAAAAAATGAAATAAAAATAACCCATAAGATAAAATAAAAATATCAATCTCTAAGAAGTAACCTAACTAAGATTCCCCTGAAAAGTTCTGAAAACATTTATTATTTATTCATTTCTTTTTGTAGTAATTTTATGGTAAATTTATTTTTCTTTTAAATGCTCACATTTGGTTATTATTAATTTGTACAAGTAAATTTCATTTTTTTCATTTTTTATGTTCCTGCTTTTTAACTAAATTCCTATCTTTACTTGTTTCACTCGTTACCCCGAGCTGCGTCTAACATGTTTGTAGGCCTATGAGCTTGGGGGGAAGGATAGGAAGGAACCAACAGCTTACCTTGTAGTAGTTGCGGCCTTCGGAATTCGTCGGGTGATCAAGGCCACGTCAGGCCGAAACTGTCTCGACGTTTTGTTTATATCTTTTTTGTGTTTCTATCGACTCCGAAGGCCGCAACTACTACAAAATAAGCACCGGAACACCACCACCGAAGCCATAAAAGTGGCGGATTTTTGGAAATTAGTTGTCTAAAACGGTGTTCCGGACACGGAAACGAACGAACGAGCTGTTGGTTCCTTCCTATTCTTCCCCCCAAGCTCAAACCTAGCCGTTAGGCAAACTTACACATTAACATGTTTGTATGTCGTGTCTCACAGGATGAGTGTCCCGACCTGGGCCCCACGTTGAAGCGCTTCCTGTTTGGCCTGCCCCTGTGCGAGGCCCCCCTTCACTCGTTACCCCGAGCTGCGTCTAACATGGTTGTATATCGTGTCTCACAGGATGAGTGTCCCGACCTGGGCCCCACGTTGAAGCGCTTCCTGTTTGGCCTGCCCCTGTGCCAGGCCCCCCTTCACTCGTTACCCCGAGCTGCGTCTAACATGGTTGTATGTCGTGTCTCACAGGATGAGTGTCCCGACCTGGGCCCCACGTTGAAGCGCTTCCTGTTTGGCCTGCCCCTGTGCGAGGCCCCCCTTCACTCGTTACCCCGAGCTGCGTCTAACATGGTTGTATGTCGTGTCTCACAGGATGAGTGTCCCGACCTGGGCCCCACGTTGAAGCGCTTCGTGTTTGGCCTGCCCCTGTGTGAGGCCCCCCTTCACTCGTTACCCCGAGCTGCGTCTAACATGTTTGTATGTCGTGTCTCACAGGATGAGTGTCCCGACCTGGGCCCCACGTTGAAGCGCTTCCTGTTTGGCCTGCCCCTGTGTGAGGCCCCCCTTCACTCGTTACCCCGAGCTGCGTCTAACATGTTTGTATGTCGTGTCTCACAGGATGAGTGTCCCGACCTGGGCCCCACGTTGAAGCGCTTCCTGTTTGGCCTGCCCCTGTGCGAGGCGCCCCTCACCGCGCTCCACATCACCGTGCGCGGTCTGTGCGAGCGGCCGGCCAATAGAGACACGGTTCTGTCAGCGCTGTGGGACGCCGTGGTTCACCCCCGGCCCGCTGTGAGACGCTCGGCCGCGGCGCTCCTGGTGGACACTCTGGCAACCGTCGGCGACGCCCTTCTCGTGGCCAAGGTCGTCCCGGCGCTCGTCACGCTCGCCAGCGATCCAGACATGTACGTCACACGACTCTCTTAACTCCCGAAGTATTACTTTATCTTTAGTGGTATGTGCAAGTAGGGTAAGAATAGAGAGAACCCAACAGCTTACCTGGTTGGTGACTGCAGGGGTCTCGTAGATAAAAGTGTACATATAAAAGAATATACATAACGTCGAAACAGTTTCGACGTTATGTCTATATTCTTTTATATGTACACTTTTATCTACAAAACCCCTGCAGTCACCAACCAAGTAAGCTGTTGGGTTCCCTCTATTCTTACCCTACTTGCACATATCTAGCCGTTTGGCCCCTCCTACCGTTTATTTACCGTTTATTTACCGGAAATTCCTTAGTGAATGGTTACTAAGGATGGGCAAATAAGTTTAATGGCCTAAATGTTTTTTAAAATTCTTTTTAGTAGGCCTATAATAACGTAACAAAGTTTTATGTACCAAGTGAAATGTTTGTGGTTTTTTATGTTTTGTGTCTAGATCTGGCGTAGTTGAGCTCAAACTTGTGTACGCTCATTTCAGTCACGTGCGGGAGTCCACTGGTTTATGTATTTTATATTCGCATTTATTCATTTACACTTGTCAATTAGTTTCTCCACAAATACCTCTTGGGTGTTTATGGAATGAAAAAGAGGGACCAGCTTACCTTAGAAATTTTACATTGCCACGTGAGAGTAGAATACGTTTACAAACTCTTAGTGATTGAAGTGTGAAATATTTCAATTGAAATATTTCAAGCCATTTTTTTTTTTTTTAATATTTCAATAAATTTCAAATCATTTTTTCATTTAAATAATGAACATAATATACCTCCAATAATGCCCAAGTGGCCAGAATACAACAACAACAACAGCAACATCAACATTTCCCTTAGGGTTGGTATTATGAACATCTAATACAAATTTAATAGGAGCTTATGAGCTATTAGGTGGATTTCAAGGTTTCTGATTGGTGTTTACCATAATTAAAACAAGTTATTAGCAACTAAATTTGTATTAGCTGTTCATAATACCGGCCCTAAATCTATTGACTGTACCTTGAAACTAGTTTACATGCAGTTAGGTCTATTAAGTATTGGCCTATTCTATTTGCAAATTATTCTAAAAAATGCATTTGAAATAAAAAAATATCAGTAGGTACTCTCTATATGAACAATATTTATTTCCATAGTAAATGAATATGATACCTAGGCACATCTCTAAATGTAGGCCTACCTTAAAATAGCCCCTGTTTACATGTTACGTTCGAATGACTATGGGCATGGCCACTGAGCAGCATATTAGAGTAATTAGCTTTTTTGATCATTGAAATATTTCACGAAATATTTCAAAATAATAAATTTCATGAAATTTTCGAACACTACAAACTATTATTATAAGACACTACTTCCTAATTGTTTGGCGAGTCACTCGACTATTGAAGACACAGTTTTAAGTTTGATGTGTTTTTGTGTCTCTATCCCACAGAATACTGTAAATTGCTTTATTGCCTACCTACTCTTTTGGTTTATTCCATACTGAAGAGAACCCAATACCTAGGCAAAGATAATTTGTAATACCAGTGTTTTTCAATGATTTAAATCATGTTTTCTCTATTTTAATATAAATGGGAAACATTAGCAATTTACATATTTGAATAAGGTCTAGTCTTACAATGTCCCAATAGCTATTTATTCTTCGAATAGCTTGTTGTCTCCATGGCAACCACCAATCAAAACACTTGAAATCCTCCAAATAGCTTATTTGCTACAAATAACTTTCTTATTAGAAGATTGTAAGACTGGCCCTAAGAATAAACCTTGTTCACAATTTAAACAACTCGCACACGTCTATATAAAACCTAGTAGTTGGACTATACACTGTTCCTTGTCAAGATGAAAGAATTAACAAGCGCAATATTTCGAGCCCTAATCAGAGCTCTTCAACGGGCGAAATCACACAAGAGTGTGATTTGAGTGTGATTTCGCCCGTTGAAAAGCTCTGATTAGGGCTCGAAATATTGCGGTTTTTAATTCTTTCATCTTGACAAGGAACAGTGTATAGTCCAACTAGGCTACTAGGTTTTATATAACGTTTTTACCTGTTCTACTATGTTTCGGTCTTTTAATTCGCACACGTCTGTTTGAACACAGGTCCGTGCGTGTGGCCGCCGTGCCAGCGTTTGCTGCCCTGATCACTCACACCACGCACAAGGAGGTGCACGATAAGACTTACATGCAGCTGCAGTCTCTTCTCTCGGACCCGGCCAGTCGAGACAACCACGCGATGTTGGTACAACTGGTGGCCACCATGGGCCAGATCGTTACCTCTGCCGAGCCCTGGTTCAGGGAGGAAGGTGGGTTCAGACTAGGGATGTCATAGAGAACGCGGGTACCCAGGTTACCCGGATCCAGAAATTACCCGAATCCATTTTTAGGATCCGGATCCTTATCGGGTATATTTTTTGTATTAAAAAAAAATAAAAAAATACGCGACGATATTTCTGCGGCTACTTTCCTTGAAGCTACAGTGAATTCCTGCTTGTGGGCGTGGCCAGCTGGTCGCAGGTTAGTACGCGCTGTCATTACTGCGAGCGAGTTCTGTGAGGCCATATACACTTCCCCCGCCCCCCTCGCCCTTCCCGCGCGCAGCGGCTGCACAGAGCCCAACCCACACAGCGGCCGGCAGCTGACACAGGCAGAGAACGACCTTCAACCGCGTGGTTTCGGGGGGGGGGTGTAACCAAGATAAGATGACATAATTTAGGCTTTCAGGATTCGGGTAACCCGGTTCTTGGAAGGTCTGGAACCGGATCCGAATTTTCCTACCCTATGACATCCCTAGTTCAGACATTGACGAATAATGAAGTAAAAATCACTTAAGACTAATACAGTGCTCCACATATATAAGAACACCGCTTTTAAAAGTTCTTCTTTTAAGGAAGTCAGGTCCTTCCACTTTAAAAGTGAAGGCACACAATATTAACCCACATTTAAGGAAATTTGGTTTTAAAGTAACTTTGAATCCCCTTCAGCTTCGTTCATCATCATCATCATTATCCATCGCCGTTTCCTGCTTCTGGCAGGGTCAGCTTGGGTTTCACAACCAAATTTTTCCACCTCTTCCTATCTTCCCACAATCGTACTTCCTCTACTTGCTCCCAGTTATCTCCTCTCTTCTGTAGGTTTTCAGCAATCTTTTCCTTCCATCTCTTCCTTGGTCTTCCCCGTCTTCTTCTTCCTTGTTCATCTATTCTCCTGGGCATCCTCTCTTCCGTCATCCGTTTCATGTGTCCAAACCATCTCAGCCTTGTCCTTCCCATTCTGTCCCCTAGCATCTCCACACCAAGCATTTCTCTAATGTTTGTGTTTCTAATTCTGTCTCTTCTTGTCTTTCCCACCGTGCTCCTCAGGAATCTCACCTCCGCCGCCTGTATTTGACTTTCTTCTCTATCCCCCATATTCCAGGTTTCTGCCGCATATGTGAGGATCGGTATGAAATAGGTCTTGTACAGTGTCGCCTTGCTTCGTTAAAAACAAATAAATATTTGACATGTATGTCATCTAGATGCAAACAGGGATGACGCGTACTAATATCATAAGGCCTTTAGAACAAGTGATCTCTCGTTGCAGTGATCTTGCCGCAGCTTGCCGCGACTGCTGCGTATACATCGCAGCTGCCCAACGCAACGAAGCGACTGGACCTGGCTACCATTCTAGTGGAGGCGTTTACCAACGCCGTCTACTGTACGTTGTCTAGACACACCATCAGCACGGCTCTGTTGCCGGGACTCAGGTACGCCTGCCTGCCTACCACACCCTAAGCTTACCCCCTCAGGTCACGCTTGAAGCATAAGAAGAAAAAAAGTTTAGGCCTAATAGAATAAGTAGGCCAGACCTCTAAACTGTAGACGGTACAGTGAAAACTCAAAAAAGTAGGCCTATGATAGAAGGAACAATTAATAATAAAGATTAACGACTAATATCATGATAAAACTGCACAGGTTATTAAAAAAAAAAATACGAAACAAATCTTGAGTTTTAAAAAAGGTGCTGGGTAGACGTCTACCCGGGTCCTAGTCGGATACCCAGATACCCGAACTGACCACTATCTATGCCTGAATATTATAAAACTTATTGAAGTTGAAGCATGTAACAACAAAACATGCACTATTCTCGTACTAAGTTAGCATAAACTAGGAATGGGCAAATACGTTTAATAGCCTAAACGTTTAACCGTTTTTAAAACTCGCGTTTAAACGTTTTATTCACTCTATCCCCTGCCACGAGATGAATAAAATTACCTTTGCAGTAAATTACCGAAAAGTTCCGAAACATTGGGTAAAATTACAATTTATAGCTAGAAAAAACTATAATAGTAAACTAGTACTGCAGTACGCTCCGCTGTAAAATATTTGTTTCTTATCTCATATACAAACACTTCTGTACACACGTTTAAACGAGGCGTAAAAAGTACTTAACTTTTAAAGCCACTCCCACGTTTAAATGTTTAAATGTCCCATCCCTAGCATAAAGCTATAATAGTAGACTAGTACTGCAGTACGCTCCGCTGTAAAATATTTGTTTCTTATCTCATATACAAACACTTCTGTACACACGTTTAAACGAGGCGTAAAAATTACAAACGTTTAAAGCCACTCCCACGTTTAAACGTCCCATCCCTAGCATAAACGTGCCTGTCTGACGCAACGCAAGTATGTGTCCCGACCAGTGTTGTTAAGTAACGCGCTACAAGTATCGCGCTACTTGTAGCATGTTACTTTTTTTGGTAGTGAGACTGGTAGCGCGCTACATTTGAAAACGCAGTACAGTAGCGAGTAGCAAGCTACTATATACGAGTATTTGTAGCGAAAAGTAGCCGCTACTTTATTTTTGCAATAAACAAACACACGTTTGTTTCGCCCGCCACAATTCCCAGCGTCACAGGTTCGGAATGACGACTGGCATTGGCTTTCTTGCTCTATAGTCCCAAAACCGCCTCCCCAGCACTGAACTGTGATATGAGTATGACATCACCTCCGGACCGTACCACCGTTACAATAAATAGTACGTACTCTTGGTCCTTTATAAAAAATGAAAGTAGCTGTAAAGTAGCGTCACTACGTTTTTTGAGTAGCTGTACAAGTAGCGAGCTACTTGACAAAATACAGTAGCTGAAAAGTAGCTAAGTTACTTTCAAAGATCAAGTAGCTGTAGCTGTAACAGTGTTACTTTTAAAAAGTAGCTTTAACAACACTGGTCCCGACCGACAGGTACCTGGAGCCCGTGAGCGCTCAGTCCCTGCAGGCTCAGCACCACGACACCGTTCTAACGATGATCAGGAGTGTCGAGTCGAGGATCGAGGTTGGCCGCCCTGCGGAGAGGTCGGCGGGACCGAGCGTCGAGGAGATGAAGAAGAAGGTGTCCAACATGTTCACCAACAAGTCCGGACTGAACAGGCCCGCCAACCTGCCCAACCTGCAGAACATCTTCCGCAGTAACAAGAAGTGACGGGGCTCGCGTCTCGCCGACCGATCAAGACCGCGGGTTATTCGAGGTTAAAAGTTGCAATACACACGCATGCGGTAGAAACAAGAACTAGCAAATGGAGTCATGATGCCAGCGCCCTCTGTGTATGATTTTAATGTCGAATGTTAAGGGCGAAGGATAGTCTATACGTCAAAAACCGCAGAAAATGTTCATTATTAAATTATATCTCAAGATTGTAATAAGAAATCGAAAATCTAAATCAGCAGCACACTGTGCTTTGGTAAGCCCTACATACTGAATAAAATATTATAACCTTTAGAGTAGTATTTTGATTATAATTCGTTAATTAGTAATAAAATTAATTATTTATAAAAAACATACTGATTATAATATAAGTCACAACTTAGAGCATTCAATGTGTAGGGCTTACTAAACTACAGTGCGCTGTTGATTCAGATTTTTGATTTCGAAGCCCATTCTTGTGATATAATTTAAAAATGAAAATGGTTTGCGGTTTTTGACGTAGAGGTATCCTTCCCTGTTAATAGATGCCAATCGGCTGTAATATTATTATGTAGGGACAGGATCCAACAGCTTTCCTCAGAGATGTAAGATGACGAAGTTGAGAAAAGGATTGAAGAGATAAAAACAAAAATGATGAGACGTTTCAAGACGAGATCTTAATCACATCAGGCAGTAGCCATCTTCCTCTTGAGTGATCAAGACCTCGTGTCGAAACGTCTCGTCGTTTTTGTTTAATGTCTTCAATGTACACTTTAACTCTCAAATTCATCATCTTAAATCTAAGGTAAGCTGTTGGGTCCTATTCGTACATTATATGATCAAGACCTTACCTTGATTGAGTAACTTACTACACGTAGTGCAGTCTGTGCACGCAACTACCTAGACGGTCCTCTGTTTGGTCGGCGATACAGCGTTGTAATCGTACGAAGACAGACTTATTATTCCCTAAGACTTTTTGCCTGTGATACTGGTCTGCGTGTTAGGACAATGTTATAAGAGGTTGTTTACGTACACTGATCTTCCAATTGTTTGGGATGGAGAATTGGTGGGGGGGGTATTGTGGGGATGTGTGATTCTCGACTGGATTGCCTTGTTTGACAGTCTTGGGTTTGACATCTTTTGAATTTCCATGAACGGCAAGTTCTCGACCCTTGACCATGCCTGCTTTGTCGTATTTATTTTCGGGCCCTTATTAGGGATGTGCGGGCCCCGCAAGTTCATGTAGTTTTAGAGGGTGATGAGCAATCCAATTATTTCCAAATCTTTGGACATTTTTTTATTAATTTATTGTTATCGTAGGAATCTGGAATAGTTTATGAAAAGCTGTGTGAATTTTTAGCAAAACCTTGAAACAGATCTTCGCCTCCATCTTGGTCAATCTTGAATCTCGCTCGAAATTCACGCAGAGTTGCCAAACTCAAATTCCAGTCAATCTAACTAGATTTTAATAGGACCCTTACCAATTTGTAACTTTTCTCTTAGCAACTTAATTTTCAGTGTAACTTGGTTACTACTGTACTTATTGACTAGAAACATTGAGAGAGGTTTGGTGAAAGCTCGTTTTGGTAATTTTAATTTTTAAACCAGTTTTTAAACCAGGTCATTCGAGCTAAATAACTGTTGCAATTTATTGTTTGATTCTAGTCGATTCTATACTACGTACTCATTCCAAGTTCTAAACAGAATCTGCTTGCGTAGTGTTTCCGTACATGATTTTTACTTTTTCCATTTTACTAAATGCCAAATGGTGACTTTGTCAACTGTACGTAGGTACTATACATATTGTTTTTTATTATTATTATGTAGTACAGTATTTAGTATTGTTGGCTGGCTCTGTAAGGAGTCGACGTGTAATACTTATGCCATGTCTACACTTACGTTTACTTGAAGTCACTCCCATTTTAAATGACTCATTTAAAATTACCATGCCTCTACACTTAACATTATCACCGCCCGTGATTTAACAGAAATTTCGCCTTTTCTTCTTATCTTCTAGGCCTACACAACTTTGAGACATGTTGAAGATTACAGAGTGGCTATTGTCGTGCTAAAGTAATGTCACGAACTGTGGACATAACCTTAAAATACTAGTCGTCCCGCAATTTCAGAATCGAGATACCGTAAATCGATTGTGATAAACACAGTACCTCACTTTAAAATGGGGTCATGGGATGATTTAAAATGAGTGGGACTTCAAGTTGCTTTTTGAGCGTCTACACCCAGACTTAAAGTGCTTCTCACTTTAAAGATCGCTTTAAAGTGTAAGTGTAGACAAGGCATTATAGGCCTATGCAAAACAAGAAAGTGGTTGCATTTTGTGATGTTTTCGACCAGATCTGTGATGGGCCACCAATGTTGATTGTCCAATACTGTACTGACTTTAATTTCCCTGCTTCTTAGAGTGAGGTACTTTTCGTGTCTAGTAGGCTCAAGTGCTGTTTATGAAACATAGTGAAGTAATATCATATCAGTATCACACAAGTAGGAAAGCAATGCTTACCATTACGTTATTGAAATACTTGCAATGTACACACATTACGACTTTTTCCTGTAGGACCAGTCGTCGGATGACAATAGATTCTCATTAATCGCCAAATAAACTCAGTAACATTCCTTAAAGTATTATTGGGGGTGAACAAAACCAATTACCAATTTGGGAACCTTTGATTAATTGATTGAGACTTTCATTCGTCTAGATTGTTGCGATGGTGTCTTCCGTGAGGCAAGTATGACCTACCTAGTACTCGCTGCATTATTATTGTACTCTTGTCGGGCATCCCGCATCACCGCTCGGCTCAAAGGTCAAAACGTATTTAGTTTTTGAATAATCTTGTCTTGGCTGGACTGGTCAGTCACTGTGCGTTCACTCAACAGATAAAGGGCAAGAATACCAATTTCGACTGTTATACTTGCAAAACGTGTAAAGAAATGTCTAGTTTAAGAGCAACAAGTCAAAACAAGAAAATCTAATGCCGTGCCAGGTACTCGTTTGTGGTTTTTACTGTAACGGTAAAACCTTGGTTATCAGGGATATTCAAACTTGATTCAGGCACGATTCCCTCCCTTAAAAATACAATACATCTATGTTTTTTCTTCTGGAATACATGTTTTGTAGATTGTACGTGTTCATGATAAGCAAGACATGAGTCATCTACGCATCCGGAATTATTTAGTCATTTGCATTCCAGGCCAAATCATTTACTTGAAACAAAATCCAGATCAACCAAGCTTTCTGTTATTCGGTTTAGTGTCTGTTCCAATTAACTTGGATAATCGTCGTCGAGATTCTACTGTATAAAGTTTCATAATATTGTGTGGAAACGAAGAATCTACACTTAAAATACATAGATATACATATTACGTACATACAGTATTGGTTACGATTGTAATCAACGTTGGACACAACATCTCGGTAGGACAAGAGGTTGAGGAAGAAAAGATACATTTCCCTAAATGTTGTGTAGTTCTTAAACATAACAAGTTAAACATTTGGACTTTTATTGAAGGTTGCACATTCCTGAAGTGTAGATATTGACTCAAACAAACATCGTTTGTACTGTGTGCATTACGTTAAGGTGTTTTTGCAGATACGCATGTTGAGAAAGAAAATTGTTGCTTGAAACTGTCGGTCGAAGCCAATCGTTCCTTTTGGTCGACACTTTCACTGCTCGTTAATTAACTCCAGAGCCTGGTCGGTAGCTGGGCAGGAAAGTATAGTTTCATACACATGCATAGGACCACACAACAAGAGAACGCCGCAAGTGAAGCAAACGTTAAAGATATTTTCAACTTGTCGTTCGCTTGTTGCATTCGCTTCATGCATTTTATACACTAACCAGTTTTAGAACATTCAATCATTGATACTTTGCAAATATAAAGGCAGACGAGTTTTCTCGCGCCGCACGGTCGGAAACCAAGTCTTAATTTGTTCAACCAAAGATGTTGATGGGTTCTTAATAACGTAACTTTGTTTGGCTTGGGTAGAAGCTGTTGTTAAACTTAACACTTCTACCAATGAGCAACTGCTTCTTAATGTTTTCCAACTAGACAATCTAGTACGTAACAAGGATTCAACTTCCAATGAGCTAGTGTAGATTATTACATACGAGAATTGTGTAAGGATTGCACGCAATGTATATTTTTATATTTACATAGTAGGTATATTGTGGTGTAATTGTGACTATGAGGATAGGAGAGTTTATACCAAGCATACACAGCATTTATTGAACATATAGGTAATAGAAAATAGACGGTTGTGATGTGATGTGAAAGGAAAGGAGTCACATACCTGTGGTATTTACTGTTAAATTATTCTTTCTCATATGTTAATTTTATGTATTTACTTTCTATTTAAAAATGTTGTTATAACTTAAGTCATCATTCATAATATCATATATAAATTGTACAACAGCTGTATTATATTTGTTTGTTTGTAATATTATGCAGTACTGTAAACTAATTGAATTATTTGACAATAGATATTTGATCATAGAACCCAATAATAATCCACTAAAATATTTTTAATAATTTTTTTAATCTTACTTCTTCTTAGTCTTAGACATATAATTCTATAGTCCTTGTCACACGGTTTGTATTGCAACTGTCCAGTGTCTGCATCAACTGCAAACCAGTAGTGGGTACAAAGTCACGGTTGTTAAACGTAATTCAATTTCCCATGAATTTGACTTCAAGAGAAATTTGCACAAATGAAAATAACCAAAATTCTGGTTCTTATCAACAGTAGGCCTATAAATACCAGTAAATAAAAAACAAATGTAAAAGTAAAAACAAATGAACACTTGAAGTGGCTTGTTATTGCTTATTTTAAAGATAAACTCATGTAGTAGTAGTAGTAGTACGAGCTACGTCTAGAGTTTTGAGCCAAGTCCGGCCGAGTGCATCTCTCGGAACAGACTGACGGCATGCTTGGCTGTCCCTGGCGCGGAGGTCACACCGTATCCTCCGTGCCCGTAGTTGTGCACCACCTGGAACATAGTTGCATCAACCTGTGCGAACAACACCGACAGTAACGTAAAGCATCGGAAGAAAAGCTTTATTCCAGTAGTCGGAGTCGAACCGGCGACTCCCCGAATCGGGGTTTTGTACTTTAACTTCGAGCCACCTACAGTATATCGTCCTGTAATAGTGACGACCACTTGTGATAACGGCACCTGTCTGAACATCTTAGATTGCTTGCAATTGCATTGTACTATGAAAATCAATCTTTTATTTCTATTATTATTTTTTTATTAAATATATTACTATACATACAATCTAGGTCAAAACCTGCTTTAACATGTCACAGCTGTAATGTTGTGTTATTTATAATAATAACAGTACGAATAATAATAATAATAATAATAATTATTATTATTATTATCATTATAATTGAAATAAAATTATAAGTAAAACGGGAGGTTTTGCTGCATCGTGGGTGATTAATTATCAATAGTCAATAATTAGGGCACAGATAAGGGATTGATTAGGGTGATAAGTAACACCAGACAGAGATAAGTTTGGAATACTACTGATATCGTGTTACAAATCTTAAATGCTGCTGCCTTCTGGAGATATGACTTGCTCTAACCAAGGTCAATAGGCTTCCATATCTTAACCTGTCCAATATTATCAGTCATAAGTTGATAACATTTCATCCATAACAAGGTTATGTGTTGTTTGTTTGCCACTGCAAAGGTCTGTAGATGTTATGGTTATGAGTAGTGATGACATCGGGTAGTAAATATTGCAGTCGGCTCCTGAGCCTTAGGAGTCGGGTAGGAGTCGACTCCTCGAACGACAAAAAGATAAAGTAAAAGCGATTAATTTTAACCAATGTTGCAATGCAACACCCTCGGCGGGCTGCGTGTGTTCCAGGCGGGAGCAAAAAAAAAGTGATTTGGCAGTAAAGTACAATTTTGTATTGTTCTTTTATTACTGATTTGTTATATTAGGTGAATATTGGAGGGAAAGGGAAACAGAAAGGGTAACAGACCGCCAATACATGATACTCTTACACACAGTAACCGATGTTTGAAGAAGTCGACTCCTAGAAAATGGAGTCGGGTACCCGAGTACCCGATGTCATCCCTAGTTATGAGGTGTGTGTACCGAGCACAATGGCCGACACCCCACCCCCTCACCTTTAGTTTCCTGTACCCCGCTTCCAGCACCTCCCCCTCCACCCTGGTGGGCATCCTATGCGGCCTCAGTCCCACCAACTCCTGCATGACCGGTGCTTGCGCGAGGCTCGGCACGATGGAGAAGCACTTCTGCCGTATCATGGCCGCGTCGTAGGGACTCACTTTAGTGTCCCAGCTGTCGTAGTGGCGACACCCTCCCAGGATGACGCAGTCCGAGCGCGGTATTATGTACGTGTCGTCGTCGGCAAAGATGAAGGGTTCGTGCCATGGAGCTTTCACCTGGGGACAAGCGTGTAAGGTAAGAGACTAGAGCCCCAATCACAATAGGGAACACGCGTATGAAAATTTTAATCGATTTTTAAATACCTTGTCTCTCATTTAATAATTTTGTGTCTTTGAATTTTGAAAAACGGATCAGTCTATACCTCAAAATAATTGGTTTAGTAACGATAAATAAAAAGGCGCGAAAAACGAGCCGCCGCCATGTAGAGTGGATTTGACGTCATGGTTTTGTACTGTGAACGCTCACCGCCTCAGCGATTGGTCTGTAACGCCACGTCTACAGAATCATTGCGTCACAGCCACCGGTACGCGTTTCAGATCCCAGAGTGTAAACTTCAATAAATGCGACCACATTAAACCTATTTAAAAATTTCTTTTTTACTTGGGACTTGCATTAATATACTTTTTGTATCTGATACTATTAAAGTAAGTGTTTGGTTTAACAAAAAAAATCGTACGCGTGTTGCCTATTGTCCGTATCAAGATTGCAATCACAATCCGGAAATCGTGAAAAGTTAATGTACATGGTTCTTGTAGCGCTGTTCATAATAAAGTCGTAATGATTTAGCGTGAGAAAATGTATACCTAGTTGCGATCCCTATTACAATAACGATGCCTACAATAATTATAGGCATCGTCTGTCTCGTTGAGACCTTGGATCTCTTAACGTTCTCACTGTCATGCCCAGGACTTGTGCTCACCTAACAAACAAACGTTCAGACTTACCCTGATGATCTGTCCCCGGACTGGGACCAGACCCT
This sequence comes from Isoperla grammatica, assembly GCA_945910005.1. Lineage (NCBI taxonomy): Eukaryota > Metazoa > Arthropoda > Insecta > Plecoptera > Perlodidae > Isoperla > Isoperla grammatica. Next base: position 28,413,037 of record OX246743.1, read on the forward strand.
TGTCATCGCACAGACCCTTTGCTCCGAGCCCCAGACAGTTCATGACGATGTCAAACTCTTCCGACACGTCCCCGAAACTCGACACCGTTTGTTTTCTGACCTTGCCGCCATTTCGTTCGAACCTTGAACACACATTTTGTGTTACCTACTAGTATTAATACAATGCTTGCTAGGAACTCATTTCAAACAGAAATCTTGTCAAGTTTTACAGGATAGAGTGCTTTTGATACATAAAAAACAACAGCCATTAAACTTGTTTTAACTTTTATGTAAAGAAAGAAACGGTCAATTGTTACATTTATATTTTTACTTGTTTGTGATTATATTTTCATTGAGTGGAATGAGGATAAACATGTTGGCAAGTGACATTGGGAAAACAATAGGGCACATTTAAGTTGAGGATTATACTCTTATATAAGTTCTCCTGGGCCCAGATTCACAAGAGGTCCTAAGTCGATTTTTGGTCTTATCTCTAAGACCAGCCTAACTTTGAACCTCTTATAAAACCAGGAAAATATCTTAGATGTTAGAACTTATTTTAAAACATATTATTGGAATGTTCATTATGTCTTTATTCTCACCAGAAATTAGTAACTTTTCATGTGACCAGGGTCTGGTTTTACAAGAGATTCAAAGTTAGGCCGGTCTTAGAGATAAGACCAAAAAAAGACTTAGGACCTCTTGTGAATCCGAGCCCTGGGTTCCTCCTTCCTCCTATCTCCCTTCACTTATTTACTCATCCTTCCGTAAACTCATCATCTTGTCATCACATACTCTCCAGTGATGTACACTCACTTGTTCATGGCCCACGGCAAGAACTTGGTGCATTCGGTAACCAGGGTTGTGAAGTAAGAGCCGTACTTCCACTCTCCAGGATATCTCTTGAGTTCCTCTTCTGTGGCCGCCCGGTAGACGGGGACCAAACCTTCCATGTAGTGACTCTAGAAATAGTCTAGTCTCAATTGACGAATCACGAAAAAGTTAAACTAAAACTATAAAACTATAGCAACTTAATAATACATATTTGTTGTTTGACAAATCATAAGAACAAACGAGTTTAGAACAAACTAACGTTAGTCACCTCACACAATGGCCAGTTACCCTGGATCCAGATGTCTACTGCATTGATTTATTGGGTGATGATGATGATTGATGTAATATAGTCTGGACATTGAACGTCTTTCAATCATCCTTCTTGTTTAACAGTAAATAAATAAATAAATTCACATTTAGAGTCTACCCACTCAGTAACGAATCTGATTTGCAGTGGGGGACTTTAATTTAAAGCGTCTAAACCAACCTCATAGGCTCCGAACACCATCGACAAGTGAGCGATAGCCGATAACCAATCAAAGATCGATATTTCAAATACGAAACATATGAATCAGTGATTGGACAGTGAGGACGGCTCCAAAGTCACCGTTTACTTATTCCTACGACAAGAAGTAATGGAACTGAATCCATATTAGAAGTTAAAAAACTTCTGCCTGAACTGGGATTTGATCTCGGGACCTTCTGCATTGGAAGCAGGGATGCTAACCACTGGACCAACGAGCTACCTAAAGAATTGTACAACGTTGCTTAGTTGTAGGAATGAACGCAATTACCGATTACAAATAAAGCGTTTCTTGTAAACTTCTACCAAGTGATTGTGTGGCAGTGAAAAGCAAGGATACTTTTATTTTTCATGAACAGAATACACTTTATTCTTCTTAACATATACATATATATGAATAAATTAAATAAATAAAAATACATAATATAATATATAACGTACAATTTTGCTGTTGTTATTGTTATTATTATTATTATCATCATTATTATTATTATCGTTATTATTATAAGAAAGTGAAGAGGAGGAGCCAGAAGAAGTTAACATGAGGGAAGCGTCAGGCATGGCAGCCGGCTTCGATGTACCTAGGGGCCAGAATATGATGGGATTAATTTCCTATCCCCTACCCGACTTCATTGTTGGACACAGGGAGCAGATATAAAAAAGAAAAAAAAAATTATTATTATTATTATTATTATTATTATTATTGTTGTTAAATATATATACCATATGGTAATTTATGATATAAAATGTAATAACAGTAACACACATGGGAGATGTGGCGCACGGTTCACCCACGTGATGATGTGTAGAGCAAGCTAATGACTATGCCTTAGATTTTAGTTAGTTTACTTCTGTATTATGGCAGAAGTCACACTGTCAAAGCAAGATGAAAGAGCAGGAAGGATTGGAACTCACTCGAACCAAGTCCTTGCTGCTTGTAGAGAAGTAGAAGCCGGCAGTGTGACCAACCCCGGCATTGAACCCCTGGTCTGTCAGTCTCAGCTCATCGTACCACTCGTAGGAGTCTTTCAGCCACTTGCTGGACAAGAAACCAGTATGTACGTTTCGTAGCATTCGTTTCAATCGTTTATAGATAACCTAATGGAGGGGGGGGGGGGGGGGGGATGACCCTGAGAACCTGATTACAGATGCAGATGAGATAAGGAAACATCAATAAATTTCTAAATGCTGGAGCAGAAGTAGAGGACATAGAGAAGAGTTAAATGGTGTGAATGAGGAAATGGATGAAAATGGCCAAACATGGGCGGAGATGGAGATTGGATGAAAAAGTTGAAGAATGGAAAATCAGCTGGACTGGTGGTAGAAATAAGTAAGGCAGCCGGCCCAGTTGTCAAGCATTGGTTGTATCGAGTACTCCGGAGGTTATGGAAGGAAAATATGATGCTGAGAAATAGGGGGAAACGTATAATTGTGCACAGTTATAAGAAATGAGACTAGAAAAGATGTGGTAATTACAGAGAGATCACAAGAGTGTACTGTACAGCCAAGGACGAATATGAATGATGGGAGAGGTTGATCATATGTTGAATGAAGAGAAATTGAAGAGCTTTAGAATTGGGAAGAACAACAATCGACCCCGTGTTTGTAGGCATACTAAGACAAACCATGGGAAAGAATTGCCAGATTGGTATAAGAGGTGGTAGTCTTATACATTTAAAAAAACTATGTGCCAAGGAAGGAAGTTTGGGAGGATCTGGAAAGAAATTAAGTGGTTAGAGAATTGATGGGTCCAGTATAAAAACTAAAAAAAAAAGTATTCATAAGATTTGTGAAAGTCATATCAATTTAGTGTCACGGCGGTGGTTGCAAATAACATACGGAACTAGGGCAAACAACATATGGCTGTTAATGACTGACGAGAAGATTGAGAACGTGGAGGTTATGTTGTTTTGAGACCATATAGAGGCTTTCTAGAGATATATAGACATGTGGACAAGACACATCGAAGTAGCGGGCATGAAATCAAGAGCGAGTTTCACATGATATAATGTGAAAGTGACATATTACAAGTAGCATGATAATTGTTATTTGGACATCTCAAGAATGGACCTCGAAAGCAAAAATCTGAATCTACAAGCACTGTGGTTTGGTGAAAAAATATTATAATCAATAGCGTAATTATTTTGATTATTAAATGCATAATTCTTAATTAGCAATAAAATTAATTACACACAAACACCACCATACTGATTATAATGTTAAGACACATTTAGAGTATTCAATCTGAATAAAGTTTACCAAACCACAGTGCGTGCTATGGATTCAGATTTTCAATTTCTAGGTCCATTCTTGAGATATAATTTAAAAGTGAAAATGTGCGTGTGGTTTTTAACGTAAAGCTACCGTTCGCTCTCAAGAATGCCGGATCAATTCGTACTTGGTGATGTGCAACGAACGTCCCTGGAAATCGTTGCTGGGCCAGAAAATGCCCGCGGCAATCTCGCTGGTGGTATCGCTACCGAACTTGTCTGCGATGATCGTGTATCGGGCTGAGGGGAACTGTCGCTGTAGCTCTATCCCCGTATGAAGTCCAACCACCCCGGCTCCCAGAATGCCCACGTTCAGCGTGCCCATTCTGCCTTGAAGGAAAACCATACCGATACATACTTGGATATTGTGATGCCGGCCGTCACGTTGGAATCTGCTCTGGCTGAGGAGACCTGTCGCTGTGGCTCTAGAGACATGCCCAGGTCTGCTTGATCTCTGCCTAGCGCAGAGGCATATCCAAGGGGGGAAGGGGGGGGACCAACTTCCCCTTTTGCAAAGGAAAAATGGAAAATGATCGTTTATAGCTTTCAATAAAGACAGTATTTTTGTATTAAATACCAAACACATTAGTTTTTGTTAAGAATACACGCATCGAAACGCAAGTTGTTTCAGTTGGCCGCTGTAAAACGCACAGATTTGCACCAAAATGACCTTGACAAGAAATTGATGGATTGCCGGGGGGTTTGCACCCCACTGATACTTCGGTTCCGCTCTCTATAATATGGGTTGAAAAAACCCCCTTTCTCAATTCCTGGATACGCCACTGGCCTAGCGGAGGCTCGTCGAACTCGCAAGTTACCGAGCCTCTGCTAAGCGGAGATGAAACAGACCTTGGAGATATGCAGGATGCAACATACAGGACGTCATACTTGGTTATGTTGGGTGTCGGCCCCGCGAAACTATTGCTGGGCCTGAAGAGTCCGGCTGCCACTTCGCTGGTCGTGTCTCGGTCGAAACCGTCCGCCACGATGGTGTAGTTGGCGGTGGGAAACTGTCTCTGTAGCTCTAGCGCGGTGTTGAGGCCTACGACTCCCGCTCCCAGGATGCCCACGTTTAGCACGCCCATCCTGCCTTGAAGGAAACAACATCCGCGTGCAATGCAAGTACCGTCGTTAGCCATGGTAGGATGTTAGCAATGCTGTTGGTGTTTGGAAGCATTTGCATCAGAATGTGATGTGGTGTAATGCATGCAAGCAGTGCATGCTACTGGTGCACTGCGGAGGTACCGGGATTAGTTCCTAGAATCTTTATTTTTGTAACTAACTAGAAATATAAGACAATATTTATGTATTTTATTTATTTAAGAAGTCTTCTACATTTTACGTCCATATATGAATATATATATATATGAAGAAATGCAACTTGGGAAGAGGTTAATTAGGGGAAGATAGACAAGTATGGACAGAATTTGTAGAAAGAGCAGAGGAAGAAGAAAGTGAAGAGGAGGAGCCGGAGGAAGTTAACATGAGGGAAGCGTCAGGCATGGCCAGCCGGCTTCGATGTACCTAGGGGCCAGAATATGATGGGATTAATTTCCTATCCCCTACCCGACTTCATTGTTGGACACAGGGAGCAGATATATATAAAAAAAAAAAAAAATTACTACTGCTATTACATTACATTACCAGCAACGAAGAACTCAATAAATTCAAAGTTGTTCGAACAACTTTGAACAACTTGACGCAGATCTGCGTTGGCCTTGTTGATTCTGGCATTTGTTTGCAGGTGTTCGCACTGTCTTATCACTGATTCATATGTTTCGTATTTGAAAATATCGATCTTTGATTGGTTTCCGCTCACTCGTCGATGGTGTTCGGAGCCTGCAAGGTTGGTTTAGTCGCTTTTAATTAAAGTCCCCCACTGTAGTCAGTCTTGTTACTGAGTGGGTAGATTCTGAATCTGATTTTTTTTTTTTTTTTTATTATTATTACAAGCTCGCAATTGTTTGCCTACCATCTTGAAACTTCTTAAAATTACTAACTAGTAGTTGATATAGTAGTGTTGATGCTAGTGCCCACCCTTAGGTTTATCTGCACTCCTTATATTTTTGTTTAAATATTCATATTATGTGAATATATAATGTAATCCATTTAAATCTCTGGTATCAAAGACTTTGGATTTTGAGATTAAAACTGTCAACAAAAAAATTACTTGGTGCTGCAATCCTACATACAACCACAGATAACTCATTAACACTTATGAAACCTTTCGATAAACATGTAACAATTAAATTAGTTCCATCAGTCTTTTTCAGAGGTACGAAAATCATTAAGAACTAGCTTCCATTTGTTTTTCATCTCAATAAAATTAAAATGTAAAACTTTGTTTGAATGAGTCTCAACTCTCAACATGGTTCAAATTCCAAGAATGTACCGGTACACAGGCTGTAGATTCCTTCCTTATATGTATTTAAGTACGGGTAAGATGGTGGTGGGTAGTGGTTGTCATCGCAATGGAACCAAAACAGCAAATTATTATTTTTTTTCTTTAAATCTGAAATATCTTGAATGATAGGAGTAAATACTCCCTTGTCAAGTGCCCATGAATGCACAGCACTCACTTACCAGTCCACCTCTCTTATCTGTCTGGGAACAAGTTGCGTGAGCTAGGAATTATGCTGTAGTGGGTTTTCCGTTTTAGGATGTCCCGTCAATCGTTTCTTGCAGGTTGTGTATCGGACCCAGCACGGTAACGTATTTCTATGTTTTGAAACTTACCCGAAAATAACAAAGTTCCAGCACAGAGTGTTGAAATCTAATTTTATTTTGTTGCACTAGGAGGTCCTATACAAAATACAATACTGTATGTGCTTGACTTAATAAAATGTTCATAAGGGTCGTTTATTTTGTACGTTAATATCTTCATTCTCGACAGTGTGGAGTAGCCTGTAATATGCGTGCTGGGCCTGTATGGATTCTTGACTACAAACTCATAGGCATGACAAAATAATAAAGCAAATTTAAAATGCAGTGGTATTATTCTATTAGTAATCAGCTTGCTATGTAAGCAGTAATGTATTGATAAATAAGTTGTGGCAAGTTTTTAGCACATTATATTGTGCACAATAGGGAGAAAAGCATACCATAAATTAACTTTAGCCTAGACTAGAGGTATAAAATATAGAGATGATAACACAATCTAGGCATAGCCTAAGTAGGGCTGACACATTTAAACATCCAATAATTTTCGCCAGATATTATACATCCACCTTGTCCTTTTGCCAACCACAAATTCACCAGAGACGTCCCGTTCCACTCTCGGCATCACATTGCAGCTGTAACGTGCGGCGATCTCAACAACTGGGCAAGAGATTAGGTATGAAAGAAAGGGTTCACATTTAAATGTGTTTAGTAGGGAAATTGAGCAGCTATTAGCTCAACAGAACACTATACCCATTTAGCTAATAAAATAATCTACAGAATAATACACAGATTGATGGTACATCACATTTAATTTTATTGTACCAATACAGGATTTCTAGATACACAAGTAGGTTGCCTTAAATCACTGCATAAATATTAGTACCTTACAAAACCAATTTTGCTTTAGTGGAACAGACAATAATTTCAAATTTTAAAGACATAGTTATAATTTTAACTTTGTATTGTGTAGTAGCTAATAATTGTTGAAGGATTTTACTTTAGAAGTGTGAAATTTTCCATCTGAATAGCCTAGAACTTGTACAAATGTGCATAATAAGTTTAAAACATTTTACTTAGCCCATTAGTATACAATCTATTGTGGACAGTTCAAAAATCCAAATTGCATCAATAATAGAAGTAAAATAATATTTAAAACAAAATTACAAAGCCTTCTAATGTCTAGCGGGCCTAAAATGAATAAATTTCAAAATCAGATCTAAAAATAGTACTTATCTAGGTACCTGTAGGTATGTTTGTTCATGCAATTTCATATTGTCGATTAGGAAATTATTGAGTAGATAACGAACTCGATCAGCTTGTCCATGTTTGCTATTAATGTTATGGAACTAAATAATTTTTACTTTGCAGTCTCTTCTATAGATAATTTAAGTAAAGTTCAAAATAATTAGTTGTTTAGCCAAGGATGTTTTAAGCACTCAGCAGCAGATGCGCGGCGAGCAGGATCAAACTCTAGCATGGGTCGCAAAAATGCCTCAAATTCCCTTGCGTCTTCAGGCTTCCAGTCGTATTTCTCCGTTAGAACTTCGTACAGACCCCACGCTTTCAGCCCTTGGATACGACGCAACTCACTCTTCTTGTTGAAGAAATTACGAGAGTGTTTCCCCGACATTGCTGTCCTCTTTGGAATCTCCCCGAGTAGCTCGATTATATGAGCCAAATGGTCTTCGTCCCGACTGTAGTTTTCGGCAGAGTGAGGTTCGAAGAGGTAATCGCCCGTTACGAGTTCAAAAGCCATGCAAGCTGTACTCCAAATATCGGCGGACGTTCCATACCCGGCACCCAACAACACTTCCAGTGACCGATACTGTCGAGTCTGTATGTCTTCCGTGAAGTGACGATTCACCCAGCATGCATTTCCCAGATCAGCAATTTTAACTTCAATGTCACATTCAGCTAAGGCAGGGTTCAAGGGTATATCATTACTGCCAGTCCATTTAGGAGGGCGGTTCGAGTCTTCGGATTGAGGCGACTTCGAGTCGTCGCTGCCAGTATACATGGCTGGGAGTGTAAAAGCGTTGTTAATCTGAACATTTGCTTCCTCATTTTCTACTTGCATTGGTGAACTTGGCCGTGGCGTTATTGATAGGTTATTAGTTAGTGGTGCAATCTTGTCAACATCAGTGTCTTCAGAGACTTTAATTTCACTAGGAACAACTACTTCGGCATCTCCTTCTCCACATTTTTCAGCATCCATTTGTGCATTACCGGTATTCATTTCTTCAACAGCTAACCCGCTATCACCGATCCCTTCATGTTCAGAATTGAAACAGCCATTTTGATATTTTGTGTCAATGATCTGAACGTTGTCTGTAGAATTTTCATTCTTTGTTTCTACATCTTTGCTATTAACGAGGTGTGTGTCGGTTTCGATTACAACTACATTGTTTTCCAGCGCTGACATGGGAATCTCTGCTACAGTAACATTCTCTTTTTCTCTTTCCTTTTGTTCGATTTCTTCAATTTGTTCCATCTGAATCTTAAGACGTTCATTGAGTTTCTTGGCCTTGGCTTTCAGCTTCTTTTTCTTGTTTTTAGACATACCCACAGTTAAAACAGGTTCTTGAAACTCTTTGGGTGCAGTACTTATCAATGAGGTTGGTAGTTTCAGTCCCATTAGGTGTAGTTCGGTTGCTTCTGAAGCCAATTTTCTGATGTATGTTTCGTCTACACAAACGAGTACATTTTCTGGTTTAATGTCCGTGTGAATAATTTTACACTTGGTATGGAGGTAATCTAACCCTTCCAGCACTTGCCTTATAATACACTTTACATTAGAACGAGGAATGCCATGATAGTTGCTTTTGATGATTAGCTTTAGGAGGTTATGCCCAAGTACTTCGAAAACCATGCAGACGTGTACGCCATTAATACCATTGATCTTAAAGTCATTCAGGAGTTGCACTGTCTTGTTTCTCTTTGGGTCGTTAACGTCACTGTCACGGACACCTCGGAGAAGTTTAATCTCGTCTAAAGCCGTTTCAGTGAAGTGTGCGGCGCTTTTGACAACTTTTAGTGCAACAAACTGCTTGTCAACGAGATCCCAGCATAGCCACACGGTTGAAAAGTGACCCCAACCTAACTTTCTAGTTACATGATACCTATTTTGGAAGAAGTCTCCTATCTTGACTGGATGATAACCACCTTTGCAGTAATCTTCTGAATCTTCCTGTTCTTCCTCCTCAGAGCTGATCGAAACATCATCGTCTTCGACAGTGTCAGTTGAAGATGATGTATATTGGTCTATCTTGCTCGAATACTGTCGCGAATCTCGGTTGACGTTTCCAGGCTTTTTCTTCTGGCGTTTCTTTTTCGCTTTGATAGCAAACACTCTTCGATTTAACACGTCTGATTTAGAACTCATGTTAGCGTACTTCTCTTCAGACAATGATACTCAAACAATCTATTTCGAGACGGTAGTTGTTAATAACGTTTCCTCAAAGCGGGCAGCCATTAACAACAAAGCAACTAAAAATAAAATAGCCAAACCAACGCCTTCTGAACATTCAAGAAACCACTGCCATCCTAACGCACGCGCATTTGTATTTATTTCATCAAAATTAATTCCTACAACTTATATTTAGAATATAATGAATTCCTTCCTACTCGAATAAAAATCATATTATTGTACAATACAAGCCATCCAAGTATTTCTTTGATTAATCATCTATTTTGTATTTACTAAAACAAAAATGCGTTACGCCTACCTTTCTTTGTGTGGCGGTGACGACCAGCTGTTCTGAAGACAACCTTGCGCAGCCACTTGCTCAGCACTAAAACGAGCTCCAACTTACTTAAAGACGTCTAGGCCAGCGACATCACTTGAAGGTTATTATCTTATCAATTGAGTCTTAATTGATAACAATTTAAATAAACTACGGTAGCTGTACATGTTGCCAAGCCAACTATCAAGTTGGTGGGATTATGAAAGTTGTACCGTACCGTTGGTAACATCCTTCCAAATGTCATTTTTTCCAATAGAGGGCAGCACTTGTCGAGAAAAGTAAAAACGCGCGAAACCTGATTGAGCGCGTTGCCGCCATTTTTGCAAGTAGGCAGGGGTAGGAGGCCTAGCAGCAGCTTTGCTTTGTTGTTGGTTATGTTATCTTGTTAAGGTGCTTGTGAGGACGGTCTTGTGAGTCTTGTAATAACTATGGAGCAGCCAACAATTACAAACTTCTTCAGTAAACGCAAGAGATCATCAGCTGTGGATAGTAATAAGCATAATTCGAAAGTTTTACTCCTTGAACGCCTACCAACAAATAGCAATGCAATTGACACTCCAGTCAACCGTGACAAACTTGAAAAGGGTGAGTCTGAAATTAGCCCCTTGCCTAGGCCTAGGTCTACACAAATTCTGTACAACGCTAAACAGCTCTCTGGCTCGAAACTTGCATATAAATCTAAATCGACCTCTAGGTCTCATCCTAACCCTCGCAAGGGGCTTGAAAAGGTTAGGCCTGGAACGCAGCCAGATATTCGAGAAACGTTTATGAATGGGAGAAAATGTGTACGATTTGAACTGAAAGGGAGTCTCTCACCCAAGAAAGTGAAAGTAGTCACCCAGAGTGAACTAACATCAAATGGGCTTTTGCCTACCCCTGGTGCAGGTGAATGCTCGGCAGATGAATCAAGGCATGCAGTAGAAACCACCTTGGACCCAAAAGTGAAATCCGATGGTTGCAGTATTGAGGAAGGTCCTAATAGCCTAGGCCTAGCCTTAGACTCGGTCCAAGGAAATGATATAACTTCTCATATTATGACCAAAACTGATCAACCATCCCTGACGGAAGTTTATAGCGATTCAAAAGTAGGCCAAGGCATGCTATTGAAATTGGATCCGAGTGATGAGCCTAGCCCAACTGAAGGCTTAGGACAAATCCATGTCACTGAAGATCCGCCACTTGTGCCTAGCTCCAAAGATTCTGTAGGTCTTTTAGCCCATGTTCAGTCAACAAGTTTGAAGCAAGAAACCAAAGATGAAACTACTACTAATGCAAGAAGAGATTTAGGCCTGATGACACCAAAAAGAATGAACGATACTAGAAAAGAACTGTCTTTGAAAGAAATTAGGTCTCGCTTGAGTCGTAGTGCCAAACTTGCACAAATACGTGGATCTCTTGCCAAAATTAACAAAGGTAATGAACAACTGAAAGACATAGAACTTCGTAAGAAGCAATGGCAAGCTGAATCCCCCAAACTTGGACAGTTCAAGACTATTGCAGTGGAAGTGAAGAGTCCTATGAAGGATGTTAGCAGCTCTCCAAAGAAAACTTACAGCCCTACGGCAAGTCCCTCAAAAGTACCAGCCTACCAACGGTTTTCGTCACTTTCTACCGCTGGGCCACCTGTGCTTGCACTTCCATTCAAGCACAGATGCTTGGCGGAAGTATTTCGTTGTGTTGACACAATTGTTGCCTTAATGTACAATCGCAAGGAAGTCATCACATTTAAAAAACTCAAACCAGCTGTGCAACAAATGTTACGCAGGTAAGCCTTGAGTTCTGAAGGAGTGCACTAGGCCTGAGCATGCATGCATGTATGGTTAGTAATGTCGGTCTTGTGTTGAATTTAAAAATGTACCTTAGCAATCCTGTCTGATAAAGTTGTGTCAATCGGTAAAGTTTTGTCAGGTACGGATAGTGTTGGCAATTTTCAGAAAATTTTGATTTGTTGAAAATTTCAATTTTTTTTTTTTTTATATCTGCTCCCTGTGTCCAACAATGAAGTCGGGTAGGGGATAGGAACTTAATCCCATCATATTCTGGCCCCTTGGTACATCGAAGCCGGCTGGCCATGCCTGACGCTTCCCTCATGTTAACTAAAATTAAAAAAAAAAAAATATTTAGTGTTATCATATAACTTGATGTTTGTACTTCAAAAAATGGGTTTTATATTAAACTTAAACTTACTGGTAAATGGTAATGTGTCTGTATTGAAAAGCAACTCAGACACTTGTTGATTATCCTTACTAAAATAGCCTACTTATTGTAATTAGGCCCACTATTTCAATGCTGTATTAAAGGCATATTGTCACATGAAACAAAGTATTTTTTATTCACAATTAGACATTGAAAAAATAAGAAAACCGCGGTGTATGACATCCATGGACGATGCCTACCCGCCGTACAACGGTTTGTTTTGTCGCGCGCCCCGAGGCATGTGACGGCAGTGGCTATAAAGAGCTGAGCGAGCGCCAGGCGAGGGTCGCACGGAAGAATGACTGACCACCCGCACGCATTCGAGCTGGTTGGATGGTTTGCTCTTGTGTCTTATATACAAACACAGTGTCACTGTCATTCTATAAAGTTTCTCTCGTGATGTTATTTTAAAAACTTGTTAGTGCTAATGATTGATATAATAGTATTAAGTTACAACAGCCGTGTAGTACGAGTGTTTGTCAAACAGTATAAGGGCGTGGAGTTTTTTTGTATTTATCCTACCTAAGATTATGCCTGCGATTGTGTAAATATTGTGTATATATTCTCAAGTGTAATATGGTGTATATATTCATGTTTTAATTAAATCGGTAAACATGGTGCTAGCGTGTTGTGTGTACGGATGCTATAAACCATTTTTAGCTTCAAGTGGCATATCGTTTCACCGTTTCCCGAACAGGGATAAATCTCCAGTGCGCTTAAAAAACTGGGTGACGAAAATTAAACGGGATAACTTTATACCAACTAGGTATACCCGTATATGTTCCGAACATTTCGTTGAAGAAGACTACGAAATTTATGTAACTCGCAAAGGTAAGCATTGAGTGAAACGTGTTAGAAAATGGATATGTATATATTTTATTGAGTGCTGAAACTTTTCACAGCGTATTTTGATATATGTATTGACACTGTATACACATTAAAATAGTGGATCATGTTTTAAATAATTAGTACCGCGTATACAACTTATACATATTATATAACTCACATAGTATTCAGTCAAAATAGTCCTCTGTCTTGCCATCGGCAACTTTAAACCCTACATAAATCCCGTCGGCAGAAGGATATTCTTCCCTTATAGATTTCACTACACACGATGGAATTACGATTCGATGATTTTTACCAAGCGCAGTCCATGAGTTGATCCACGCCACAAACTGCTTGTAGGCAATGTGACGCCACATTTTGCTTGACGTCTTCCGCCACTGTTGTCGATCGTTTTCGCACGTGGAGTGTAGCAACAGCTGTTGTCTTGCCGTGTTCAGGGAATGGATATTAATTATGTGTTGGAATGCGTCGTGAATAGTAATACAATCAAAATGATCGCGCACACTTGTAATTTTGTCAGACTCGTGACAACATAATGACTCTATGTCCGTGTCCATGGAAATACACTCGTTACAACTTACAAGTACCACGTACCAGTCAATATTTCCTTTCCGACCGCTGAATGTTTTAAGCCAGGCTTCTTCCTCCCCCTATTTCCTTTGATCTTCCAATTGTTCTCCTTCTGTGTAATTTGGCTCAAAACTGTAGGGAGACAGGCCAAGCAGCGCGCGGGCCGCCGTTGATGCGCCAGGCAGGCACGCGGTAGCCAGCCAGCTTATAGTCAGTGACGTCACGCGGGTGACGTCATCCCGCAAATAATATTTTACAAAATTGCTAATTACTCGGCTAAATATGGACCGATTTCTTTAATTTTTTTTTCTAAATTCCTCAAACAATTTGGGTTTGTACATATGTTACCAACAATGCCATGTGACAATATGCCTTTAACTATTTATTTGTCGAGTAGCTTGTTTTCACCATTGGCAACCTCCCTTCAGTATCTTCTTTGAAAACAACCAAATTGCTTACAACAAATGGCTTTATGCTTGCTTTATTTGTCGAGTAGCTTGTTTTCACCATTGGCAACCTCCCTTCAGTATCTTCTTTGAAATCAACCAAATTGCTTACAACAAATTGCTTTGTTATCTTCAACAGATTTTTTAATTGTTATTTGTTGATTGTAATACTGGCCTTTTAATATAGAAGGTATTTGAAGACATTTTGTTTGAATATAACTTTAATTTTCTGGCAGGCAACAAGATGCATTTTTGCATTGAATGGACATTTAAATGGGTATTCAGTATCACAATTCCACATGCTTTTCTTTGGTATCTAATACTATCAGATGATGTAAGGTCAACCTAAATCATATTAGCAATAAAAATTATTTGAAAATTTTCTGAAAAAGTCTCTTGAAAATTTTTTCATTTCACTGGAAATTTTCAATTGAAAATTTTCAATTTGCCAACACTAGGTACGGATTCGACTTGCATAACCCGAATACCCCATTTTTAAATTGATTTAGGCTAGGGAAGACGACGGGTACCCGGGTACCCGATACCCGCCCGACGAAGTCGGGTACGGGTTTGTGTTTTCTCTACCCGTTTACCCGACAAAACCCGGTTCCTGAAATTGAGAACCGCCAATTAGCTAAATGTTTTGAATTTGAACTGATTCATCGGTCATTACGTATTTTATTTTTGTGCTTGGCGGTATTTTCCTAAGAAATAGAATCGCGTCTATAAATAAACTGTCCACTTTGATAGTTTCTTTTGTTCATGCCGCCCGATTCCCTGTTCATGTAAGCCTGGCCGCCGGCAAACTTTTAGCATGCACTGCTACCCTACACCCACCCCCCCCCTTTATCCCTCCCAAAGCACACAACCATTCGACACTTCAACGGGTTGGTCTGCCCGTGGCCTTGAGCTTGAGTGGCAGCTGTGACGCATCATGTTTCATCCCGCTCCGATCCTCGACCCCCCGCGCTGTTGTAACTTTCTCTTGTCATGGGTGTTCAACTTTTCATCACGAAATATAATGAAACATCCTAATCCCTGCTACTACAATACACTATTTGTGGTGTTATTTTCGACGAGAGCGATATTGAGCGGTTGATTTGACACCCACACGATTTTTTTTGTTTTATTAGGCCTAGGCCTACCCGGGTAACCCGCGGGTATAGTGAACGGGTACCCGGGTCGTAAAAAAGTCGGGTTTCGTCATCCCTAATTTAGGCTGGAGTGTTTTTGTGTGTATTTTTCTAGTGAAGCTCTACATCAACAGAAAGCATCAATTGTTTTGCGCTAACTTTATGTACAATGGTTGGAGGGGGGAAGAGGCCTTCTTATCAGAATAGCTTGTTTTAAAACATAATAATGTCAGACATGTACTTTTTTCTTGTGTGCAATGTGGTGTTGTTATTAATTAGCCCTGAACTAATTGAAATACTTCAATTTCAGAAATTTCGTGGAAAGTCACCTTGGCCAGATCAAGCGCGTATTTCCCACGGCGTTTTCGTTCCGGCAGGAGAAAGCTCGCTCGTTTGCGTACTCTACTAGACCGGACCAATTCGAACTGACAATCACCCCCCTCATCGACTCCCTGATTGCCAAAGAAGGTGGCACGAGTTCGGGACCGGGCACTATGACACCGTCGGTCATACTGGCGCGCAGAGAGACCTTCGCAGAGAATCTCGTCAACAGGGTCAAGTGCGACCACGAAGAGTTCCTCCTCGGTTTACGGCCGCCGTTGACGATACCGCGAGACAAGCTGACGCGGTGGCACCCCGAGTTTGACCTCAACAACGTGCCGGAGATCGAACCGGACGTGTTGCCTCTGCCGCCAAATGTTGCTCAGTACTCCTCGGCGAAAGATGTACTTGGTAAGAGATCGCATTAATTCTGAAGCAAGTACTAACTACAACGTAGCTGGAGGTGGTTTATATACCTACATTTAAATATCTGTTTAATAGCCTAGTGCTTTATGTGCCTGGTTTTCGTTATGTGTAGCGTCCAAAAGGGATTACCTGTCTGATGTAAAGATTTTACAAGGTTGCAAACCTCAGTGCATTGTGATGTTCTTTAAAAGATGCCAATTAATCCTAACATTTATTCAACTGTAAATAGTACTAAAGTGGAAGTGTGGGGCGTACGTCCATCTAGGCCTACAGAGATGGGCAAAATACTCAAAAAAATGTATTTGAAATACAAAATACAAAATACTTCACAACACAGTATTTTCAAATACAAGATACAAATACATTGACAATTTTGTATTTCAAATACAAAAATACATATGTATTTTGAAAATACTCAAAATACAAAATACATTGCTGGAAATAATGGTAGGTAAGTAGTAAATAAATAATTTACGTGAATTTCAAAATAATTTTTTTTAATTCGATTACATTTGATTTTTTGCGAGGAGGCGGATCCAGTTGTGGGCGGCATGATAATAAAAAAAAAAAAAAAAACATTTATTTTTGAACATTTCTTTTTGAGGCTAAATTCTTTGGATGTATCGTCCCATGCATACAATGTATTTTGAGTATTTTGAAAATACAAAGATACAGTAAAGTTGAGTATTTTGAAATACAAGATACAAATACTTTCAAACACAGTATTTGAAATACAAAATACAAAATACAAATGTATTTCAAATACATGTATTTTCAATACTGCCCATCTTTGCCTACCAATATTTAGAGCTTTTTGTTTTTAGGTTTTTGATGCTTAAAAAATCGGTGAACACGTATTTTTGAAAAGGCTACAAAAATACTAATTTAACAAGTAATATGGTAGCATCTTTATAGTTAAGAATTACGTTCTAACCCTTTAAGAAGGCCTAGTAACAATTAAAATAATTTTAATTTCTGCACATAATTTTCCATTAGAAGTGCAAGAAAACATCTCATATTCAAGGTTTTGACTCAAAGAAAAAAATAGATGCTCAAAATAAAATTTAGAGAAAATAAATGGTAAAAACCAACCAACTACCAGTACCAATATTGATTTGTCAAAACTCCTCTTTCAGATAAGGCAAAAACACTGTTCAGCTGCAACGAAAGAATGGAGAGGGCGCTGGAAAGAGTCAGTCAGGCGTCTGTGAACAGCGCACGTACAGAAGTTTCATCGCAGCCTCCGTCTCCCATCTCGGCTGCACTGAAGGGAATCCCCAAAGCGATACTGGAGAAAGTGCGAGCAAACCAGGCTGCCCGAGCTATTGTTGCCATGTCCAGGTTAGAACCAGAATTGTTCTAATGCAGGGTTGCCACTTTCAAGGATTTTATCCTTTTCTCAGGATTTTTAGAGTGTCTCAGGGATAAAAGGATTTTGTGCAAAATCTTAGGATTTTCTACTATCTTTAAAAAATACATTAAATTAATACATTTTTAAAAATTCAGCTAAAAAAGCAATGTAGACAGTAAAATAACATCAGGTACTAGTAAAAATAAACATAAGTGACTGCATAACATTTCCCGCAAGTGGTAGTTATGGTAAGTAAAAGTAATACGTTAAAATATATTCGAAGAAAATTCCGATTCTTATGCGTTTCTGCACGTAATGTTGACTAGATTCTCGAAAATCAGGCTGGCATAACATATTTTGGCATGAAACCTGAAAATTTGTAACATTCCTTCGCAGTTTTAATATGCTAATGCTGAATATAACTGTTTTCAAGGATTTCTCAGGGTTGTTTTAGTTTCTTTCAAGGATAAAAAAATTGACTTGGTGGCAACCCTGTTCTAATGTAATGTTGGGGACCACTTTCTGTTCGTCACTAAACGACTTACTCAAGTGGTTTTGCATATTAAAGTTGTGTGGTTATTCATTGGTAGATGAATATTTTTCTAGATATGCCAATTGTGTTTTTAGTACATTGCAACATTTCTAGTCTAATTTAATGTAGGGATAGGATCCAAGAGCTTACTTCGATTCAGATGGTGAATTTGAGAGTTTAAAAGTTGACATTAAAGAGACAAGATAATATTACAAAAATGAGGCGTTTCGACTAGGGATGGGATAGTGTACACGTGTAAACGTGTACACGCTTTAATGCGGGTACACGTTTACTGTTTCTCTCCAAACAATAGACGCGCCGCGTGTAATACTATACTGTGTGCGACCGGCCACGGAGGGCTTGCGCCGTCGACGAGTGGTTTCATGCAATGTGCGAAGTCAGAACCATCAAACACGCTGGATTACGTCTTGAAACCGTTTGCGGGAACAACACTTTAAAACATAATTTTTAGTCCTAGACAGAACCTGATTTTTTTTCGAAAGCGGGACCCCATGGACGTGTACACGGCTTTGCAAGCAGCAGTGTACACGTTTAGTGAAGTACACGTTTTTGCACATCCCTAGTTTCGACATGTCTATATCGCTCTGAAGAAAATGCGTACTGCAACTACTCGTACGTAGCAAACTAAACTAAACTTGCAAAACTAGTGTTGTATTCTAGCTAAAGTAGTGACTTTTAAACCCAATAATCATTTCATTTTATGTAATTGTCATAGTCATTTTCTAAGTAGCCTATAACAATTGTACAATGTAGAATTATTTCTCACAGATACTGGACATACTATACAGTGTGAAAATTGTTCTATTTTTAATTTTTATGCTAACTTTATTACCAGGTAGACTGTCTAGGAATTGTAGGCATCTGCATGTAGGCCTAACTATGTACAAAGTGTAATTTTGTATAAACCTAAAATTTTAGACTGCATGACTGAGTGAGAAAACATATTCATTAACTAATTTCATTATAGGCCTCAGTTCATCACTAAAAAGTAAAAGCATATATCGAGCATTCCACTGTAAGACTAGCCGCTACCAGTCGTTGATGAGTGACATTATCTTTCAGGACACCTGCTGAAGAACTGCAACAGGTGCAATACTCGAGACTTCCGGAACTGGCTCGTATCATCAGAAACATTTACGTCGGCGAGAAGAAGAAGGTGATGCCGTTGGAGTTGGCCATAGAGAAGCTCGAGAACAGTTACCGCGAGAGACTTCCTGCCGGTAAGTACAGGTCCCATCGTTCATCTGATCGCGTAGATTATGTAGGCCTACTATGCCAAAACAATCTTCAATCTATTTAAGTGAAACAATATCAATATCATGTATAGTGTAGTCTGCCTAGTGCATTGTATGTATCTAGTATTGTTTTGTTATACGTACATGTTGTTTCTATTGTGTCACTACTGTATGTAAATATGTATATAATTCTTATTATTAAATTCTTATTGACAACTTCAAATGCTCGCATGACCCTGTGACATGCACGTTAGTGAATCCAGTCAAGCCCACTGATAAGAAACTCGTGTGGATCCATTCCCCCTTAAGTGTGAAGCACATTCATTCAGTAGTGTAGTAGTCCCTCGTTAATTCAAATTTATGTAGCCTATGTATTTATGAAGTCCCAGCAGAAGATTTGGATATGATCCTTTAAAGTGTTTTAAAGTTATTTTAATTCAAAATTTTGTAATTCGAATTTGAATTTTTAGGGTCCTTGAAATTTGAGTTTAAAGAGGGAGTAGTAGGCCTACTGTAATAATATAATATTAACTCACATAATAGTATAAGGAAGTTTAGTTTTAACATTGACTACATGTAGAGTGTTTATTTAAATACATATATACTTCCTCTTCCAGCCGAGCTGGAGAAACACGTCCACCTACTGATGAAGTCGGTCCCCGGATGGCTCGAGATACAGAACGTACGCAAGACGGACTTCCTGAAACTCTCCAAGAACGCAGACATGTCGAAAGTGATGAACAAACTCGAACAGTTGGCGACCGGAGAAAAGTAATGCTTGCGCGTAGTAGTTAAAGACTGCAGTGAGACAAACTAGCTAACCGAGTTATTTTATATTCGTTTCACATTTTTCATGATTATTTCCCCGTACAATCCACTATTTTGTAAATGTTTCATCTTTGGTACAGCACACTTGGCAAATGTGTTTTTAATCAAGACATGGGCTCTTGAAACGTCTTAATTTGATATTTTATTAGAGTTTTTTCATACACTTCTTAATTAACAGTAGAGCCTAATGAGGAAACTGCTTGTATAACATATGCCTACAGTGTCATGGTAGTGGAACTTCAGTTAGGCCTATATGTTTTTCAGAGAAGCTAACTGGGGTAAAAGATGAAAAATGTATTAGGGGTGGTCTGAATAATTTTGACGTCCTAGCTAGGGCCTCTTAAAAGTTGTCAACTATGTAATAGACTGAATTATGTGACTTGATGACACATGAAACATGACTGTGTATGAAAAGAACAGCATATATTTCCAACTTGTGCCAGCCCAGAACATTTACAATTATTATGTTTATCATAGGCCATGCATGAAACAAGACTTTGTATGCAAAGAACCACACACATTTCCAACTTGTGCCAGAACGTTTACAATTATTATGTTTATCTTATGCCACGCATGAAACACGACTGTGTACGCAAAGAACCACACACATTTGCAACTTGTGCCAGAACGATTACAATTATTATGTTTATCTTATGCCACGCATGAAACACGACTGTGTTCGCAAAGAACCACACACATTTCCAACTTGTGCCAGAACGTTAACAATTATTATGTTTATCTTATGCCACGCATGAAACACGACTGTGTACGCAAAGAACCACACACATTTCCAACTTGTGCCAGAACGTTTACAATTATTATGTTTATCATATGCCATGCATGAAACACGACTGTGTACGCAAAGAACCACACACATTTCCAACTCGTGCCAGAACGTTTACAACTATTATTTTTATCATATGCCACGCATGAAACACGACTGTGTATGCAAAGAACCACACACATTTCCAACGTGCCAGAAAGATTATAATTATATCTTTACGACACACATGAAACACAACGTAAGGTAATTTAGTTAATTTTTGGTAAAATGGGGATTTGCCTATTTTCATTTCACGGATGGTTTTTTTGCTTAATGAAATGTTATTTTTATTACTTTTATTTAAAACAAATTTGTGAAAATTTGATTTTGCACCAATTGATACTATATTATTTGCTATGTACTGTAGTACTTAGTAGTTCTCAGTAAGCTCAAAGTTGCAAGTGAGCATTTGTGTAGGAATTATGTGTTTTTAACATTTGAATCCCAATTAATGCATTACAATTATTGTGGATTTTACTGGGCCCTAGTCAGACTACTCCTAGTACTTTTATTTTATCCTCTAGTACCAGCCTGTGCTGGGAGTACTGCTAAGTTCTTACGATCTAGTTGTGTCTGGGTTAACTATACACCCTATTGTTTCTAATACAATTACCAGGCGATTTCTCTCAAAATAATATATGCGACGAATAGGTTTAAGTTTTTGTCTTAGCATACCTTATGCAAAATACGAGCAGCTGCAGTCTTATTGATGAGTAAAATAAGGTTATTTTTACAACTAAGGTATACTTGAAAATTCCTACAAAAGAATAACTGCTATCAAACTCGTGCTTTGCACTAGGTAGGTGAACATAGACTCAACAAGTGCTAAGAAACTTAGCTCGGCTAGTGAGAGGAAGGTTGAATCTTTGACTGTCAGCTAATTCATTGTTGGTTTCTTAATTAAATAGTAATATATGAACGTGATGACTTGACATTGTTAATTTATAGAGTGGTTAAGATAAATATGTACCAGTCAATAGTGGCCTTCCTTTCCTGTACAACCATTGAGTTTATTAGTGTAGTACACTAGGGCTGCCCAACGATATCGATTGTAGAAAAATAATTCGATATCGATATAGGATTAATATATCGTACGTTTCGCGATATCAATCAGGTGCCAACTATCGTAAAAAAAAAAAGTTTGGCAGTGTTGTGGTTCTGCATCTTTGTGATACATAAACTGCAACATTCGCGTTGGTACCTACTCGCCTTTCGTTGTGCAGTCTCGCCTTTGTGTTCGCGCTCCACCCGCCGTCCGCCAGTAATCCCCCCCCCCCCCCTCGTAGCGTGAGCCGCTGGCGCTGGCTGTACGGGAAGCGAGTGGCTCGACCGGCCGGCGGTTGATGCCTCATCGTTCGCCGGCCGGGAGTCTGTTGCGCCCGCGCTCGTTCTGCCAGTCTGTCACACTCACGTCACGTCACGCCAATCACAACATCGCTGTTTTGTGGATACATTTTTAAAAATACAACACACAAATTAATGTGAATAATTTAACGTCGAAATGTTTTACTATGTAAAACATAGTAAAGAGAACAAAAAAAGTAAAAAAAAAAAAAATTTTACATAGTAAAACATTTCGACGTTAAATTATTCACATTAAATTGTTTATAATGAATGGCCTTATGCTGGTTTGAAAAAAACAAAATTACGATATCGGCGATATCGATACCGAGTTTAAAAACTTCGATATCGCGATACGATATCGATAATTACATCTGCGATATCGATATGAATTTTTTTGTCGTTGGGCAGCCCTATAGTACACACAGCGATACAGTCCCAGCGGCCATTGGTGACTGTCTATCCATAGATCGCCCGTGTATGCTAGTAGTACTGGGGGGAGCCGCTAGGTGCCGCCACACGTACCCACTGATTAGGCCGCACTGATGTGGTGGCACCTAGCAACTCCCCCCCCAGTACTGCTAGCGTAGCCAGTCGCCAATGGCCGCTCGGACTCTACCCTACACTAATAAACTCAATGGTACAACTACAGTAGTAGGCCTACATATAGGGAGTATTCAATAGACGTCACGTGGCGGCCATTATGAGGTACACATTGCTTGTTTACATTTGTTCTGTCAATAAAATACACATAGGTTATCCAGGAAAAATCCCAGTTTTAAGCCATAGATTGATATGTGCAGGTTAAAGTTCTTGAGTAAATGATAACACATGCAAATGATTGTCCTCAAACAGAGTTTACGCATTCTTATTTTGTTTTCAGTCATAATACGGAACCTTTGTTTGAAAACAGTTGATGTGTCAGTCAAAGGACATCTGCAATATTGCAACAAGTGTCGGAAGAACGTAAACAAATGTTAACAGAGTACCTCAGTATGGCCACCGTGCGATACCGGAAATGACGTTATTGCATACTCCCTTTGGCTCTTATGTGTTTACTTCTTGCCACTGTATTATGTAACATGCGTGTCTGCAATACTGTGCAGTTGTTGCATGTTGTCCCTGTCTTCAATATCTGACTTCTTCTCAAATGTAGCCTAGATTGTTTCCTTTAGCATCACCATTCACCATAATTTTAGTACCAAATGCCTTTCATAGTTACTGTTGGCCTATATCTTAGTTGTCACATGGTTTTCAATTACCATTATGTATTTATAATTTATTACTCGTCAAAACATGTTACTCGTGTATTCGTACATTTCATAAGCTGTATGGTATGCGTACAATGTGTGAGTGTGCAGCATCTGTGCCTTACCTTTACAACCAGTATTGATATTTCAATATTATATGCCCAGTTTGGTTTCTGTTTACATTGTTTTGTTCACGATTTTTTGTGGATTGATTAAATTATACATATCTATCGAAACATTTTAATTTCTCAACCCCTTTCCTTCTGACAAACATCAAGCCCAACAGTGAAACTTTTTTATGGTATCCAATAATAAGCAACAATCATCGGTCGCAAGCAACAAGTATTTGTCCAAGCCTGCATCTATAAATGAGAAATCCATTAGTGCAGTTAAACCTTGGTACACTAGTATGGGCTGGGTTGGGTTGGGTGGTGGCAAACACTTGGAAAAAACCCTTGCCTTGTGTGATATCGCAACTCCTAGGTAACTTACAGGTTGTGGTTGATTTGGCTGCTGTAACTTCTACGCAATATGTGCTGCGTCATTGGCAATGTGAATACGTAGGCTAGTGTTAAATCATAACCGATTATCGACGACGTTAACGGTATTTTATTTGTAACGCTTCAAGATATCAACAAGTGATTCTTCTGGCCTGAGACTTGGGTTTGAATCGGTTAAACAATGAATTAAATCTTTCAAAGATTGAAATTGTCACGATTGTTATTTCTGTTCTTAATTAAATAGGTAATTACATTATTTCAAAGTTGATAAATTCATTGTTAAGCTGATTCAAAAGCAAATCTCGGGACATAATCGCTTTTCAATATCTAGAAACGTTCTCAAGATCGATTCAACAGCGTTATTTAGCCACCTTCACCCTTATCTCCTGCGTCAGGAAATGAGAATTGTCGTTATTCTGCACCCATCTTAAACGTGCAGACGGAAGAATTGCTTTTTCCCGCCAGTGGTTTAGCCAACGTCCACCCAACTTGGCAGACGGAGGTCACCCTGCAACCAACCTACGTTCCATTCAAGGGTTCAAGATCGACTGCCCATCTGAAACACACTCGATGCTTTGCCGGGGCCGTCCAGACTCGGCCAGCTGTAGAATCTACGAGAACCGTGAAGGGTTGCAACTATCGCTTAAAAACAAGTCATCAGGTAAGCTGTAAGTATTCACGTCGAGTAACGTTTTCTGATATCACTACCATACACTTGCTTTTCATGGTTCGTACTTGGGATCCACATCAATGTATTTAAAATGACGGCTTATCGAAAAGAAGGGCACTGAACCACATACATCCCTGCATTTTAGTCGTTTTGGAGTGTTGATGAATATTTGGATTATCGGACGACAGGCCTATACCTAATAATTTTTAAATTTCATTATCTGTAAGACTATTTAGGCCTACTCTACTTAATATTGGTTATTCATATTATCCTGTACATTTCTACTTTCTAGTGAGTATATTGTAGATACGGTAGTACCTAAAACAGGATTATATGGTTAGGGTTTGTAATTACACTTACAGACACTTTCCAAAAAGATTTATGTGTATAGACTTTAAGGGCTACAGATTGCAAACTTTTCTTCTTTGTTAAAATTTCAACTGCTGTGTTTAGTTCTAGTATTTGTTGTCAGTGTTTGGTGGTGTCTTCAGCTTATATAATTTTATTTTAATTTTTTTGACAAAATACCTGGATGGGTACACGTGCAATTATGAGACATAATTTTTCATTTTCTGTGTATTTATTTTACAAGTATAAAGCAGACATCAATATTACAGTATTCTCTTCACCCTTAGTTAGTTAGGTGTATCTGCAAAGCTCATTAATTTACCAGCATTATTACAGCATTTATGTTTTCCCTTTAACATTTGTTTGATGTTTGACTTTCACATAATCAATCATGTATCTACATATTGGCAGTTTCATTGTACTGTATAAGCAGGGGTTAAAATTTACATTTGGCAAGGCAAGTGGCAATTTGCTAATACTAACATAAAACCAGCATGTGTTCCAATTGTTCACTATAAAAATAAGACAGCTCGTAATAACAGGTCCTTACTAAAAAAAAAAAATTAATTACATTATACATAGCATTATTCATTTAAAAATGTACTATACCTGGATATTGGTAGTAATTTGAGGTGTGTGCATTCGATACAGCTTTTCCACATTCCATCCTGCCACTTTTCATTCATGTCACAACTCACAATGCACATCTGCATCAGACTAGAGACTCCAGTAGACTAGATCAATTATTTGATACCATAGGTGGGGATATATCATATGACTCATCCTAGGCAGAGATGCCTTTAGTATACCCCTCATGCCCCACCCCCATCAATTCGGATCATAAATAACTGCCCAATGCCACAACTTATTGCGTTGCTGTACTGACCATCTTCCATATACTCGTCTGCTTTCACACTAAACGGTGGTCGAGTACAAAACACCGACTGACTCACCAGCGTCCCAGAGGCGCGTACACACTGCTGCAACAAGCTGCGCAAAACGTTCGCAAACGTTTGTGAACCAATTAGTGCGCGCGCGCAACTTACGTCCAAACCGGTGCAACATTTGCGAGGTTTGTCAGTGTTTGTCGATGTTTCAGCTACAACGCGCACCATGGAGGAGACAACCGCGGTTGCGAGTGCTGCGTTCATTATACTTTGCGACGCGTTAAAAAAAAAGAATAAAAAGCGTCAACGTCGATTCTGGATGTCGTCTCTATTTAAAAGCAGAGACATCTACAGAGGTTCTAATTTGTTAACTGATTTGAGAAGAGACGATATTGGTCGATTTACGCGCGCGCGGTAGCCTACGAACAGGGAAGTGCGCAGAAAGCGTCCACACCAAGCGCGCACGAACACGCAAACACCTGCGAACGCGCAGCGCAGCGCGCGCGTGCGCGGTTTGCCGTCCACACTGACAAATTTTATGGGTTTACGAACGTTTGCAAACATTCCGCGCAGCTTGTTGCAGCAGTGTGGACGCGCCTTAGAGTATATAATAATGATTCGTCAGCTCATGTGCTCAGACTTGTCACCGTACTAAAGGAAGCACGGTGCAAGAACTATGAACAAACGCAGGTGTATGAAAGCGGCATGGAACTCGACTACAGTTGATTAGAAGCCAACAAATTATTGCATAACAGTTTACCTGAGTAAAATTGTACTTAATTACTAGGGGTAAAATTTGTGCATTGTTCATAATATTATGTACAACTGAAATCGTACTATACAATCTAGCATTCGTAGTAGAGAAGGGTGTATGGACAACACAGATAAAGATAATGTAACACAAGCCAAAGGTTACACTAACGCAAATAAACGACATCCGGAAAACTATGTTTATAGTTTATACAATGTGGCATTGTGTGGAGTAACTACTATTATAGTTTTTGTTTTTTAAGCATGTTATCGTGGTGTGATGATCAAGGATAAATGAAGACATCAAGGCTTATAAACTCAATATGTTCTGACAAATAAGAAGCAGATACGTGAGAAGAAAATAAACTTTAAAATTTGTGATGAGATCGAACACAATTTTAAAATAAGTTACCAATCGTGCCGATACGGGGCGAGTGTGCAGAATTAAAGGTTCAAATGAGGCTTCGTTTTCGCTTCTTGCTGCTAGTAAACATAACTGTACTAAAATTACATTCAAAATAATAATACGGTAACAAAAATAATATAATAATATACAGACTTATTTAATGTTTTGTAAAGTGCGACTCCTGGAAAACCGTACATCCAGGATATCGAAGAGTGCAGAGTACTTGTGTGTACTTTGTGACTGGACGTTGATTCTTCGGTGACACTAGAAAGTACTTGTTACCGTATTCGTTGGCGGCATTGACTAGAACATTGCTGACTAGATGGACTTCGATAGTTGGTTCGAGTTTCCAAGTGATTAGCATAATAATAATTAATAATAAAACGTAACATAATATCAAATATGTTCAGGTATTGATGTATAAGTCTTCGGCAGGGATGCTTTCCTGGGAAGTTGTTCATTTTTAGAGAAGTTCTAGGTAAATCTTCCATATGGGTCCTCACTCCTCACGCTAACAAGGCCCAAAAATGTTTGCTTTTTCTAGAGTTAGGGATGTCAGGCAGGTGGGAAGAGTCGTTTGCTGGCAAAAGTAGATGCTGTTTGATTTTTCCCAAAATGTCCTAGAGCTGGGGATATCAGGCAGTAACTGGGGATACGTCATGCGCACTCAAAGTGCCCGCACGTGTGAGGACCTATACAGAAGAATTACCAACAACCTGATCCGTTTTTAACATTGGGAACTTCAACTTTACGTTCCATTCAAAGTTTTTTAAACTGTCTCGATCAAATTCAGGAGCAAAATATGTTACAAACTCCACTTTTTGTCTATTGTTTACACTTTACCATATTATGCGTTCTTGCTATCAAAAATGCCCCCCCCCCCCCCCCCCACCATCCCATCACAAATTACAATTGGTCGCGCGGTAATAACAAAAGGAACACGAGTTACAAAAACGACGCCACCTTTAAACAAAACAACCTGCTATAATAACACTCGAGGTCCAATCACAATTAATTGAGATCAGTATTTTTTTAGATGAACCTTAAGTAGTGTTTTTGACTATAGTAACTTTCAATAACTTTCTTATTTTAAATAAGATGCCCTATACTCTATCTGACCCTATGGTGACTAGATTTTTGTCAAATATTACACATTTTCAGCCCGTTTGTACACCCCTTGGACCAAATAAATACGTGAAAGAACGTGGGAGCAACGGTTTTCCTCAATATGCTCGTGCACATTAATTCATGTTTGTAAGCAAGTACAGTACTTACTGTAGTGTTTCACGATGTACTCTACAGCTATATATTGCGCATCGCCGTGGTCGTCATAACGGAATCCAAAACGGGAGGGGGGGGGGGGGGGAGAGAGATTTAAGGGGGTTTAGGTGCCATGGGGGGGGGGGGGGGGGTTGTCATAATCGTATAGGGAGCAATCACTCTTACGGGTTATTGGTCGTCATTGATTATTCTGTCTGAAGACTCACAGGCCGACTAAAAAAAAAAAAAAAAACACCGTCTCATTGTTGTTCAGTATGACTAGCATCGTGTTGGATGTGAAGGCGGGTTGTCTCAAGACTACATACATACGGCGTACGAACACGGTTGAAACTTTTCCCGGTCAGTGTCACCAGTGTTGGTTAGGGTCGGTCGGACAGAGTTTTCCTTTGTTCGGCACCCGTATGCTCAGATGTACAGCTCGTTGGTCAAGTGTAGATCCATCTCTGAGAGTGTAGCATAGAGGCGCCTTCTCAGGTCGTCACTGGGCCTAGCTCGGGGTGTTTCCGCATCCGTATCGGGGTTGGCGCACTGCCTGAGCAGGGCTGCTAGAGACGAGGGGGTGTGTGCCTAGATGTACAGCTCGTTGGTCAAGTGTAGATCCATCTCTGAGAGTGTAGCATAGAGGCGCCTTCTCAGGTCGTCACTGGGCCTGGCTCGGGGTGTTTCCGCATCCGTATCGGGGTTGGCGCACTGCCTGAGCAGGGCTGCTAGGGACGAGGGGGTGTGTCTAGACATGAGCAGCCCGGGCACCATCACGCGCGCAGACAACGCCCACCCCAGAAACACCTTCTCGCACACGATCTGGTAGTTGTCGTTGACGACCGGGCGATCGCATCGGGAGGTCTCGGCGTTGCACGTGGACCGGCAGTCGTTGTGGTCGCAGTCGCCGTGGGCCACGCATCGGCGACCGGTCGCGACCATCCCCCCGGCGATCGAGCGGGGCAGGGCCGAACCGGGGTCCAGGAACTTGACGCGACCCCCGTTGGAGGCGAGCCCAAAGTGTGACGCTCGCACGTCGCAGAGTCTGAAGGGTTCCGGTAGGCCGGACTCCAGCTCGTCGAGAAGGTCCATCACGAGGACGGCAGCCCTCACCCGTGACGCCCACTCCTCGTGGGTGTCCGTGGGCGAGAGTACGCCCGCGCTCGGTCTCACGGGCTCAAGTCGCTCCACCGCGAAGTACGCGCCGCACGTGCCCACGGGCTGCGGGAACACGTCGCGGTCCGCGAACAGCGTCGAACAGACGTACTCGTTGTCCTGTAGCAACAGCCACAGGTTCTGCATCTCTACCCCCCGCAGCATCGACCTCTCTCTAGCTCGAGCCCCGGGTCCCAACCTCGCCAGTCGCTCCGTCTGTTCGCGAGATATCGTCACGTTCAGCTTGCTCGCCACCGCCTCCCGTATCATCACCTCGAACTCCTCCTCGGTGGGGTAGCGCTGTTCGCCCAGCTTCTCGAGCCAGTACACGGGGTCGGGGGCGTCGCCCTCCGGCCTGCGCGCGGCCTTGAACACGATGCGGGACCCCTCGAACTCTGCACTGAACACGGCGCCCCTAGACTGTTGCTCCTGGGCAGAGTGGCAGTTGAGGGAGTGGATCGTCTTATCGTCACAGAGCGGCTTGCAGAGGTTTCCCACGGCCTCGCCCCTTCGGTGTAGCTGGCACTGTAACACAAACACTTGCAACTACACCACGCAGCAACAAGTAGGCCTCGCCCCTTCGGTGTAGCTGGCACTGTAACACGAACACTTGCAGCTACACCACGCTGCAACAAGTGGGCCTCGCCCCTTCGGTGTAGCTGGCACTGTAACACAAACACTTGCAGCTACACCACGCAGCAACAAGTAGGCCTCGCCCCTTCGGTGTAGCTGACACTGTAACACAAACACTTGCAGCTACACCACGCAGCAACAAGTAGGCCTCGCCCCTTCGGTGTAGCTGGCACTGTAACACAAACACTTGCAGCTACACCACGCAGCAACAAGTAGGCCTCGCCCCTTCGGTGTAGCTGGCACTGTAACACAAACACTTGCAGCTACACCACGCAGCAACAAGTAGGCCTCGCCCCTTCGGTGTAGCTGGCACTGTAACACAAACACTTGCAGCTACACCACGCAGCAACAAGTGGATGGAGGCGTCTGTCAAGTTGGCCAACCAATTTCCGGCCATCGCCTCAAAACCAATACTGGTCGTTAGTGCTACGTTAGTTCTGGTTAGTGCTCGAACTTGGACGTTAGTGCTCCCACGGGTAACAAATTATTAAGCTCTAATTAGGGATGGCCAACTTGACGTCAAGTTAGCCAACCACTTTTTTAATAAAATGCTTTTTGAATATTTTCTTGTGCTCATCTTTGTGGTACGTTTTTGGAAGCGAAGCGAGGGCGCGAGCTCCAATCAGCGGCCGAGTTCGCGTGAAACACGGCCGCTGATTGGAGCTCGCGCCCTCGCTTCGCTCCCAACGCCTAGCTGTAAACCCACTATTAAGCGGGTGTACAAGGAGAAGTTAGAAAGGTAAAAAGCAGAAAATAAAGAGTCGACATAGCGTGCAGCTTACGGGACCTCTCACTTGTTCCACATTGTCACACTTTTGGGAGAACTTTTCACTTTTTCCCGTAAGCTACACGCTATCTCTTCTCTTTACTTTCTGCTTCTTACTTTTCTAACTATAACACCCGCTTTAGTGTATATTAGTGCTCGAATTTGGACGTTAGTGCTCTATTAGGCAAACATGTATTAAGCTTTTAATTACGTCAAGTTGGCCATCCCTAATTAATAGTTTAATAACTTTTTACCTTATGGAGCAGTAAAACGTCCATTTCGAGTACTAACCAGCACTAACGTAGCATTAACGCATTTTGAAGGGGTGGCCGCCCGCGGTGGTTGGCCAACTTGACAGAGATTATGTGAAGTTTTTTAAAGGCCGGTTTATATAAATTACATGTGATAGTGACTATAAGAATTAAATAATCACGAGGGAAACAGCAGGTTTGTTCGTTTGTCCTGCCTCAACAGGAGTATATTACGCCAGGAGTAATCAGGAAATACGTCATTGTAACGGAAATGGGAGTAGAAATCACAGTTACTCCAACTTGGACAAAAAAACAGAGTTGTCACAGCTGAGATCGTTTCAGTTGTTCCTCCTACTCCTACTCGGGAAGCAGGTGTAAAAACCTTACTCCCATCACAGTTGTAGTAAGTTACTACTGGACAAAAGAACTTGTCGCAACTACTCCCATCACACTTACTCCAGGACAGAAAAACGGGGTTTTCGTAATACTGTACTCTTGGAGTAATGATCACAGGACAAACGAACAATGCTAGCGTTTCCCGCCACCGCCTACACCCACCGCCTGCTATTTTGCATCTAAAATTAAATCAGTAGTAATATAAATAGTTCGCTTCTATATTTGCGTCAAAAGTCAGCAGGGAAACCACGAGGCAACCGTGACATGTTATTTAATCAATAATCATGTAAGTGGTATATGTGTCATCAGCTGTCTCCTATCTTACTCACAAATTTGGTGAACATGAATTATAATAATTATACACTGTGAAATATATTTGAAAATCCTTCTAAACAAAATTATAGATAAGACATGTGTGCTTATATGATACCGTACAACTGACATTTCCATCTGGTGGGACGCGGGTTCGAATACCAGAAGGAGTTTGTTTCCTTCACCGCAAGGGAGTTGTTTGCAAGGACTCATTATTCATTCCTTAATGAACAAAACTAAGGACTTTACTCTTAGCTAAGTATTCATGCGGTTCATGCGTAATGACGTACCAGTTTGCTGACATGATGCCAAGTTTGAAAGTTTGTACACATAATACCCCACTGCAGTAGATAGTAAACAGCTGCCAAAGATATCACTACCCACGTAACCGTAACATATCGATAATTGAAAAGGACACCGGGAATTCGACGCATGTTAAACATGGCTGTTGAATATTTCTTCGTTAACTCTGTTGTGTTTTCATTGTCCTGTCGAACGCGTCACGTAACTTCCCCCAACGTTGCCGAGCGTACCCTACAGCAGAGCAGCTGTTCCGGTGACATTTGCGTCGCCTTTCAACACGAATGGCGTCCATGTTCTGGCCAATGAATATCGACCGCGCTCGCTGCGTCGGGACCATTGCTGTCGTTCTAGATACCCTGAGATAGAGCTGTGTATACGACGATTCCGCCAACTCAGGGCATCAACCGGAAGAATAATGTAGATTACAACAAACACAACAAGAAATGCACTTCCGTCGCACGCAGTGACCAATCACAACGTCTCTTTCCGCCCGGATGTAAAGGGTTTGTTTCGCGCGCTGTATGTTTAAATTTCGGATAATTTTGGTTGTTTGTTGTATTCTGAATTATTCTTCCAGATAATTTTAATGAATTGAATGTTAATTGGCAAACATTAATTAAATACAAATTTCGGATAATTTTGTTTGTTTGTTGTATTCTGAATTATTCTTCCAGATAATTTTAATTAATTGAATATTAATTGGCAAACATTAATTAATTGCAAATTATTAAATACAAAATTTAAAAAAGTAAATAAATTAATATCCAAATTAATTGGAATCATTTAATAAATACCACCTGTTTAATCAATGTAAATACAACAAACCCAACCAAAAATAACTTAAATTTAAACATACCGCGCTTCGCACAAACCTTGCCTCTTTAATCCGGACGGAAGAAGACGCTGCGTGCGACGGAAGTACTTTCGTTGTCGTGTTTGTTGTATTCCGAATTATTCTTCCAGTTAATTTCGGCACGACGCAAGACTTGCGTGGACGTTTAATGGCGGCCATATCTGTGTTGGCAACTCTCGCGTAGAGTATCTCTCTCGTAGTTCCCTCACTTCCCGTCGCCGATATTTAAAGCGAGCGCTACGAGCGTCCGTCCAGTCTGTGTGTCGTCTGCTATCGCACGAATATCGCCGGGGATGTGTGATTCAAGAAGGTTCGATTCAGTCCCTGATTGATAACGCGTAGTGTCTGATGGATGTCGTGTCGGCGCGACGTGAGTGCGTCGTTGAGAGGTGACGCCCGGCGTCGTTTCACCTGCGTACGTGCGTACGTGCGTGCAGTTTACCGCGCGGCCGAGACGACCTTGGTTCGTCCTTGACAAAGACACCCGGTCGTCGGTGGTGGACGCGCGGTTTTATAAAACGAAACCTCGGTTATCGACTGGATAACTTCGTCCAATTGTGATAAGCCTTCGTTCAGCAAGGTTAGTTATGTGTATGTGTTTATCTGTGGCTAGGGGCAAAACTCGCCCTCTCACCCTTCACCTTACACCCCCATAACAACCTCATCATCATGACCATCTCAGTTGTTTTAGGTCAAATGAGTCTATCTCTGCCTTGGCATTGTGTAGAACGAGGTACATTAACCCATTACTGTATGGTAACAATAATTGCCTTGAACCCATCGCCCGGTCAATTTGGCAAGGCTCTAGCTGATAATACGTGGGAACGGTTGCCTGTTATCACTCGCTGATAGCAGCGTGTCTGGCTTCCGGGGTTGTGTCTATCCTGACCAATATCACTTGGCCGTGCGGTAGCGAGCGAGACTTACTCGAGAGGACGTGGGTCCGATTCCCGCCATCGAGGCTTTCTAGTCGCTTCCCGCATAGATGAGAGTTCTTGGCCAATCAGCGATAGGTATTTGAGCTAGGGGCTCACTGATTGGCTACGAATCACTCATGTCGAAAGCATCTATTCGGTGCAAGTAGCCTATGGCGAGAACCGAGGTTCCAGGCAGTGAATATAATAATATCTCTGTGGAATATAATAATAATATCTTTGGTCCAGGCTCTGCCTACTGTGCGCCTGCGCGGTGTGACTTAAACCACGACCTACCTCAACTCGTTCTGTCGTAGAACCAGCACGTTAGTTGACCTCTAACCGTCGCATGATGAACCCCAAATTTCCGTTCCAAAAGTTGAGGAAAAGTTGAAGCAATTTGCCGTTCAACTCTTTGCATTCAATCACTGTAAATTTTACTAATCAAAAGCGGAAACTGAGTAGTTGCATCGCTCTGCGTTCAGTATTGAATGCCCCGTACCGTGTAAACCGGCTTCTATCCGCACAAGGGAGGGATTCACCGCCAGTGTTGCCAAATCTCATAGAGATGTATCCATCCACATCACCTGCCTGCACAAAGGGTTTCCTCCAAGTGTTTGCATGCGTTGTTGACTCTCGTGACCTTGATCAGGCTCCGTGTGACCTTGTGTTTCTGACCTTTACCTTATTGTGACCACTGACTATTCACACACGAAACGACGGGTCAAATCGGCATCGTCCTGTGCCAGGCATACCATGTGGGTCCGTCCCGTCCCCTTTAGTGACACCCACTACGTAGTGGTCCCCCTTTACCCCCCTTGGTTGCGTTCCCCTTAGCTACTATAATTAACGGTGGGCGAATAGAAATAGTTACAGCCAAGAGCGAAAGATTAATGACAGAAACTGAAAGGGATGCTTCCGCAAGGCGTTCGCCTCTCTCGCTTTCAATATATCTACCCCGAAACCTGCGTGAGTGTGCATAGTTCGGTACCCGGTTGTATAGTAGGTTTCCCCTGCCCAGGGGACCCGGGATCAGTTCCCTGTCAGTCAGTTAGTTGGGGCTTTCGGGCACACAACGTCATGGTTATTAGTGGCCAATCGGTTCCCAATCGGAATGGGACTCCATCTCCACTAAAGATCTAATCATTCACTCGTCAGTGTTGTATCAAGGTGGGTGACCTCGTCCGGTATTCGAACCCGCTCGAAGACAGAGTCCCCACGTTATTACCGTATCGAGACCGACAGTTGTTGGTTTCTATATGTTTACCAAGCCAACGGTTTAGCCGCGGTCGCTTAGCCGGTTCCCATACGAATACCGAAGTTAGGTCAGGAGGTGGATGGGTGACCACTACCCTCTGAAACACTAGTTACCGTTGGTTAGAGCAGATTGGAGGGTTCGAAAGCTTGTGTAACAGCTTCGTTCTTCTCGTCAACTGCTCGGCAGTCCAGGTTAGTGGAGGAATCTATATGACTGGTCAAAGTTACACCGTCCTTTCGGATGGGACGTAAAGCCGATGGTCTCCTTGGTACTTTTCGACAGGAGTAGGCTACGTGCCGGTACCAGGCTTCCCCTCCTCCCTTCCTCATTATCATTCATCAATCATCACTCATCAGGCTAAAGAGGGCATTGCGCCCTACACTGGCCTTAATTACAATAAAATAAATAAAAAAAAATTATGTTTACCAATCAATAGTCATGCACTGTTGTGATGGTTTATGCGTGTTAATTAACCCCTGATCACTTTTATACAGTTGCCAATTAAAGCATTGCTAATGAGCAGTTTCGAGTCACGTGGGCCGACCATGCACCGTGTATGTGTCATCTTGTAATATCTGCGCAGGCATATTAATATAGGACACGAACACGAACAATTAAGAGCGTTCAGCAGTAGGAGTTTTACAGATGTGTTGGCCCTCAACCAATTACTCTTAAACTTATATGATTATTATAAATATTTACCTACTTGTTTAATTTCGCCGAACATTTTCGACTAAAGTAATTTATTTGCATAATTCAAACGTGAATATATTATTTTGAAGCAGGCTTGTCACAAATGTACTTAATACCATGCGTAGATATGACACCCCTCTGCAAGTAGGTACATTTTCATAATAATTCTATAATTTGTTTAAGAGAATTAGTTTACTAAAAACGTCAAAACTACTTCCGAAGCCCCAAGTGCGACGTGCGCACAACCGTACACGTTAGGGAACCCTAAAGGTTGCAGCACACTAGGCCGGCACGTCACGGCACGTCACGGCACGGCACGGCACGGCACGGCACGGCGCGGTAGGGATTAAATGAATGTGAATAAACGAACCTCTGCACACTAGGCCGACACGTCACAGTGTGCAGAGGTTCGTTCGTGCCGTGACGTGCCGTGCCGTGACGTGCCGGCCTAGTGTGCAGCAACCTTTATACTTCACGGAGACAGAAAGAAAGTGCATGGGGTTCGTCTGCTAAACTCACTTGTGGAGTTTAAATACTCTGTTGTAAATAAAGGCTTTATTATTTTTATTATTATTATTATTATTATTATTATTATTATTATTATTATTATTATTATTATTGTTATTATTATTATTGTTTTTAGTATTATTATTATTATTATTATTGTTATTATTATTATTTTTATTATTATTATTATTATTATTATTATTATTATTATTATTATTATTATTATTATTATTACTATTATTATTATTATTATTATTATTATTATTATTATTATTATTAATATTTTTATTATTAATATTTTTGTTATTATTATTATTATTATTATTATTATTATTATTATTATTATTATTATTATTATTATTATTATTATTAAATCTTATTTCTATTACACATTTTCGGTATTTTTTATTCATTTATAATAATATTAATAGGCCTATAGGCCTAAGTAGTTTGTATTTTGTATTTATATTTTTGTATAAGAGGGGACTGGAACTTAGATCATTCATGATCTATGTGCAACACGTGATTATGAATGTTCTAAACTTCTACGCTCATGATTCAAGAAGGTGATGGATGATATTATGCGAGGCTCGGTTTGAACAAGGACACATCTGTTACCGGATGTATATTTAACTCCGACGCGTCCCGACGCCACCAATCATACGACGCGTGTCGACATCTTGTGACGTCACTAGCTCACACGGTTGTTGTTGCAATGGCAGACGTCTGCTACTAGAGCACAACCAACAAGCTTAGACCCAACCAATCAAAGTAGTTAATTCATTGTGTCTAGCCAATGGTAAACTATATACAACTAATTTATAATTTGCAATGTCTCTTGTTTTGATTTGAATCAATTTATTCCAAAGAGCATCTTCCTTTCGTGTGAACATATCTTCTACATGACCTTAGGAACGTGCTAGAACCTGTCCATCTATCATTAGTTAAAACCATTAGTAAAATGATTTAAGTTTCATAATTACAAGATGAATATCCAAGTGTCAACCTGGCTAGTTTTGAATTATTAAGAAGAGCATGATGAAACAATAACGCAGCCTTACATTGACACAGTTGGAACCAAGTTAAAATTATTATTTATTGATTTATTAATTATTATTAATAAATAAATAATTTAATAAATTAATAAATTATTATTACTATTAATTATATTTATTAATTAAAATTCCGTTACCATACACACTCTATAAATCATATAATGCAAATATTGAAACATACTCATTTTTCTGTATGTGATGACGTCAATAATGAATGATTAAATTCCTATCAGAAATTATTACCGCTAAAAATCGGAAATGCATTATCTAAATTCTGTTGAGCCCGGTTTCCATTAAAGTGGTTACACTAGGCCTAGTCGTATAAAGCTACCCATACACCCAAGTTGCGGACTGAATTGCGTCAGTGCATCTCCAGCCAATCACGTGACGTCACAGTTCCCATTCTACTGTGACTGTGACCAAACTTGTGCACGATCATAGACTACTACTTAATAGAATGATATGGCTACCACGAAACATGTGAGTTTTATCTCAGACATCCGCCGATAAAGTTTATGGAATTATGGCAATGATTATGTGATGTGTGCCATTATAAACCAGTAAAAGAGCGGACGACGAGATAAGAAAGACTTTATTGTTTATTTTACTTCTCAATAGTAATGTCAAAGTAATGCCAATGAAACGCCACCTGAAATTTTCAACAATAATTGACCATCTAATGTAAACAAACATGGCTGCCGTGCTAGCTAAATGCAAGGCTGTGAGTTTGTTCCCCGGTGTGGGGCATGATGGGTGTGAGGGGGGGGGGGGAGGCAGCCCACGTGGAACAGCCCAGATCAGTAGGTCACCGCGCTGGGTCAGTGAACCATTGATCCGTCCACTCCAGTGGCGGACTGTACCTTCACCGGCCCGGGCTCTATAAGACTATAATACACTCTAATACACACTCATTATGAGTTTTCGAATTTGAATTTCATTTAAACAAATTAATATTATTATTATGTACAATATATTTAATGGGGTAACATATTTGAGTTATTTTGGAATATATTTAGCTTTAAAAATAAAATAGTAGTAATATATTCTCGTCGACGACACATTGAAATAAAAAATTAATTATTTACAAGCAAAATATCAAATTAAAATAATTCAGAAAAACAGCAAAAACGTGATACAAAAAAGTATAAAATTGAATTGAAAACAGTCGTAACTTCATATCTTACAAGATCTCGTTAATGCTACAGTCGGATTATGAGATAAGAATTATCTTGTGAATCCTGCATATTCAATTGTATCTTGTTCTTGTTACACTTAACACCGTAGCTGGCCGAGGATATGGGTTTCTCTGTTCTTGCCTGAGTGTGAGACCCCACTGGTATAAACAGCCCTCAAAAGACTGTCTATAGTTGCATCGAACCCAGCAATAACCACGTCTTACGAATATTGCCAACATCCGGCCCATCTACACTTGAAACTGATAAGGAACATCCTCCCATATTCACAGCTCGACTCGCCCTTCAGCTATACTGTATAAATAAAAAGTTTGCATCGCTCTCCATAAACTGAACAGTTGATAGTGACCAGGGCCCGGATTCACAAGAGGTCCTAAGTCTTTTTCTGGTCTTAAAAGCGAAGGGTAGTATCTACGTCAAAACCGCAGAAAATGTTCATTATTAAATTTTATCTCAAGATTGCAACAAGAAATCGACAATCTAAATCAGCAGCGCTCTGTGTTTTGGTTAGCCCTACAGACGTGATCAAATATTATAACCCTTAGCGTAGTATTTTGGTTATAACTCGATAATTAGTATTAAAATTAATTATTTATAAAAAAACATACTGATTATAATGTAAGACACAACTTATACACAGTGCGCTGTTGATTCAGATTTTTGATTATGCCAGTTTTGTGCATCTTTTGACGTAGAGGTAACCAAGACCGGCCTAACTTTGGATCTCCTGTAAAACCAGCACATGAAGAAGTTACTGATTCCTGGTAGGAACAAGGACACAATGAACATTCCAATAATATGTTTTAAAGTCAGTTTACAGATATTTCCCTGAATTCACAAGAGGTTCAAAGTTAGGCCGGTCTTAGAGATAAGACCAAAAAAAGACTTGGGACCTCTTGCGAATCCGGGCCCTAGGTTATTAGTAGTTGAGATAAAACACTCGGTGTGTTCCATCACAAGAGTTCGAGTCCCACCGCTGGCAATCATGACATCAGCCGTAACACAGGTTCTTCGATGCTGGGGTTTGACCCAGAGAGAGTTGATGTACTGTACTGGATCAATGATAGTAAAGGGGCGTGGCCGCAGCGTGTGAGGGGGGGGGAGCGCGCGTGGCTCATTCATACCGGTCACACGTGTGAGTGTGTGTGGGGGGGGGGGGGGGTGGAGGGGGGTATTGGCAGTAAAGAACGACCTTGAGTGGTATCGCGGCATGTGGTTCTCTCATTACTCATTAGGTATAAATTGTTGTCCGCTACGCTCTGCTCTATACTGTCCGCACGTTAGGTATAGTTACCTCCGCGTAACTACGTCACATGCTTACGTAATATCTGAGTCCAATGGTACCAACCTAATTTTCTACTTCTATAGTTCCTACCATCTAGTTGAAACAGGTGCATGCATGGAGGGTTCGAACGCTTGTGTAACAGCTTCGTTCTCTGCTCAGCAGTCCAGGTTATTGGAGAAACCTATATGACTGGTCAAAGTTACACCGTCCTTTCGGATGGGACGTAAAGCCGATGGTCCCCTGGTACTTTTCGACAAGAGTAGGCTACGTGCCGGTATCAGGCTTCCCCTCCTCCCTTCCTCATCATATGCATCGTTGTTAATCATCTGTTGTTATACTGGTCACTGTTAAATGGCATAAAATGCTGTATGGGGCCAATTCATAAATAAATAAATAAATAAATTAGAAATAATTTACGCCTTTCGGTTGTTTATTTGGACAGCGACCATGACTTGTGTACTCTACCAAGTGGAAGACTTCCCAGGAATATGTTGATTTGCGTTGAAACAGTGTGCGTGAAGGGGACAGTACTTAGATAAGGGTATGATGTCAATATGACCATGATACTAGTTACGTGGGATAAAACGTTGGACATGACGTGTCAAAGCTTTGACTGTGCGTATAATGGGTGGCCCTGTTTAAATGGGGCTTTGCACGCAAAGCTTGACGTAGAATGGCCAGCTGGATGGGTAAATCAGCGCTGACAAGGCCTACTTGACCCATCCAGCAGGCTGTGATGGCAGC
The DNA here is from genome assembly GCA_945910005.1 of Isoperla grammatica. NCBI lineage: Eukaryota > Metazoa > Arthropoda > Insecta > Plecoptera > Perlodidae > Isoperla > Isoperla grammatica. The sequence continues at coordinate 28,453,505 of OX246743.1, forward strand.
ATTATTTTGCCAAAGACATTGGAATAGCAGTAGCGCCACCACAGTTCGAGCTCAAGTCCAGAGCCTCCTGGATGGGTAAATCAGCCCTTTTTTCATGGCTAAGTTATGCGGAGATCAAGTAGACCTTGTATGAGGGCCGGGACGGTGCTGGCGCTGCTAGTGGAAAAAGTCGCAGTGCAAAGCCCCTATAGCTCGGAAACTTGTGTGTCAAATGAGGAATACCACGGCCATCTGTACTTCAAGGAAAACCACGACGTGCGGTTGAGGTGCTAAGATGGCGGTGGAACATTACAACACAGTGCGGGTGGTGCGGGTCGATGCAGACCAAGGAGGTTATATAAAGCACTGGAGGGGCGGTGGCTATGTTTACGGGCTGTTGCAGTGAAGCCGGTTTTGCGGCGCGCGGCCGAGCGGCGGCCATATTGAGACTGGAAGGATTTCAATGCATGCATCTTTCCCCGCCCCCTCGGCGGCCCCCCGCACGTGACTTTTTCCACGATGTGTCGCTACAGTTTTCGGCGCCCGGCCTTTGGCTACTCGTGGGTATTTTTTTCGACTTTCCACCCCCACCCCTTCACCCCCTCACGACTTGTTTATCTCGTCAAGTGTGCGATTTCGGCGCTCTCGTTTTGCGGTAAAAATTGTAAAAAATTCAAATGTTTTTTTGGGAATTTTTCGGATGCTTTTGATCGCAAGTCAATTGATTGGCGCATCTTTTTGTAAGAATTTTATGAATTTTAATGGTCCCTTTTAAAAGTTACGGGCACTTAAACTCGAAACATTTGCGAAATTTGGATTTGACGGATCTGGTACGTTTTTAACGCGTCACATTCAAACGGCTCTGCCCGTCGAACCAAACGAGATATAACGTTCGTTTTTGTTTCGTTACCGACGCTTACTATCTGGGTAACTGGAATTTGGAAATTTTTTGGATTCGTCCCAGAACTTTCGTCAATCAAATTGTGTACATTTGGTAAAGTGCGTTTTTAAAAAGCGCGTGTAACACTTTGTTTCCACATTTTTTGTTTGAAAATTTTCTCGACTTTTTCATTTTGATAAATAACCACTAATCTTGATTATTAACGAAGCGATTTTTAAATTTCGTCCCGGATGCTTAGTTATGGGCACTTTTCCATTAATTCTACACGGTTTCAGTTTTGATTTTTTTGCGTCAAGTTGGTACTTTCGAAATGGTTTTTTTTTCTTTAGGCCGATGCTGAACCCTTGCCCGTACAGGGGCATGAAAAAACATTTTCGAAAAGTCACCTCTTTACCGAATGACAGATGTTCCCGCAACGCACTTTTCACGGCGTTAAGAAAACACGCATACAAAAGTTTTGTTTTTGTATATTAAAAGGGATTTTAATATACCATCCAACATACATTTGTAATTAGTATTATTAAATGCACATTTGTCTATCCGAAAACGTTACGTTAAAAAATTAGACTTTACGGGTGTCCGAGTTACGGTGCTTTAACGGATTTCACGCGTAGCCGTTTTTTGTCGGAATTTGTCTTTGGGAATTTTTTAAAGTCTTAAAAAAGCATGTCAAAAGCATGTCAAAAATAGTCTCGGACACGGTAAAACGGAAAACGATAATTAGAAAAAATTCCAACATGCTTTTTTAAGACTTTAAAAAATTCCCAAAGACAAATTCCGACAAAAAACGGCTACGCGTGAAATCCGTTAAAGCACCGTAACTCGGACACCCGTAAAGTCTAATTTTTTAACGTAACGTTTTCGGATAGACAAATGTGCATTTAATAATACTAATAACAAATGTATGTTGGATGGTATATTAAAATCCCTTTTAATATACAAAAACGAAACTTTTGTATGCGTGTTTTCTTAACGCCGTGAAAAGTGCGTTGCGGGAACATCTGTCATTCGGTAAAGGGGTGACTTTTCGAAAATGTTGTTTCATGCCCCTGTACGGGCAAGGGTTCAGCATCGGCCTAAAGAAAAAAAAACCATTTCGAAAGTACCAACTTGACGCAAAAAAATCAAAACTGAAACCGTGTAGAATTAATGGAAAAGTGCCCATAACTAAGCATCCGGGACGAAATTAAAAAATCGCTTCGTTAATAATCAAGATTAGTGGTTATTTATCAAAATGAAAAAGTCGAGAAAATTTTCAAACAAAAAATGTGGAAAAAAAGTGTTACACGCGCTTTATAAAAACGCACTTTACCAAATGTACACAATTTGATTGACGAAAGTTCTGGGACGAATCCAAAAAATTTCCAAATTCCAGTTACCCAGATGGTAAGCGTCGGTAACGAAACAAAAACGAACGTTATATCTCGTTTGGTTCGACGGGCAGAGCCGTTTGAATGTGACGCGTTAAAAACGTACCAGATCCGTCAAATCCAAATTTCGCAAATTTTTCGAGTTTAAGTGCCCGTAACTTTTAAAAGGGACCATTAAAATTCATACAATTCTTACAAAAAGATGCGCCAATCAATTGACTTGCGATCAAAAGCATCCGAAAAATTCCCAAAAAAACATTTGAATTTTTTACAATTTTTACCGCAAAACGAGAGCGCCGAAATCGCACACTTGACGAGATAAAACACGTCGTGAGGGGGTGAAGGGGTGGGGGTGGAAAGTCGAAAAAAATACCCACGAGTAGCCAAAGGCCGGGCGCCGAAAACTGTAGCGACACATCGTGGAAAAAGTCACGTGCGGGGGGCCGCCGAGGGGGCGGGGAAAGATGCATGCATTGAAATCCTTCCAGTCTCAATATGGCCGCCGCTCGGCCGCGCGCCGCAAAACTGGCTTCACTGCAACAGAGGCCACCGCCCCTCCAGTGCTTTATATAACCTCCTTGGTCTTAGTCCATAGTCATTCTGTCTGAACGCGCCTTTAAGCGGAATGCAATCGCTGAGTTACTAACTTCTCTGTGTAAAGAGACTACTACAACTAATGCCGGACCAAAGATCTTAGGTGGAATATAGGTCGAGTGATGCATTCTGCTTTAGACTAGCAAGCATATGACTGTGTGAGAGTGAGTGAGATAGCGACTTCTGACTCATTTAGTGTGTTGATCATACGAACTCAAACAAACAAACAAACCGAACTGTAATATTATTATTTATTTATTTATTTATTTATTTATTTATTTATTTATTTATTTATTTATTTATTTATTTATTTATTTATTTATTTATTTATTTATTTATTTATTTATTTATTTATTTATTTATTTATTTATTTATTTATTTATTTATTTATTTATTTATTTATTTATTTATTTATTTATTTATTTACTTACTTACTTATTTATTTATTTATTTATTTATTTATTTATTTATTTATTTATTTATTTATTTATTTATTTATTTATTTATTTATTTATTTATTTATTTATTTATTTATTTATTTATTTATTTATTTATTTATTTATTTATTTATTTATTTATTTATTTATTTATTTATTTATTTATTTATTTATTTATTTATTTATTTATTTATTTATTTATTTATTTATTTATTTATTTATTTATTTATTTATTTATTTATTTATTTATTTATTTATTTATTTATTTATTTATTTATTTATTTATTTATTTATTTATTTATTTATTTATTTATTTATTTATTTATTTATTTATTTATTTATTTATTTATTTATTTATTTATTTATTTATTTATTTATTTATTTATTTATTTATTTATTTATTTATTTATTTATTTATTTATTTATTTATTTATTTATTTATTTATTTATTTATTTATTTATTTATTTATTTATTTATTTATTTATTTATTTATTTATTTATTTATTTATTTATTTATTTATTTATTTATTTATTTATTTATTTATTTATTTATTTATTTATTTATTTATTTATTTATTTATTTATTTATTTATTTATTTATTTATTTATTTATTTATTTATTTATTAGGACACATAATATTTATACAATTACAAATTTACTTATAATGTATGAAATAATTATTTACAGCAGTTGCATTAAATAAACGTGGATATAAATACAGTACAGTATAATTTCCAGATTAAATTATGTGACTAGTAATTAAATTGTAGAAAAACTGTCCCCTTTGCCACACAAAAATCAACATTAATTTCAAAACAAGAGTGGAATTCTCGTTTTTCATGCGGACAACTTCATCGAATGAGACCAGGCGCGTAAGAACGTTTTTGATACAAGGGGCGGGGGGGTAATTCCAGACTCAATAAAAGGTAATGGTAAACAAAACGGAATACAACAAAAAAGTTGGTTTATATATGTATCAACCCTCTACAAATCCACTAGTTATCCACTCGCAACGTTTAATTTGTACTCGCAACGAGATGTTGTTGAGAGAGTTGGGGACTTTCACCATAGGCGACAAAAAACGTGACCCTGCATAATGTTTGATGACCTAAAACGCGTTTTGAGGTGATGTCTTGTCATAAAAAAACAAATATTACAACGGATAAACATACCTGCTTGTTTCTTCCTGGCATCCGACGTTGCTTTCCCAAAAAGTAGAAATCTTGGCTTTTCAGACACGCAGCCAAGAACCACATACATATTATCTGTTTTTAAATCTAAAATCTGCCCTCCTTATGCCCATACGGCATGAAAGTTAGGGGGGGGCAATAACCCCCTTGCCTCCCCCTGTTCCGACGCCACTGAATGAGATATGGGGTGATGAATGCACGATTCACCTTTACATCGTTATTGTGAGGTCTGCACTTGACGAATAATATCCCCTTATAAGTGGGATTCGAACCCTAGTACCACAGCGCAGAGGGCTTGAAAACATAGAAACTAATGATTCATACGGGGATTAAAATTACAGCACAGTATTATAACCCTTCACCCAACGAATGGTCTGCTTTTGACTTGATTGTAATTAAAAGTTACTCCGGCATATTTCGATCAGCAGCTGTGCGGGTCGTGCGTGAACGAGAAGGTAATTTGGAGGGGAAACTTTGGGGACGATAGGCGAGAGAATAATATTCAAATACGAGACACTCTGATGTAAAGTCCGGGTAATCAGACAGACGTTTCGCAAGATAGATGAGTTTTGTGAGTTAGTAACTTATTGTTGAGAATTAATTTGTCTGAAGTTCAGTTGATTTCTTAGATCTGGTGTTAAAATTAATTTTTTAATTTTTGGTAGGAATACCCGTTATAGGGTGCACACCAGCTTTACCTGATGTGCCCCTCTTCAGGTGACTAACTAGGTTATTAGGGTGTTTGGATAGTTGGGAAGGAATGTCCGAGGGCTGTTAGTAGGACTCAATCCCAGCATTCGCTTTTACGGCTGAGGAAAACCTCAGAAAAAAACATCAATCAGAACTGCCGGTGGCCGGAATCAAACCGGTGACTCCCGAATTTGCGTCTTACCGCTGAGCCACCTTTATCGGTTTCTGGAGATAGTTGGACTATTGGTCAATTTTCTCTCGGATTTCATTTTTAGCGTCTCTCTCTACAGTGATGCCAAGTCTCGGCCTGATGTCTGTGAACCATAGTTGCGATTATTCTCGACTTGACTTCCATCGGTTGAAAAGTTTTAAAAACATATTTGATTTCTATTGAATGAATCACATCATTTGGATGTGCCCATTAATGTCTTGGTTCTATTCACAGTAGGGGGATGAATTTTATAATATCTAGTTATCAAATCAAAGATAAGAACCTCTTGAGACAAAATAAAACTATAAAATGTCTCCTTTAAAGTTACTCTTATAATTAGAGATATTTGGGATAAGGGATGCTAAACGTAACCGCCATATATGTGAACTATACAATATACATACCAAGCAAAATACATATATACTGTAGTAGCCAACGGTTTAGCCGCGGTCGCTAAGCCGGTTCCCATACGAACACCGAAGTTAAGCAACCTCGGGCTAAGTCAGAAGGTGGATGGGTGACCACTCGCCTTTAAAACACTAGTTACCATTGGTTAGAGCAGATTGGAGGGTTTGAAAGCTTGTGTAACAGCTTCGTTCTTCTCGTCAACTGCTTGGCAGTCCAGGTTAGTGGAGGAACCTATATGACTGGTCAAAGTTACACCGTCCTTTCGGATGGGACGTAAAGCCGATGGTCCCCTTGGAACTTTTCGACAGGAGTAGACTACGTGCAGGTACCAGGCTTCCCCTCCTCTCTTCCTCATTATCATTCATCAATCATCCCTCATCATGCTAAAGAGGGTATTGTGCCCTACACTGGCCTTAATTACAATAAAATAAATAAAATAAATATATACAGTAATATTATTGTATACTGTAACAATATTGTAGTACAAATTGGTCAGTATGCCTATTCAGTCAAAGGATTCCTCCTCGCAACGTTTCGACTGAAGTGTCTTCTAAAGTAAACTAAACCTTTAATTGCGCCAGTATAGTGAAGTGACCAGTGCTCTATATTTCGACGCGTCTAATTCAATGCAGAGCTCTGCTACCCGGTACGCTACCCTAGTTTTTACCCGCATTCATTACACGAGCTGTGCAAACCCGACTGTAATTACTATTCATTACTTGTTTAACAGAGAGAATTTATTCATACTCACTGTTCATTGGATCAAATCAACATAGCAAAGCCGACCAAATGTTGATTTAAGGTCGATAATAAACTATGCTGAATACTAAGTCTGCAGGGTAATACTTCCCGCTATTCCGGTGTGTGGTTGTTACTAACGGTCATACTCGGAGCTTTTCAATCATACAATTAGTGCTAATGTGTGTTTTGAGTAAGATAAACTAAGCATAGTTTCTAACTATACAGAACACAAGTTATCAGCTTACTTACACAGCTAACAATGCCTGGGCTACGCAGGGAACTGGGCAGAGCTCGGAAGTAGTTTTGACGTTTTTAGTCAACTAATTTCTCTTAAACAAATAATAGGATTATTATGCAAATTTACCTACTTGCAGAGTGATGTCATAGTGGGTAGACTCTAAATGTGAATTTATTTAATTTATTTATTTATCTACGCATGGTATTAAGTACATTTGTGACAAACCTGCTCAAAAATAATATACTCATGGTTGAATTATGCAAATAAATTACTTTCGTCGAAAATGTTCGGCGAAATAATACGGAGAATCTGTTTAAAAATGGGTACATTGTTTTTGAATAGGTTGATGACAAATGTACTTAATACCATGCATAGATATAACATCCCTCTACTAGTGGGTAGATTTATAATAATCCTACTGTCAGTTTAAGAGTAATTAACATCTGTAAAACTCCTACTGCCGAACGCTCTTAACACGTGAGCACATAATCGTGGTATTATTGATGGAGATAATGAAATGCACAGTTTAGGCTATGTAATTGTGTTGACGTGGCCTACACTGTGTTGTGTTGTGTTTGATTACACAGCTAACAATGCCTGGGCTTCGTGAGCAGACCTTAGCACCGGTAATGCATCATGGCGAAACCATTCATCAGCCGAACAAAGCGGACTTGCGGGATCGTATGATGTCGTGCAAGTTCGGCCCTGCTCTCTGCTTCGTATGTGAACGAGACCGGACTTGCAATGTCGCACATTTACAATCATTACTCTGTCACCGTTTGACACTTTGCTTATTTAAACAAATTAGTTTAGTTGATACGTAAACCGTGATGAACAACGATTTGTAGCGTAAATGCATCTATCAACATCCAGAATGTATTCCCAAAATGAGACATTAATCTAGTACAAAGACCATGTAGGGTTAGAATATTACACCACTTTTGCCCCTGAAATTAAAAAGTAAGCATGGCATTGATATTCTTACGTTTGTTCGTGCATAACTCCGATTTTGTGCTCGTTTACATATTAAACACTGCTTCCATCCTGAGATTCCTACTACTACTTCCTAATGAAAACTACTACCTTCCTAATGAAAACGAAGTTATTAATTTAGTTTAGAATAACCAGAAGCAGTTTGCTCCACCGAAAATCAGTTTTTGTAACTAAATAGGTACACAATAAATACAAATGTATTAAAACACCAATCTATATATATACAATGTTCACTTTAAACCCGTACAATAGGTAGCCACAGGACACAGGTCCAAAAATACCACCAATGATCATGAGTTTGATTCCCGCGAAAGGATTTTATTTTTAAACTGTCCTTTATCTTCATCTATCATCCTCATTATCTCAAAAAGTGATCAAACAGGAGAAACGTAATGTAACAACAATCATTATTATTATTATTATTTTCGAAAAACATCAAATTACACACTAAAAAAACAAACACTTCGGCAACATTCGTAGTACCTAATATTAATATATCGCTGTGCAAAGCACTTTAGATCGAGTTAATATGATTTCATTTTGAAAAGTGACGTGTCCAACAGCAACTGTTCACAAATCAATAATAATTACTATACACCAAATTTTCCAAATTTGTGAGTGCAAATTTTAAGTGAACAATAATGTAGAATTAACCCCATCGACTCTCAGAAAGGTTCCAATTTTCGAGTTTTCCGAACAGAAACATCATCTATGACGTCACGGTTTCATCAACAATTCACATGCGTCGCTCAACGTCAGCGTTTACAACAGTTTGCTGACAAGTTTTAATAATCACACCACAAGTTGTTCGTTAGGCCTCGGGCATCGCCACCAGGTCTCCCGACTACTCAAGCAACCCACTTAAAAACTTTTGTTCTGTTGGTAACAGATCTTAATATTTTAACAGGCCGTCGGGTTAACAATGCCCCCGGCGTACTATAAAACAAAATTACTAAATACACTGGAAGAATGTCTGAATGTCTGGCGATGACGTGGTAGATTAATTGCGTCATTGGGTCATTATTTCCGAGGCTATCCCCCTTTTGGGTGGGCGAATTAATTAGTCCAGGGTTGTTTCTAAGCAAGCTCGGCGCAACCGTTGAGGAGTAGGTGGAGTTGTGTCGCAGTGTTGCCGTTCAGTTGCCATGGCGGGTAAGACTGAGGTGGGATACACAGCTTTTCGCCGTAAATTCGCCAACATATAACCTAACTGTTGATAGAAAACAAGGCTAGGCAGTGGCTTATTCAATTAGAATATGTTATTTAGGCTGGCACTTCCACAAGGGCCCAGTAATATTGAATAAGCCACTGCCTCTTTGTTTTCTATCAACAGTTGGATTCAATATGTTGGCGAATATTCTAAGTTATAAATAATCTAGGCTTTTGGCCCGAATTATTATAAGTCAATCTATATACTTACATATTTCGCCACATCATTGAGTGTAGTTTACTCAAAATCAATTTTACTCGACCTCTGTTGATTCTTTTGCGTCCTCTGAGGACGCAAGCCAAAGCGATCCCGAAACGTTTACAAGTACTCCTGACGTGACGAAATGTGTTAATTTCTATACATTGAATTCCAATAACACATTATGGTATGGTTTATGTACGATAATCCTCAACACAAATCGCTCTTCAGGCAATCGATCCCAGGATACAAATTACATTAATCAACACACATTGTTCTTGATACCGCAAATTTTTACGTCCCAAAATATTTTACCCTGAACCATTCCACATTAATTGAAATTAATCTCACTAGAAAATTAACAACTCACACAAGAGAATGGTTTGGATCACGCAACCCCCCCCCCCCCCCCCCTCCACCCGGTTCAAACCACGTGACCCGTGCACACACACACACACACCCAAACATCTAATCAATCAGGGGGGACGGTCAACGCGCGGTCAACTTTTTGCAAGTGATTTGCATATATATCCCCCGCCAGTCCGCCTGTCTGTCCAGCGAACGAGTGAGGTAGGGGTGACCGCAACGCACTCCAACCCCATTAGACAATTTAACCCCTTCTCGTGGCGGCAGCAAACAGTTCAACAAACTCCCGGCGACCTCATGGCCTGGTATAATTAAACAGGGCGCAGACCTGGCCTATCGCAATGATGGTAATTTGCATCGGTATCAGAAGTGGTTTTCCGCGAACAAGAATCGTTATAGCGCGCCATAACGATCCACAAGCGACGATCATCGCAGATATTAAAAAAAGAAAAACGTTTCGACTAGAGTTGATGATGTCTTTTACGATGGGCGCGGATCCGTATCGATTTTCTTGTTAGTCTTTTAAAAGGAAGGGGTTGAATTTCATCTCCATTAGTGGTCTATGTGTAAGAAGTGTACACGTTGCAGTGCAAATAGTGGGTAGGCCGTGCTTCGTCACGGTTGAGCGAGCCCAAAAGGGGGGGGGGGGTCGCATGTTGAATGGAGGATTACGGGTGACATGTCGCTATATTAAGAGATTAAGAGGAAAGATTATCTCTGACGTTGAAATCACGCGAAATAAATTAATGTTTGTTTGTGTTTTACAACTTCACAATACAGAACTAATACATAATAATGGTTTTTGCAGTTAGAGAAAGAATTGCTGGATTGATAGGATACGCCATTGCATGTTACAAGTATGACGTAATGTGTCTAAAAATAGGTAATCGCACTGAAGACTTGGGAGTGGTTTTTAATTTAGCTATTAACTAGAAGCGCATGAAATTGATGCGTGATCTCGGAATATTATGTAGCTTTAACACAAACTACACGCCTAAAATATAATATTCTCTATTAATTTGATTTGTTTGATTTATGTTATTTATTGGACTATTACTTGACGACATGATTATGTGACATCGGTGGGTGATTGGAAAGGGACAAGTACGAGGACTAACATTCAAAGGAGTAAAGGGATGATTTCATTTCGGCACCTCTTACGATTGGCAGAGTCACTCAGAGTCAGATTCTACCCCGGGCCTAGGCGGGGTATTTAGCTCATAATAATGCATCACTGTCTTACAGTTATTAGATGTTTTACATTACAAAAGACAAGACATGCAGTAGTGTCTAACATTTGTCATATTATTTAATGGATTCAATTTGTAACATAGCATTCGCCCTTATCTCTGCACAGAGAATAGAGAACATTATAAGATCTCTTCTTATACTCTGTGAACTTGGAAGAAGCAAGAAAGTCAATTTATTAGAATTTACCCAGAATTAATGGTGTCTAGACCGAAGATTTACACCCTCAATAGCTCATTCGTTATCGGAGATCGAACCCAGAATCAGGAAGTGGCGGCGCAGTTTATCCAACAAGTGGTCTCCACACAATTAAGTCACGGGTTGAATTGAAAGAGCTCAGTGGATGATAAAACGTCAGACCCTAACACACTGCCGACCGAAAACTAATAAACTTCATCCTAATAAACACGAGATTCGCGAAAACCAATTTTTACTGAGTTCTGTTGAAGGGTTACGAGAGACATTAATGTTCTTGAATAATTTGGAAGGGTGGAGATTAAAATTGAAAGTTGAATTAGAATTCAGTGCTCGCTAAATGAGGGATTGCTGACGTATGCGAGTCAATGTTTGCGCACTAGGATGAGTCGTACGAAGTCGTACGAAGTTGTACGAAGTTGTACGAAGTAGCACGAAGAGTCTTTACTACACGTGATGTGAAAACACGACGGCGAAATGGCCGGGTATGCAGTAAAAATCTTACATGACTTGGGTAAAAATATGCGATCAAAATTATTACTTAGTAGAAAAGAGATAACTTTTTTTTAGTACTTGTTCCCATTTGGTGTACATAAGAGTTCTTGCAAACTAAAACTGGGTAATTTATATATGACTATAAATAACGATTCCGTTAGGTACGCAACACTTCATTTTAATTTTTAACACAGCCTGTCTCTCTCTCTAAGCAGTGCAACATTGTTGGTATGAAAATGAAATATGAAAATTCAAAAAAACAGCATTTACCACTTATTTGAATGTATGTATAGGTAATTAATTGTTTTCAAAAACCCTATAATCAACCATTTTGACTATGCTGTTTTTAAGACACAGTTTAGTATTCGGGAAAACAAATATTAGTGTCTTTGTTGAAATAATCTAGACCATTTATAATCTACCTTTAGGTGGACGAATTTTCTTATTCGCGACGGATAAAACAATCTTGTAGATCAAAGGTTATCACAGAAAATGTTTTCCCAAACAGGTAATGAATAAATCTACACAATTTAAATTTTTTGCACAGCTTTGCTTTCCACAATTTAAATAAAGTAAGTGATAGTTAGGGTGGGTTACGGGGTTGGTTTGCATGAATGTGGGCAGAAGGTATGGTTAAACTTAAACCTGGATTTTGGATCACACAACATTAACTAAAATTTGGGTTAATACTCCGCCCTTTAAATTAATCATGCATATCCAATGTATATCGTGTTGGTAAACTAATTTATGTACGATGAATTATAATACAACACACACACATACGTTATGACTATGAAACAGATCTAGAAAAGATGTCCCAACGAAAGTATACTGATGCTTACGTCACAGGTGACAAATGAATTTTCTACTTTGCTAGTGCCTACTCAAGGTCCGTAGATTCCCTAGCGGAGGTTCGGTAAACCTCAAAGTAAGGTCTTTTTATGGGTACGAAAATCGCCATTCTCGTGCCCACTACAAAAACTGGTTTATCACTTAAACCTACAAATTTATTATGCAAAATTTGATTTCAGAATACTTCACTTAAAAATGTAGATGGACTACAAGGTATAATTTAAATTATTTCAATTATATGTAATGCGGTTTTGAGCCAGAATTGGTTTTGACAGATCAATTAATTTGTTTTTCTGAATGATTCTCCCATTTGAATAACGTGTGATTTTTAATATTGTGGAAATGGATGGGACGACCTGATTTGGGAGTTCGACGAGCCTCCGCCAGTAGATTTACGGACCTTAATTCCTACCATGTTATCTAAACAGGTTCATTTCCGTTGGTTACCTGTAACGGTGGGTGTGGTTAAACCGCATGTGCACTCGACTAAGCCGAACCATTCCGAACCGTGCATTTAAGAATGCGTGAAAGATCGCCACGAATCTGTTGATTTTTTTTCGATTGGCGCGGTTGAAAGGGGCAGTAGACAATGACCTAAGATCGGTATGCAAATACTTTCATTGGGGCTACTATATTATTATTATTATTAATCATTTCCATTTGCTACAAAAGTGAATGGGGGTTGGCAGAAAAGAGCACAGCTCCAAACACCAGAGTGACTGCCAACCCATACAAATATAATAATGAACATAATACAAAATACAAAATATAAAATGCAAAACAAAAAACATGAAAACATAATATGAATGAAAATATAATTATAAGATACAACTGTTAAATATGAAGTAAAAAAGAATAAAAAAATGAAAATTTACAAAACAATGTTTAAAAAATGCTCCGTTAAAGAGGCTTTGAAGACATCTAATGAGCGTGCCATCCTGATCTTGAGTGGAAGAGAATTCCACGATTGACAAGCCCTATGATAGAACCCTTTCTGGTAGGCTGCTGTTCTGGCAAAAGGTGGCCTGAACAATAGACCCCTACCAAATTGGGCACTACGATTACAGGCTTGCAGTCTTACATATGGATCCAGGTTTGTCCTACCATTCAACATGCCCCAAAAAAAATTGCAGCTCTACTTTTTTCCTGAATGTTTCCAGTGATGGAATCTTCAATGATGCACGTCTTGCCGTAGCACTATGAGTGGTAAATTGCGACCTAGCAGCAATAAAGCGTGTAGCTCTACTTTGGACACGCTCCAACTTCATCTTGTTGCTTATAGATGTTCAGTCCCACGCTGGGCAGCCGTAGACGAGATGAGGTCTAACGAGCGCTAGGTAAACAGCCCTTTTGGTGCTAGGCTGAGCATGATGCAGGTGTTTAACAATGAAATATAAATGCCTGGTGGCTTTGGCTCGTACTACTTCACAATGAGTGTTCCATTTTAGATCACTTGTAACAATTACACCTAATATGCTGCATGATTTGCTATCAAGGATCTCTAAATCAGGGTGACCACATTTAAAAACTAAAAACCCGGGGCATGGAATCTTAGGGGGGGGGGGGGGGGGGGCAGGATAGTAGCTTTGTATTATTTTTTCATCTTTAGATGGTCAATGATGTCTTTTTTGTGCCGAGCTTATTAAAAGCACATCTTTGTGAAGGTAGATTGCAATTTGTCTGCTGAGTTTTATGGATGAAATGGTAACTCTTCTGCAACATACACCTGCGCTTCCCATTTTATCTAGTTCGCGAGCAGTAAGTGACAGGTACTAGATTGTATAATGATGTTGAAAACTTTGAAGTGCTTATTTACAAAATAGATGATGTTATTTTGAGACAGATTACATTGTACTATAATGACGAAGAAATTAATAAAAACGTCCGAGAATGGAAAACCGGGATAATTTGAGGTCCGGTTTTCCCATGTCTGGAGACAGCGGGACAGGTCGCTGCTGAAACCAGGACTGTCCTGGAAAAGCGGGATAACTTGAGGTCCTGGTTTCCCATGTGTGGAGACAGCCAGGACTATCCTGTAAAACCAGGATAATTTGAGGTCCCGGTTTCCCCGGTTTCTGGAGACAGCGGGACAGGTGGCTGCTGAAAACCAGGAGTGACCTGGAAAAGCGGGATAACTTGAGATCCTGGTTTCCCATGTGTGGAGACAGCGAGACAGGTGGCTGAAAACCAGGACTATCCTGGAAATCCGGGATAATTGGAGGTCCCGGTCCGTTCCCATCTCTAGGGACATGGGGCAGGTGGCTGAATCCAGGACTGTCCTGGAAAACTAGGACGTCTAGTCACCTTATACCTTAGTGGCTCTAGGGTCGTTAAACTGCGTGAGCTGCGATTTAGTGACCTTAGTTTCCTCACTTAGAAACCATCATTTGCACGGTCGAGTTAAGAGCGTTCGGAAGTAGTTTTGATGTTTGTAATCAACTAATTATTATAAAAATGTACCTACTTGCAGAGGGATGTCATATTATGCATGGTATTCAGTAAATTTGTGATAAGCCTGTTTAAAAATAATGTACTCATGTTTTAAGTATGCAAATAAATTACTTTCGTCAAAGTGTTCGGCGTATCTGTTCAAAAATGATTACATTATTTTCTAATAGGTTGGTCACAAATTTACTTGGTACCATGCGTAGATATGACATCCCTCTAGAAGTAGGTAAATATTTATAATAATCCTACTATTAGTTAAAGAGTTATTAGTTGACGGCCAATTCATCTGTCTTCTTCATCTTCTTTATGCATATATACGCTACAATTGCATTGTTCGTGTCACTACATTGACAAAAGGAAAATAATTCAGCGGTTGCTTGATTATCAAAAAGTAACCCCTGGCGCCATTCATATAACCAAAGCCATCCAATTAGTGATAGAATCATTAAAATCATTAGTACAGATCATAAACATGTACATACATTGGGGCAAGTTTATTGAAGTCTATGTGTACAAGAGAAATACGTATTTACGTTCTTTAAAACTCGATTGCTATATGGAGTATAATTCTATTTGGAAAATAGCATTTAATAAAACAATTCCATAGCAACAAATCTCATGCTTATCTTGACAGTGTCAGTTAACTTTGCGTGCTTTGCGTAGCCTATACTCTTGAATCCATCCAAATACAAACTAAAATTCACTATTGGTCTGATCTACGATTGGCAATTTAGAAGTCTAAACAAGGTATCATTACAATTTCAATCACATCAAATGTATATTTGTTTATGTTATCAGTTAGTTGATTGGTTTGAATCAGAACTCCACTCTTTTTTCTTTTCTGTCTCTATTTTTATGTTTCTATTCTTGACTTCGCAATCCAGGATTATCTGTTGCATGTGATCCATAATCTTAATCCGCCTCTGCCTATTATACAATCGTATAAATCCATTTATATAACATCGCATTTACTGTTTTGATGAAATATAATCACCTTACTTTTATTCCCCGACATAAATTCCTTTTTCGAACAATAAACTCCAGGACGACTTTGTTCAGTTTTAATTTTGCATTCCTTTCACGTCGGCAATTAGACTTTTAACGAGCTGTACGCGGACGCAGAAACGTTATCGATGCGTCGGATGGTGGAGGCGCCGGGTAGAAACGTTAAAACGTTAAAACTGAGACGTTTACATCACGTTTAACGATCAATCGCGCAGGTGCGACCAGGCTCGATATGATACCACCTATAATTAGACAGATTTCACTTTTCTTTGTTCGGATTCATGAAAAGACGAGTCATCGCGTTTAAAGCCTCGGGGGAACTCAATATGGCTGATTTACTTTTTCTTCGTTTTCTTCTTCGACTAACTTTTATTCTTTCTGCGAACCACCCCTCGTTGTGCCGTCCGTATACTCTAAACAGGGTTGCACAAACTGAATGATACCTAGGGGGAGGTTTAGGTTAAACGGAGCGATCAATAACATAAACAGATATACACATACATATATATATATATATATATATACATACAGATATAACAGATATGTGGGTAGAAATACGGACAAGTATATTATCAATTTTGAAATGTATATGTAAATTTATGAATGTGTTATTATTATTATTATTAGGGCTGCCCAACGATATCGATAATTCGATACGATATCGATAATGGAAAAATAATTCGATATCGATATAGAATTATCATATCGTACATATCGCGATATCGAACTTGCGCCTTATAAGCTAATTGTTTAGAAAGAAAACGATTACGTCACGTTACGCCAGTCACAATATCGCTGTTCTGTGTGGATATTTTAAATTTTGAATAGTATACACACAAATTGACACACATTATAAGACATTTCAAAGTTCAAACATTTATTTACGTATTACGGTAATGTTGTTTACAATAAGTGGCCTCTGGCTGGTCTGGAAATCCTAAAAACACACGAGAAAAGTTTCGATATCGCCGATATCGATTTGTTTCTTGATAAGTTCGATATCGCGACACGATATCGTTAATTCTTCCCGCGATATCGATATGAACTTTTTTATCGTTGGGCAGCCCTAATTATTATTATTATTATTATTATTATTATTATTATTATTATTATTATTATTATTATTATTATTATTTTTATTATTATTATTATTATTATTATTATTGTTTTTATTATTATTATTATACGTTATTATTTATTATTATTATTGTTATTAGTATTATTATTATAATAATTATAATAATAATAATAATAATAATAAGAATAATAATAATAATAATAATTATTATTATTATTATTATTATTATTATTAACATTATTATCATTATTATTACATTTTTTTTTAGGTAATAACCTCAATTTATTGTCAACATTAGACATTAGAATACTTATCTGTAAACTACCTCTATATTGTTCCGTTCGATAAATAGTGATCATATGTACTAAAAGATAGTCATTTCAAGAACATACCCTAACGGGGAAGGGAAGCGGAGGTCTTTGTATTGAAAGCATAATTACACGTCCTTTAGTTATTAATAAAACAAAACGCTACATAGATATTGAAAGCGTGACTTGATTGGTGACCACAAAATTGACAAATTCAAGATTTCAAAGACAAAAAAAAGACATGATGAAAATAAATCTGGTTCGTGAATGTTTTTGTACACAGCCAGGAAATTATTCGATGAACAAAGCATGTGATTCTGCTATTATTTGAATATAAAGTTACATAAACACAAACAAAACGACTGTGATATTTTATTACATGCAATTACATGTTGTTACTTTTCTGTCTTACATATAATTTCAATCCAGGTTATAAAACTAATCATAAATGAATGATAAATGTGGCTACGGATGTTTCTAGACCGAAACAAGCGGAATGAGATTGAATACTCGACGAAAGCGAACCAATCAATAATTTCATACCCTACAGGTGAAACATTCCTGGCGCAACCTGTGAGTACCGCATTCAAAAGTTTAGCATGCACGATTTGTTGATAGATTGCAGGAAAACGCTACAGGTGGAGAGAGCTACGCTGGTGGATGAGCCAGCATTGAACGTAGACTTACGCGTCACCCCCCCCCCCCCCACACACACTCTTGTGCAGATGTGTTACTTACTTTATATTACTTTATTGTAATAAGGAACAAGCGTATGAAAATGTTAACCGATATTTAAATACCTTGTCTCTCATTTAATAATTTTGTGTCTTTGAAATTTGAAAAACGGATCAGTCTTTGCCTCAAAATAATTGGTTTAGTAACGATAAATAAAAGGGCGCGAAAAACGAGCCGCCGCCATGTTGATGGGATTTGACGTCATGGTTTGTGTCTATGTACGCTCACCGCCCCAGCGATTGGTCTGTTACGCCACGTCTACTGAATCATGACGTCACAGCCACCTGTACGCGTTACAGATCCCCGAGTTGAAACTTCAATAAATGCGACCACATTAAACCTATTTAAAAATGTCTTTTTTACTTAGGACTTGCATTAATATACTTTTTGTAGCTGATACTATTAAACTAAGTGCTTGGTTTAACAAAAAAAATCGTACGCGTGTTGCCTATTAAGGCCAGTGTAGAGCACAATGCCCTCTTTAGCCTGATGAGTGATGATTGATGAATGATAATGAGGAAGGGAGGAGGGGAAGCCTGGTACCGGCACGTAGCCTACTCCTGTCGAAAAGTACCAAGGGGACCATCGGCTTTACGTCCCATCCGAAAGGACAATATAAGTTTGACCAGTTGTATAGGTTCCTCCACTAACCTGGACTGCCGAGCAGTTGACGAGAAGAACGAAGCTGTTACACAAGCTTTCGAACCCTCCAATCTGCTCTAACCAACGGTAACTAGTGTTTTAGAGGAGAGTGGCTACCCATCCACCTCATGACCTAGCCATATATGCTGCATGCGTACGCATAAATAGAAAATATTACAGCGTTCATGAGGATATACTCAAACGTTTTTACATAATTCATAGTTCCCACGTGACGTCACAGCGGCCATGATTGCGACACAATTGAGGACCAATCCTAGATCATTGGCGAATACTATTCAAATTAAATAACATAAGCCTTAATTAGAATTTAAAAAGTAAACATAAGAAATGAAATATTGCCACAGATCCAATTGTATCTAAAAAAAAGCAGGCTGAATTTTAAAGAACCAAGGATTTCTGCGTTCTACCACAACAGCCTTCAATTGTTTCTCCCTGGCAACGTCAAAGTTTGGTCACAAATGTGGCCGCCACGCGCACAGATGTGACGTACGTGCAACCTATGAATAGGTTGTGAATCGAGAGAATTCTAAAAAGTTCAGCCAATCTTCTCTCTATGCTGTGAGATTATTTTTTGGGCAAATATTTGTTATGTAAATAGAGAAAACGCTGAACAAACTACGGCTAAAACAACAGAGAACGCTCTATGCTATTTAAGGTCTGTCTTAAAGGCGAGGGCACTGTCTTGCACTGTCTTGCACTGTCTTGCACTGTCTTGCACTGCCTTGCACTGTCTTGCACTGTCTTGCACAGTCTTGCACTGTCTTGTACTGTATTGCAGCGTCTTGCACTGTCTTGCACTGCCTTGTACTGTCTTGTACTGTCTTGCACTGTCTTGCACTGTCTTGCGCTGTCTTGCACTGTCTTGCACTGTCTTGCACTGTCTTGCACTGTCTTGTACTGTATTGCAGCGTCTTGCACTGTCTTGCACTGTATTGCACTGTCTTGTACTGTCTTGCACTGTCTTGCACTGTCTTGCACTGTCTTGCACTGTCTTGCACTGTCTTGCACTGTCTTGCACAGACTTGCACTGTCTTGCACTGTCTTGTACTGTATTGCAGCGTCTTGCACTGTCTTGCACTGTCTTGCACTGTCTTGCGCTATCTTGCGAGAAGTTTTTATTTGTATACACATTACACATTGAAATACATTTCAATATAATGACATATTTTAAATCCATAGCAATTCGTGTATGGTCGGAAACAGACGTACACCTAACTTTAGCTAAATCATGCGCAACTCTTAACCTGGACTCGCGTGTTAGATTCCCAATACCAGAAATACTAACTTGTTTTCCAAGATTTTCCTGAGTCATCGGACAAATACAATAGGATTGAGTCATATGAAACATTCTCGGACATTCCTTTTCTATGATACAAGTATTCTTATTAACCGTAGCTAGTCTCTTGCCAGGGGCTGCTGTGCGCTCTACAGCCTACAGCAGGTCTTCCAGGCTTGCATATCCCAGACACATAGCAAAAAGTGTTCGCGGGCTCGAATACCGCTTAGGATATGAATGTTGATATACTTTGCCTCATCTGTCATCCACTGACGTAAAATGCAGTTAGTATAATGAATATACGATTGTCCGATCTTATGACTTCCAACTAAACAGCTATCTTTCCAATAGTGTAATTACAAATGATCTGATTGGCTGCGTTGAAAACAATGAAATATTTAGTTGGAAGTCATACTACTAGATTTAAAACAAATAACATTATTTCTTTAAAGGAATATGGTTATGTGTTCAGTAAATAGTAAATACCATGCATTTTCAGACTTTCCAACTAATCGTTATGTTTAAAAATATATTATGGATTTCACGTCAATTCCAGCAATAGAACTGATATACATCACGGCCAGAGATTTGTTAGCTGCAAATAGATTATCGGTATACACAGCTGATAAATGGGCCAATGAAGGATAGTAAATAAATAAATAAATAAATACATATATAAATACATGAATAAATACATGAATGAATAAATGAATGAATGAATGAATGAATGAATGAATGAATGAATGAATGAATGAATGAATGAATGAATGAATGAATGAATGAATGAATGAATGAATGAATGAATGAATGTGAATGAATAAATGAATAAATGCATAATAAATGAATGAATGAATAAATGAATAAATGAACAAATGAATAAATAAATTAATAACAAAATAAATAAATAACATTAATCTGTATTTTATAGTGGATACCCAGTCAGTTACAAGAACTGATTTCCAGTGGGGGGGGGGGGGCTTATATACTCTTTAATATGTAGGTACTTCATAACTATGACGGGTCCAAAGTCACCGCTTTCATGTATACCAGCCAGTATCATATTTAAATCAAATTCCAAACTTAAAAAATCCCAGCGTGAGCGTGAACCGGGAATCGAACAAATTCTTAAATTTAAATACCATAACGCATGATGTATACCATAAATACTGGTTTTGAGATTCGAAACCGAAGAATTCCCTATACTCCGCCCAGCCTTGAGAAACACACTGGATGAATGAAGTCGAACCCTATTGTTCACGCTAGAAGCGGCCATAAAAAGAATGATGATGGTGTTTTCCGACTTCCGTGGGCCAATGTTTTCATGAATTCTGTAAACCTTCTTTTAATGGCCGCTTCTAGCGTGAACAATAGGGTTCGACTTCATTCATCCACTGTGTTTCTCAAGGCTGGGCGGAGTATAGAAGTATCTTGGTTGTGGAGGTAACTAATAAACTATATCAATTAATATTCATTACTAGATGTATTACAGTCTTGTTATGTATTCATAGGTTGCACGTACGTCACATCTTTGCGCGTGGCAGCCACATTTGGGACCAAACTTTCACGTTGCCATGGAGAAACAATTGAAGGCTGTTGTGGTAAAACACAGAAATTCTTAGTTCTTTAAAATTCAGTCTGTTTTTTGTGATAAAATTGGTATGTGTGTTAATATTTTATTTGTTTATTACTTATGTTTACTTTTTAAGTTCTAAATTAGGCTTATTTATTAAATTTGAATAGTATTTGCCAATGATCTAGGATTGGTTCTCCTCAATTGTGTCGCAATCATGGCCGCTGTGACGTCACGTGGGAACTATGAATACGGCGTCAATATCAACTTTCAGTACATTACGGAAGTGTTTCCATACTTTTGCATGTGTGTGTACTTTAATTAACAAGTTTTGTTTTCGGGTGTACCCTATCAATCTGTTCGGGTGCTCGCCCCGAGTAAGTAAGTGTAGCTGAATTACTTCCGGGTTAACTGAGGGCGCGAAGTTTCTGTATTTGACATCGCATCGCGTCTGACCTCACCTCGTTAACAACCTGCGATATCAGCTTAGTTATTCATGCGGGCAACTTCCTCGAAGCGTCGATAGTTGCGCTGGCGTCGGCATCTACAAGTGGACCTGGATTCATGGGCGTTACTTCGGGTACTCGGTTTCTGCACGAGACATAATATCTTTGAGAGGGTTGAATTGTGGCCTTTAGAAGCAAAGTGAACTAAAGGTCGGTCTTACATTCTCCTAATAGGAAAGATATTTGTAGCAATTACGCTATTTTGGAGGATTTCAAGAGTTTTGATTGGTCGTTGCCATGGATAAAAGAAGTAATTCAGTACGTTAAAGTTAGGTTTGAGTAAACGATGTTCAAATATTTCCAATTATATAAGGGTATGTTTATAATTCTGAATTGTTCTTTACTTAGTACATATACTGAACTTACTTTGCACAAAAGCATTTTCATTTTTTTTTACAATTCAATTTTTAATTTAATTTTAAATTCTAAAATTCAATTTTGTTTTAGTTAAGTTTAGCCTGTAAACTGTCAATCAGCTCTCAATAAAAATCGCGACTCGTGTGGCTTTTCCTGGGACTAGGTTCACTCAGAACTTGGTTCATTATTGGACCAAATAAAGATAAGATTGTGTTTATAGCTTTATAGCTTCACCAGCTATAATTGTCGTACATACATACACTTACACTACAATCTTATGATTACTATCAATTAAATATACATATACTTACAATTTATTTTTACAATCAAATAAAAAAGCATTTGGAACAACTTTCGTACAGTCACCACAAAATTGTCTTTATTTGTACATCCTTGGTAACTATGCAAAACTTTACATACAAGTTTACAACACATGCGGAAAACTGATCGTCCTGCGGAGAGACAACATGGGAAAGAAAGACTAAGGAAAGAAAGACTTGTTCTGAGTAGACCAATGCAGCCACAGGTGATTCTGAGGCTCAGAATACGTGTTGAGCTCACAATCACTCACGTTGCGTGTCAAGCGGGGGGGTGGGGGGGGGGGGGGGGGGGTGGGGGGGGGGGGAGCATCGGAAAGATTGAGATCTTTCCTTCACAAGAATATTGCGTAAGTGGGAAGTACGACTTACGAGTGAGAGCAATATAGCGGAAGTGATTCATTTAGTAAATAATGAGAAAAGTAGCGATTCTGACGGCAACAAGGACACCATTAGTTTCAGAGCGAGCGCGAGACTAACAACGGGGGTGATGATCATTCTCCGAATAATCTAAGACTAGCGCCAATATAATCCAATCCAATATTCAAACCGCGTGAAATAACTCGATAATGCTATACAGTACATTGAAAAATACGATGGTTCAATTTGGGTTCGTCAAAACTAACATATGCAAAAAATATAAGTACACTTTTAAAATATCATCTATACTTATAAAATAATTGTTTCAGAAGTGTTATGGGTTAATTTAATATGTGAATGTCAGGATTTTGATGCTACATTCCAGAAATCCTTTACAATTTACATATTAATTTTAAAAACATGTGTGTTATAATATTTGGGACACTTTTTTTAACAAAACAAAATTAAGTTTTTTCAATACCGCCAAGTTTTCCATATATTATTGAGATATTAAAACACTGTAATTTTGCGCCATTTTCTTAAAGGTGTTTTACTCTAGTGTACACTTAATTAATAACATCGGAAATATTGTCATGTATATTGCATATTTGCAATGATAATACTTTTAACCGTAGTAATGATGCACTAAACAAAGCGTTCTGCACCGCAGTACTGCAGCCCTGACATGGTTACTAAATCTGTTTCAAGTCTCATGTTGCGTACAGGTATTCTTAGTCACCTTGGACAACCCTGATCCCTGATTTAAACAGCCCTTCCAGTTCCGTTTCTCCCGTCCGACGTCTTAGAAGGGGTGGGAGGGAGAGAGGGGGGGGAGAGGAGAGGGGGGGAGAGGGGACGCCCGCGTCGGAGTTTTCTCGCGTCTCTTCTTAGAAGAGGAACAATCTACATTATTTAGGCGCGGAAGCCGCCGTTATGTAGCGTCCCGGCGCTACGCGTCTGCAGTTTACACCTTCACCCCCCTCCCCCTCCACCCCCTCTCCTGCCGACATCTTTCTGTCGTTTCATTCAGAGCAGAAAATGCGTCCTTCTGTCTCATCTGTTAACAAACAGAAGAACCCGTCCACGCGAGAATTATTTTTCCTCTTGATTTCTCTTCCACGCTCGGCTACGATGATAAAATATGTTTTCCAGGTAAAGCGAAGTCAACAGCCGAAGTTGCGACAACATGTGACGTATATTTATATTAACGGATGGCAAAAATATTCAATTTGTAATGGATTTATAGGGAATGTAATTTTGTTTTATCTAAATGTGTATTGAGATTAATAATTATATAAATTCTGGATATCTATAAATCGAAATGGGACATATATAGGTCATAATTTTATTGTTTGTAATCAATTACTAATAATAATTGTGTAAAAATGAAAAATAAAATAAAAACATATAACACAAATTGATGGAT
Organism: Isoperla grammatica; assembly: GCA_945910005.1. Taxonomy (NCBI): domain Eukaryota; kingdom Metazoa; phylum Arthropoda; class Insecta; order Plecoptera; family Perlodidae; genus Isoperla; species Isoperla grammatica. Next base: position 28,477,872 of record OX246743.1, read on the forward strand.
TATTAAATAAAATTTGTAAAAATAAAACAAAATCATTTTCAAATGCCTCTACCTATAGTTGAGTGAGCTATAACGCGAGCACCGATAAAGTTGCATTGGGACGACTATACATTGATGGTAGGAAGCCAAGAAGTAATATAATACCAAACCAAAAAATAGTCACGCAAAAGTATACATCTTATTATATCCACCTATTATCGTATAAAATGTTTATAAAATTAACATATAAATTGTCATGTCTATAATATAAGATAATATTTCTGGAAATAGCACCAAAATCCTGACATTCACATTTTAAATTAACTCAACACTTCTGAAACAATTATTTTTCTATCTTTCCTTGAACTGAAACTTTGAACCAGACCTAATTAGTGCGTTTATGTCTCGCTTTGCCTTGTTGTTATGTTTTTCTGTTTTTATTTTAGTATCTCGACTGGATTTAAGCTTGCTTGAAAAGAAATTAATTGCAGAAAGCAACAAGAAAATAAGTGGAAGTGATGACACTCGACTCCCTAGGGTGTGTTGCTGTAATTCTGTAATTGTCAAGCTAAAAACAAAAACATTGCTGGCTAGAAGGAAGTGCAGAGTGCACGAGGCAAGAGAAGAGACCTGCATAGCCACGGGTATCCGCAAAACATATGCGGGTTGCGGGTGAAATGTAAGTTTTAAGTTGCGGTTGCGGGTCGGGTGCGGGTTGCTCACTTCTCCAGGTGCGGGTTGATGAAAATCGGAATTTGTCCCAATTTAACAAATATCAATATTTAATATTCACTGGTTTACTGAAAATAAAAGTGTGATCATGTAAGGAAATGTATTATTATTTTACTCGTTGAAATATTACAGCGTGATTTCCCAATATTGGTTATTTACACACAAAAATAATAGACAACCCAGAAAGTATGGCGGGTTGCGTGTGTGCGGGTGCAGTTTTGATCTCGCGGATGCGGATAAGGTTTTTTAAAAAATTGCAGGTTACGGGTGCGGGTTGAGTTTTAACTTGGCGGTTGCGGGCCGGTTGCGGATAACATATTTCCGACCCGCGCGATCTCTAGGCAAGAGGCGTGTAATGGATGATGAGCGTGAAGGACAAGAAGTGGAGGACTAAACAAATGAAGTACAGTGGGCCCGTGGCTTAGTTGAGAACAAAAAAATCAGTCGATCTTTCGTCGATCTCATGGCATTTCACAAATGATGTACACCCCCACTACCTGGCTGGCACAAACATGAGACGAAATCCCCGAATTCATTACCGGAAGTCATAACAGAAGTTTAACCATGCGCACATTTCTTGGAAACACAACATCTAGTCAAATAATAGGCGTCCACACAACAAACAAACGATTATATTTGATTACTTTTTTGACAGTTCGGACCCAACAAATTCAAGAAATCTGCAGTCGCACTCTGAGTGTACAAACAACTTATTATAAATGCAGTCAAACAAATGCCCTGCGGCGTTCTCAGCTTTGCTTCGTGCACAGTTTAAACTCTACAGCAGCCTGAGCATAGAGACGAAAGACTCAGAAAGATTAAAAGGAAGTGAACAACCCATTCTACGCAACACAACTGAAAACTCTGGAGTAATCTCGGAAAAACGGAGGGAAAAATAAAGTAAAAAGACTCGGGAGGTAGTTTCACTGTTGCCAACCTTGTGATGGAACGAGTTACTTGTTCAGATGGGTTGGCCGCCGTGTTGAGTTCAACCTAGAACAGTGAATGCGTTCTCACAAAATTTGTTCTATGAGTTCATTGATACGTCTGTTAAATTAAATTCACTCGCAAAAAAATGTAAATCACTTGAATAATATCATATTGTTCACTTAAAAAATAAGGTTTAACACTGTAAACAGCGCACAAAATTAAGGTTTATTAAAAAACATGTTCAGAACGCTTCATAAATGAGCAACATGCGTTTTCATATGAACTAAACACTGGATTAAAAAAGTTTCAAATAATTTTTATCGTTTTGATCGTTAATAAGTAATATACATTCATGCACACATTTTAATATATTTTGCTTTTACATTAAAAGTTCAATTTAGTTTGAATATATTAAGACTTAAGAATACTGGAAAAGGGTTTCATTTTTTTTTTTTTAAATAAAGTGCAACTTTGTGTTTTGCACTTGTTGTGCCTATGGAAGACGCTTTACTCCACGGATCGGGAAACCGCTCTCCAAGCTATCCAAGCCGCTATCCAAGCTATCCAAGCTATCCAAGCCGCTATCCAAGACGCATTTTAGTTACTACATGACCTAGGATGTGTCTAAAAACTGATAATTTTATACTGGACATGGACCGTATAGTAATTAATAGTTTGTACAAAAAAATTCAACACAAATCGTGCTCTATTTTAAAACATTTCATTAAAATCAGAAAGCAAAGGGTAATTAATTTCGTTCTGTATGATATGAGCATTTTTAATTAATTGCGTGTTCTCCCTAGCATGCATTATTGAGGTAAT
>OX246743.1:28480534-28503034 GCA_945910005.1 Isoperla grammatica
GTGGGTTTAGCTTATTCCTGATTCCAATGCAGAAGCACTTGGGCTAGATTCCCGGTTCGGGGTGGTTTTTTCGTTTTTGGAACTTGACTTTATCTTTGTATGATATTTAGAATTACCATAATCCGCATGAGATACATTTAAGAAAATAAACTTTTAAGTGGACAGTAGGGTCTATAATATAATAAACAAATTTTAATTTAACAAATATAAACCGATCAGCATGAAATTACCTACACGAATACATCGGCACCTTAATACTACCAAATATTTTGATGTTTTTTTTTAGCACATTCTGTTTTTAAGTTCAATTTTACCGGGCTTTGAATGGGTTTTTAAAATTTATGTAGTAAATGATAAATACAATTTTTTACAAACTTGTTAGGTATGGTAATGAATAATGATACACTTAACATAAACACATCGATTTAGTGAAAAAAATTGTTTAGGTGAAAAAGAAAGGAATTTGAGTAAAAAAAAAAAAATATTTACCGAAAATTTTAATTTATAAACCCCGATTTATCAGTTTTGAACGTCAGTAATTATGAACGTATTTTAAAAACAAGTTTCAAAGCTGGGGTATTGGTTTTTATAATTGAAAACGTAAGTGCAATATTAATAACACACAAAATGGATATGCATTCAGTGTAATTAGCTTGTAACTACCATACATTGTTTTTTTTTAACGTTTGGTTTTTAAATTGTTCTTGAGCCCCTTAAGAAGAACGGTAAAATTGAATAAAATGACAGAATGTGATCAAAATGACACAAACTTTAAAAGCAATTAACATCTGCCATTATGTGTTGATGTACGTGTGTCCACAATTTCATGTTGATATATTCACATTTGTTAAATTTTTAAATTTCTATTATATATTATCCCCTTAAAAGATAATTTTAATAAAATTACTCAATGCTGATATAAGCGGATTTTAGATATGTTATGGAGCTCAATTTTCTGATGACTATGATACCATAAAACCTATTATTGCAATTTCTTTTGGGTTTAGTCTAATTTCCCTAGATTAATAATACTAGTCTAGGCGGAACCGGAGTCTTGCAACCGATATAGCAACGATTGACAATAATAACATTATAAATCTGTCCTACGGAAAACCATCTCAACAACGTATGAACTAGTTGCAGAATTCGTCGTTGCCCACAAAGTAAACTTTCTAAAATAATAACATTAAAATTAAAATACCAAAAGTAAAATAAATAAATTAAAAGTCAGCAAGTAATATATTGTAACTGAGTTGGTATAGACTATAACACAAACATCACTAGGGGAGTGTTGTATATCTGCTCCCTGGTTACAGACTATCTCCCCCTCTCTCACACCCTGACACCGAGGGAGGCCGTCGTTCTCCAGGGCGGGGAGGCGAGGTTCACGTTGAAGGCGCAGGGACCGGTGAGCTTGTGCCACTTCTACCCGCCAGGCAAGAGTCTTTACTTCGACCAGGGATCCGAGTCTGCAAACAGCGCCGGCCGGCATCGCTACCTGGGGGCTGGACTGCAGAGCGGCGAGTGCGGTCTGGCTGTGAGCAACGTCAGCGAGGAGGACAACGGGCCGGTCAGGTGTTGGATCCACGTGTCCGGGAGCAAGGCTGAACACAGATACATGACTCTCATTGTAGCAAGTAGGTTTAACAACAAGACTACCACTTTGTCACGGTTCAGTCAATGAATGGTCAAGACTCACGGCAGCTACAACAATCTGTTTTAGGAACTACTATCCCTTATTGTGATGGTTCTATTAATAACACATTAAATTTTAAATATAATAATAAAAACATGAATAGAGTTTTACATTTAATAATAAAACTTGAATACAGTTCAGTGATATTTTGAATATGATTTACCCAAATAATAACTCCAATGACAGAACCTATCTATCTTCAATGCACGTGAGCGTTATGTTATGGGGTCATTTATTGTATTGGGGCGTGACACACATTGTGACTAGTTGTAGCTAGACCCCCACTGTGAGGTGTTTTTAGAACGCTAATTATACGTCTTAATCGATTGAAACCATACCCGACCTCCTATCTGTAAAACGGACTTAGATATGGGCCCTTTTGATATACAAGGGCCTAACACACATTGTGAATAGTTGTAGCTAGACCCCCCCCCCCCCCCCAACTGTAGGTGTTTTTAGAATGGTAATTATACGTCTTAGGCCCGGTCTTATAACGCCCGGCTAAACGTTTGGCCCTGGGCTAAATAATTTAGGCCAGGGCTAACGATATTTAGCCGGGCGTTATAAGACCGGGCCTAAATCGATTGAAACCATACCCGATCTCCTATCTGTAAAAGTTTTAGATATAGGCCCTTTTGTTGTATTAGGGCTTAACACACATTGTGACTAGTTGTAGCTAGACCCCCACTGTGAGGTGTTTTTAAAACAGTAATTATACGTCTGAACCGATTAAAACTATATCCGACCTCGTGTCTGTAAAACTGATTGAGATATGGGCCCTTTTGTTGTATTAGGGCCTAACACATATTGTGACCTGTTGTAGCTAGACCCCAACTGTGAGGTGTTTTTAAAACGGTAATCATATGTCAAAAACGATTTAAACTAATTCCGACCTCCTATATTTCAAACTGGCTGAGATATGGGCCCTTTTGATATTTTAGGGCCTTACACATTGTGACTCGTTGTAGCTAGACCCCCACTGTGAGGTGAGAATGGTAATTATAAGTCTTTTTTCGACTGAAACCATATCTGACCTCCTATCTATAAAATTGACTGAGTTATGGGCCTTTTTGTTGTATTAGGGCCAAAAACACATTGTAACTAATGTTAGCTACACTGCCACTGTGAGGTGTTTTTAAAACGGTAATCATACAACAAAAACGATTTAAACTAATTTCGACCTCCCATCTGTCAAACTGGCTGAGGTATGGGCCCTTTTGATATATAAGGGCCTAACACACATGGTGACTAGTTTAAGCTAGACCCCCACTGTGAGGTGTTTTAAGAACGGTTATCATAAGTCTTAAACGACTGAAACCATATCCGACTTCCTATCTGTAACACTGACAAAGATATGGACCCTTTTGTTGTAGTGGGGCCTTTCACACATTGTGATTAACTTGATAGCAAGACCGCCACTGTGAGGTGTTTTTAAAATCTAAATCATACGTCTTAATCGATTGAAACCCTTTCCGACCTTCATTCTGTATAACTAGCTGAGATTTGGGCCCTTATGTTGCATTGGGGCCTGACATGTGTTGTAAATAGTAGTAGACCAACCCTAAGTGATTTCTACATGGCCACTGTAGTATTGTCGGATGGAAGTTTTAGAGGATCTCAATGGATAAAGACTGTTGAAACGGCAACTCCTTTTATTACCACTCCATATCGTTCCAATCACAAAGTTACACTGCCTGCTCGATTCTTTCCATTCTATATCCGGTGGGTCACCGAGATGTTGTAGACACTACATTCCTCTCCACCTCGGAAAGATTCAGGAACAAGACTTTAAAACTAGATTACAATGTTAGGGTTTCTACGGTTGCAAACAAGGAAATGAATATGTATATTTTTGTAATTAATCTAAATTTCAAACGTTTAAACTAAATTACAATGTTGGAGTTTCTAATGTTGCAAACAAGGAAATTGATATTTTTTTCTTCTTAAATCTACATTTCAAACGGTTGTACTCAAAATTTAGTCGTTGAGCTTGTGTGGTGGCTCGCGAACTAATCGCTGAGGGTATCTTCGAGCTGTGTTGTTTTGCTCTGGAACTGGTCCGGCCCTGGGATGCTGAGCAACGGTTGGCAACTCTTCGTCGTCCGAACTGCTAGCGGTCTTTTCTCTAGTCGAGTTGGTGTGACGTGGCGGTATTACTTTAAAGAAGGATGCATTACGGGTGATGGTGTGTGGTCCATGTTTTGCAGTTATTTTTGTTCCATCGACTATGGTAACGATGAATGGTTGCGGGTTATAAGGGGTTGTCAGCTTGTTAAGTTTTGGTTGAGTGACGAGTACTGTATCACCTGGTCGGATGCCGTGAGGCGTGACATGTCGGGATAGATCGGCGTATATTTTTCCTTTTGCCTTTCTCTCTTCGTCTTTCTCGCGAATTTGAGGATTGTCCGGCACGGCCTGTCCGTCATGAATGTGGGGGATGGATGTTCGCACTTTACGGCCATACAGCGCTTCAAACGGTGGTACACCAGTGGTGGAGTGGGGCGTTGCCCTATAGTTGAGCAGGAACGCGTCTTTTTCTGTAGATACATCGCGCTTCTCCAAATGGGCAGCCAAGATAGTTTTTTTGAGATTTCTTACTCCGCGTTCGGCCAAACCGTTGGCTTCTGGCCATACTGGTGTGACACGGTGGTGTACGAAACTTAACTCCTTAGCAAAGTTTGCGAATTCATAACTATTAAAAGGTGCTCCGTTGTCACTCTTCAACTGCAAAGGCAATCCGAAAGTTGTGAATATCGTACGCAATTCTTTGGTTACGGTGTGACAGTTGAGAGACGGGATGATTTTTACAACGGGGAAACGAGAGTATTCATCGATTAATATAATACATACTTTCCATCTGGGTACGGTCCAGCAAAATCTATTGCTAAATGTTCCCAGGCATTGTTTGGAAGAGGTGTGGGACAAATTGGGTCTCTGGTCGGGGATTTGGTAATAGTCTGGCAAGATAAACACGATTTTATGGTGTTGTCAACCATTGTATCGATGTTTGGGAACCATACCTTTTGTCGTATCAGTTGCTTGGTCTTCACTATCCCCAAGTGTCCACGGTGAGCTAAGTTGATGACCCGTTGGCGTAATGATGTCGGTATTATGAGAAGGCTTCCTCGCAGTAGTGCCCCATCTACTTCAGTAATCTCGTGCAGGATGCTGCGGTAGGGTTGCAAGATTTCAGAGGAACGAACCATCTCTTGTGGATTCTGTGATCGTAGACAAGAAATAAGTTCTTGAAGTTCTTTATCTGTTCGTGTTTCGTTTTGAATTTCCTGGAGTGACATTGCTTTCGGGACTGCATGCTGGGAAAGGAATTGCACGTATTAAAAAAAAAAAAACAAAAATCAAAAATCCATTTTATTCTCATATCTTAAATATGTACATAAGAATGTAAGTTTATACACAACATAAAATGGTAGCATAGATAAAGGTACTAATCGTATACACTTTTAAATAGGAAATGTGTATATACGATTTACATAGTAGTAGTGTATTATTAAGGTACCCTGCATAAAATAGTTAAGTTGAATATATGTACTGATACAATACAAAAATATTAGTATATGATATTTTTTTTTTTTTTTTTTTTTTACTAAAATAGTAGTATATTATTGTAGGGTTCTAGTAACTAGTAGTGTAGTAGCTAACTTGCAAACTAACAATGACTAATTCTAATAATATAAAATAGTAGTGAATGTACTAAATGTATACACTGCAGTCATTTGGTAGGAAGTGTGTAAAACGATTTACAAAGTACTAGTAAATGTTGGAGGTAAGTTAAATGTAATTAAGTTAGATAGAAAGATAATTATAAACATTTAGAGTTGTAAATCACTACGTTTTATGTTGTGTTGTTTGTGTTACTGTTGTTATGTTGTACTATTGTGTTATGAGAAACCCGCCTAAGAATAAATTCTTGTGTGCGGGTTGACATTATTATGGTTTTGCTTTTAAATCCTGGCGAACTGTAGGTACAGCGTGTGTTATTTCCATATATAGAATTGTGATTTGAGTGTGCTTAGGGTGAAATAAATTGAGACGGTGTGTTTATAGGAGAAAGTGTACTAAAAGACAATGTGATGAGTTATTTTATACAATTGTTTGTTGAGTGAAATGGAACTGATTTTTTTTATTTTATTTTATTTATTTTATTATTTTTTAATTATAAATTATATTATTTAATTAATTTAGTCTAGTCTGGAGAAGATATTCCGCATGGTTACTTGGTTTGAACAATATGTTCTTTTCTTTTCTATAATCCAAGCGTGTATTTTTTTCTTGAATTGACACAAGCATTTTAATGTGCTAATAGCGGATGGTATTTGATTGAAAATGCGAGGACCCAGGAAGTCTGCATGTTTTTGGCCGAGTGAAGTGTTTCTTCTAGGCACATTAAGTAATGACTTATTGTTACTGTTTGTACGGGTGTTGTGTGCTCTTCTATAATCTTTTGTTTTGCTTATATGTTTGTTGATATGTTTGTAGGTGAAGGTTAGTATTTTAATTGTGTATATTTGTCTTATATCTAACACCTGCATTGTGTTGTATAGTTGTTCGGTTGAGAATTGTTTGCGTTTTTTGATGATAACTTTTAAAATAGCCTTTTGCTTTGTGTTTAAACATTTTAGGTTAGAGTCATTTACCCCACCCCATCCAATTATTCCGTACTGTATTATCGATTTAGCAAGGGATTTGTATACTGTAATTAAAAGCTTTCTACTTAGGAGGTTCCGGAGTCTATAGAAGATGTACAGTATTTTATGTAACTTTTTTGTAGTATTTGTAGTATGAGTGTTCCATCTTAGGTGTTTGTCTATCATTATACCAAGGTATTTTGCATTGTCTTCTTTTGCTAGTGTATCATTGCATTTGCAGTTATTTCCAAGCGAGCATGTGTTTTTGTGAACTTTTAGGATTAAGTTGTTAGAAGGTTGGCTAGTAGCTGATGGGGATATTGGTAGGTATATAGTTTTTGTGTGGTTAAGTGTCAGGAGGTTAGTGTTTAGCCATTCGAACACTGTTTGCAATGTTTTGTTAGCTTTTTTATATACCTGTTCCCAGGTAAATCCTGTTATCACAATGACTGTGTCATCAGCATAAGTTATTATGTTAGCATTTATTTTTAAGTTACACAGTTCGTTTATGTAAATTAGAAAAAGGATCGGACCCAGGACTGTCCCTTGAGGAACTCCATATGTTTAAAATTTTGCTGTCACTGTTTTATTAATTTTAACAGATTGTTTTCGATTTGACAGGTAGCTTTCAAAGAATTTTAGAGGAATGCCTCTTATCCCAATGTTTCCAAGTTTATTAATGAGGGCTTTGTGGTCAACCGTGTCAAAACCCTTCGCGAGGTCTAGAAATATAGCCAAGGCTTTCTCACCATTGTCCATGGAGCAGTATAAATGACTTGTTAACTTATGAATAGCATCGTCAGTACTTTTTTTTAGGTCTAAAGCCATATTGATTAGGAGAGAGAATGTTGTTCTTGTCAAGGAAGGTCATAAGTCTAGATTTGATGCATTTTTCTAAAAGTTTAGATAAGTGTGTTAGAATAGATATCGGCCTGTAATTTTCAGGTTTAGTGGGGTCTTTAGCTTTGTAGATAGGTATAATTATAGCAGTTTTGAAGTTATTTGGAAAAGTGCCAGTCTCTATTGCTAAATTGAAGATATGTGTAAGAGGATAGGCTATATACGTGCTAATAGCTTTAATCGTTTTTACTTGGAGAATGTCATGGCCACATGTTGCGTCTTTTTTAAGTGTTTGAATAGCAGTCAAAATTTCAGCTGTAGAGACAGGGGTCATAAAGATAGAGTTAATATTACTGTTACTTGTATTACTTCCTCTTGTTGCTGTTTTGGGAGTAAAGTTGTGCTTTATATTGTTTGCTAGCTTAGCTCCTATATTTGAGAAGTAGTTAACAAAAGTTTCAGCAACTTTTGCAGGGTTGTCTTCTGTTTTATAGGTGGTGTTATTTGTAACTATTTCTTTTATTGATGGGGAAGTTTTACTTTTCCTGTCAGTAATTTCATTAATAGTATTCCAAAGTTTTTGAGGGTTATTGTTCGACTCCGTTATTATTCTAGTGTAGTACGTGTTTTTAGCTTTAGTAATTAATGAGCTGACGTAGTTTCGATATATTTTGTATTTTGTCTTTAAATTTTCCAGCTCATTTGCATTATTGATATTGTTTTGGACTTTTGCTTTACTAAGTTTGTTTATTTTCATATGGAGTGCATCTCTTTTTCTGATTGAAGTGATTAGTCCTAGGGATATCCATGGTTTTAGTTTTCTCAGCTTAGAGTTGTTGTGTGTGTGTTTAGTAACCGTTGCTAGGGCTATATGTGTCTGTAATGTGTCCATAAATGTATCTAGAGCTTCATTGGTGTCTTGTTGTTGCATCGTGGCTGACCAGTCTTCATTCATAATACTCTCAGTTAGTAGCTGGTGGTTAATATTAGTTATATCTATTTCTATTGCTTGTTTGTTTCTATCTGTTTGTTGATCTTTGATTCTAATTCCACCTAACATTATTGTGTAATGATCAGTGATGGCTGATTGATAAATGCAGGGGATCATACTTTCATGTTTAAGCGATTTAAGAAATATGTGGTCGATGCATGTCTGGGGGTTACACGAGTGGGAGAATCTATACAAGCTAAAAAGCCATTTGAGCTCATGAGATTAAGGTATTTATTTTTATTTATGTCGTTATAATCACCCATGATATTGAGGTTTATGTCGCCTATTATGATATGATGTGCACAAGGAGATGTTTCCGAGATTGACTCATCTAGTGAGAGTAGGAATTCCTTGATATTAGTAGATGGGGATCTATATATAGCTTTAATTTCATATTTTTCTTTGTGGTGAGTGAAAGTGATTTTTCCCGCCGTGGCGTCTGTTATGTGTTTGTCCTGTATTACTATTGCATCTGTGATATGTTGTGTGTTAATTAGTATGGCAATGCCATCTGAGTTTGTGTGTATTAAGGTAGTGAGTGGTGTAGCCTTGAATTAAGAAAGGTTCTTGTGTTTTGAGGTGTGTTTCTGTTAGTAAAATTACATCGAATGTGAACTTAAAATCATCCAACATGACACAAAACTCATCAAAATGCTTAGAAATGCTCCTTATATTTTGGTGCATAATTTTGAAACTATCATTGTCTGAAAATATTGGTTTTATTTCGTCTACCCTAGAAAATACTTGAGTATTTCTTTTGTCTTTAGGAAGGTCTATAAAATTTTGAATTTGATTATTTAACCATTTGCTCATTGTTGGATAATTTTTTTTTTTGGTTCTTAAGGTTACAAGGTAGGTAGTTGTAGTTCTTAGGCACTTCTTGTTCTTGGGAATATCCCCGGGACAGCTCACTCTGATTATAGGAGAGTTTTCATCCCGTCTGATGAAGACCTTTCCGTTTCTTGTCCAGGCATATTTGAAACCTTGTTGCTTCGAACAGCAAGCCAGCCAGAAAAGATTTTTGTTGATTTTTGTAAGGTGCTCGTTTATATAGATTCTGCTATTGGAATTGTATCCAATGTCATGGGCCGTGAGGGATTTTACATTTTTCTTGTGTTTCAATATCATGTCTTTATCTTGCCTTGAGTAAAGTTTAGCAACTATTGCCGCAGGAATGTTTGCTGACCGCTGTGTGGATGAGTTAGGCCTAGCTTTAGTGCGGTGACAATACTCTATTTGGTCAATGTGAAACTCCGTGAAGCCAGCTGCGTGGATAACATCTTTAACTATCTTGTAAGTGTTTTCATTTTCGTGCATAGGGACCCCTTGCACTTCAATGTTGTAACTCTTCGAGTACTGTTCCATTTCGTTGATTTTATTGTTTAGAGTTATGTTGTCATTTTTTAGTATTTTATTTTCGTTTTTGCAAACACTTATTTCCTTGAGCAGACCTTCGATTTGTTTAGTTTGGTTTTTATTTTCGCTTAACAGCTCATCATGGGTCTGCGCTTGGTAATCGAGCGATTTTGCGATTTCCTGAAGGGATTGAAGAATGCTGTTTATAGCGGATGTTATTGAAATGAGGTTAGGTTCTACTCCCGAGTTTTTAAGTTGTTGGTTAGCACTACAGAGCGCATGAGAGGCTAGAACCACTGCCTCCTGCACGCTTTGTTCAGCGCCTAGGCCTAGGCCAATGTCGCGGTTCGTAGGCTCAGAGCAGTGTTTGCAGTACCACTTTTCTTCCTTTTTTATTGCTTTAATTTGTTTTTTGCTTAGGCCAGAACATACCTGATGATACCAGGCGTCACACTCACCGTCGCAGCGAATGGCCTGGTCCTTTCTTCCTACATCTTTCTCACAAAGCCGCACTTCATGTTTACGCTGCTCCTTTCGTCCGCCATGTTTTTTTCCACTTTTTCCACATGTGGAGTTTTGGACGTGCGGTAGTGTGATTGGTTCAACGCGACAGGATGTCTTGACATATAGTCGGAAGGGTTAGTGGAGCCTTTTGTATGGAATGCTGTGAATGAGTATGGGAATAGGCGTAAACAGAGACGTTCAAGGCGAGCTGACGTGGAGGAACGAGGATTATTCAGAATGTGGACCAAGGGTTTATGGTTAGTGTGGAGCGAGAACATGGAGCCATACAGGTAGAGGTGGAAGTGTTCTATACCCCACACAGCTGCGACTAGTTCTCGTTCTATCTGGCTATATCGTTCTTCTACGGGTGTTAGCGCTCTGCTTGCAAAGGCTACGACTTCGTGTGCTCCCTTGGAAGTTTGTTGTGATAGAATGGCGCCTAGGCCTTTTGGACCTGCATCCACCGTTAGGTGTATTTCTTTGTGTACGTTGAAATAAGCAAGAGCTGAAGCTTTTGTTATGAGTGTTTTCAAATTGTTCACCGCTTCTTGATGTTTGTCCGTCCAAGACCAAGGTACGTCATTTCGAGTGAGGTTCCTGAGATGGGCTGTAATTTCTGCGAGATTTGGCAGGAATTTTGCAAAGAATTGCACCATTCCTAGGAAACTCCTCACTTCAGTGACTGAAACTGGAGGACTAGCATCTAGCACCGCTTTAATTTTTTCAGGATCGATTTCCACTCCTTTTTTTGAGAATTTATACCCAAAGAAAATGAGTTCAGATTGGTTGAACAAGCATTTCTTGGCATTGACCGTAAGGCCCGAGTCTTGGAGTCTGTGGAGAACTGCATGAAGAGCTAAATCATGTGCTTCCTTTGTCTTCCCGTAGATAAGTCACTCACATTTAAGACACCCGGAATTCCGTTTAGGACCTGTCGTATGGTATTTTGAAATGTTTCGGCAGCCGCGTTGATTCCAAAATTCAGTCGTTTGAATCTCATGAGTCCGACATGAGTGGAGAAGGTTGTTATAGCCCGAGAGTCGTTGTCCAGTTCGAGTTGATGATATCCATCGTTAAGATCCACCTTGCTGAATCTGGTTGATATCTGGTTGATATCAGCAGTGATAATGTCGTCAATCGTTGGGGTGACGTGGCGTTCCCGTTTAACAGCGACATTTGCTTGGCGCATGTCAACGCACAATCGAATGACAGACGGATCATGAGGCTTTGGTACTGGTACTATTGGTGACACCCATGGCGTTGCACCTGTGGCAGGTTCAATTATGTCTAGTTGTTGTAACCGATTGACTTCGTTTTCCACCGCTTTTTGAATGTGGAATGGTATTCGTCTATGTCGCTGAGCTACTGGCGGTATCGACGGGTCGATGTGTAGGTGGACTTGATGATTCTTAAGTTTTCCGACTCCAGTGAATAAAGCCGGATATTGCGATTGGTAGGCTTTCAAAGGATTGTCTGGATCAGGAATTGTAGAAATGTTGGCAGTCACTTGGACGAGACCTAGCTGCGACGCGGAGTAACAGCACAAGAGTGAGTCTGCTTCTCCTTCGAGTACGTATACCGTGGCTTGTGTTGAGAATGCACCTTTTGAAAGACATGCTAGGAAGCAACCTAATACTGGTAGTGGTTTCTTTGCCCCGTATGCATATATGTTTGTATACGTTGGAATGAGTTTATGGTCAACGACTGAATGTTTTAGTGTTGCTGAGCTGATAATGTTTACTGAGGCACCAGTATCAAGGGTAAATGGCAGGTCTGTCCCGTTAACGGTAACGAGTACTTTTGGAGTATTTTGTCGTGACAAAGAATTGACCGTGACCGTAAATATCTCCTCATCGGAAATACTGTTGTCAGAAAGCAGAGATTCATTTGCGACTATCTGATTCGTTTGGGCAGTATTATGATTTTGTCGAGTGTTCGTGGCCGTTGACGAATGGCACACGTTCGCAAAGTGACCCGTTATGCCACAAGACTTGCAGACCTGGCCATGTGCCGGGCACTTTGAACGACCACCGGGATGGGGCCAAGAGCGGCCACAAAAATAGCACTGAGCCGACTGCGATTCTTGGCCATCCTGTGAGTTGTGCTGGTTGGTACGACTAGGCCTGGGCTGTGCCGAGCCTGAAAGGCAAAGCTGACACTGGTTGAGGAGGGCCTGAGCCTGTCGGTCGTTTAGGCCTAGTCGAACTATTTTTGGAATTAAATGATATAGGCTTACCAGAGTTGTGGGATGCATGATTGATTGTTTCTCTAGTAGAAGCTGAGTTACTCCCTTCCATCTGCTAAGTTTGCAAGTCTGTTGCCTGATAGGCTTTTGCCTGCTTCAGTAACGTGTCCAAAGTCGGCGATTCCCGCAATGCAAATTTTCGGAGACGTTTGTCGGAGGTGTGGCATATGATTTGTGATTTTATTTCTTTGTTGAGATCCGAGAATTCACAGTTTTTTGATAACTTTAGAAGGCGTTCGTAGTAGGCTTCTATTGTTTCTGACGGTCGCTGGACACATTGCCTGAATGTGAAGACTTCAAAGTCTGTGTTGATATTCCCTTTGAAATGGTTCGTAAGTGCTGCACTGATTGAGTTGAATGATTCTTCTGCTGGTTTGTCTGGAAGCGAATCATAGATGTCAAAGGCATCTTCGCCCATGTAATGAAGCAGCATGTATTTTTTTTGTTCTTCGTTGGAAGTCTTTGACGCTTTGAGAAAAATGTCAAATCTCTTCAACCATCGATCCCACCGAGGACCAACGTTGGCGATGTCCTCCTTGGCCGCGAACGATGGGAATTGACGATCCATTGAATGTTCACACACGTGTTGATGCGAAAAGTAGGGTTATGGATGCCATGTATTGGCGTGTGTTGATTAAAACGAGACAAAATCACGGACTGACTTGATTCACTGAATATTACCGTGATCTCGCCATCCTCGTCGCCATTGTAGTATTGTCGGATGGAAGTTTTAGAGGATCTCAATGGATAAAGACTGTTGAAACGGCAACTCCTTTTATTACCACTCCATATCGTTCCAATCACAAAGTTACACTGCCTGCTCGATTCTTTCCATTCTATATCCGGTGGGTCACCGAGATGTTGTAGACACTACAGCCACCTGTGAGCTGCACGAGGCTAGATGATTGTATGTCTCAGTGTTGCTATGTCATGCTGTAGGTCCCCCCAGGGCACCAACCCTGAGTGTTGTCTACACGGCCACCTGTCAGCTGCACGAGGCTAGATGATTGTAGGTCTCAGTGTTGCTATGTCATGCTTCAGGGCCCCCAACGCACCAACCCTGAGTGTTGTCTACACGGGCACCTGTCAGCTGCACGAGGCTAGATGATTGTAGGTCTCAGTGTTGCTATGTCATGCTTCAGGGCCCCCAACGCACCAACCCTGAGTGTTGTCTACACGGGCACCTGTGAGCTGCACGAGGCTAGATGAATGTATGTCTCAGTGTTGCTATGTCATGCTTCAAGTCCCCCTAGTGCACCAACCCTGAGTGTTGTCTACACGGGCACCTGTGAGCTGCACGAGGCTAGATGATTGTATGTCTCAGTGTTGCTATGTCATGCTTCAGGTCCCCCCAGCGCACTATCCCTGAGTGTTGTCTACACGGCCACCTGTGAGCTACACGAGGCTGGATGATTGTATGTCTCAGTGTTGCTATGTCATGCTGTAGGTCCCCCCAGTGCACCAACCCTGAGTGTTGTCTACACGGCCACCTGTGAGCTTCACGAGGCTAGATGAGTGTATGTCTCAGTGTTGCTATGTCATGCTTCAGGTACCCCCAGCGCACCAACCCTGAGTGTTGTCTACACGGCCACCTGTGAGCTGCACGAGGCTAGATGATTGTATGTCTCAGTGTTGCTATGTCATGCTTCATGTCCCCCCAGTGCACCAACCCTGAGTGTTGTCTACACGGCCACCTGTGAGCTGCACGAGGCTAGATGATTGTATGTCTCAGTGTTGCTATGTCATGCTTCAGGTCCCCCCAGCGCACTATCCCTGAGTGTTGTCTACACGGCCACCTGTGAGCTGCACGAGGCTAGATGATTGTATGTCTCAGTGTTGCTATGTCATGCTTCAGGTCCCCCCAGCGCACTATCCCTGAGTGTTGTCTACACGGCCACCTGTAAGCTGCACGAGGCTGGATGATTGTATGTCTCAGTGTTGCTATGTCATGCTGTAGGTCCCCCCAGAGCACCAACCCTGAGTGTTGTCTACACGGCCACCTGTGAGCTTCACGAGGCTAGATGAGTGTATGTCTCAGTGTTGCTATGTCATGCTTCAGGTACCCCCAGTGCACCAACCCTGAGTGTTGTCTACACGGCCACCTGTGAGCTGCACGAGGCTAGATGATTGTATGTCTCAGTGTTGCTATGTCATGCTTCAGGTCCCCCCAGCGCACTATCCCTGAGTGTTGTCTACACGGCCACCTGTGAGCTGCACGTGGCTAGATGATTGTATGTCTCAGTGTTGCTATGTCATGCTTCAGGTCCCCCCAGCGCACCAACCCTGAGTGTTGTCTACACGGCCACCTGTGAGCTGCACGAGGCTAGATGATTGTATGTCTCAGTGTTGCTATGTCATGCTGTAGGTCCCCCCAGTGCACCAACCCTGAGTGTTGTCTACACGGCCACCTGTGAGCTGCACGAGGCTAGATGATTGTATGTCTCAGTGTTGCTATGTCATGCTGTAGGTCCCCCCAGCGCACCAACCCTGAGTGTTGTCTACACGGCCACCTGTAAGCTGCACGAGGCTAGATTATTGTATGTCTCAGTGTTGCTATGTCATGCTTCAGGTCCCCCCAGCGCACAAACCCTGAGTGTTGTCCACACGGCCACCTGTGAGCTGCACGAGGCTAGATGATTGTATGTCTCGGTGTTGCTATGTCATGCTTCAGGTCCCCCCAGCGCCCCAACCCTGCGTGTTGTCTACACGGCCTCCTTTAAGCTGCATTAGGCTAGATGATTGTATGTCTCGGTGTTGCTATATCATGCTTCAGGTCCCCCTAGCGCCCCAACCCTGCGTGTTGTCTACACGGCCTCCTTTAAGCTGCATTAGGCTAGATTATTCTATGTATCAGTGTTGCTATGTCATGCTACAGGTCCCCCTAGCGCACCAACCCTGAGTGTTGTCTACACGGACACCTGTGAGCTGCACGAGGCTAGATGATTGTATGACTCAGTGTGGCTATGTCATGCTTCAGATCCCCCCAGCGCACCAACCCTGAGTGTTGTCTACACGGCCACCTGTGAGCTGCACGGGGCTAGATGATTGTATGTCTCAGTGTTGCTATGTCATGCTTCAGGTCCCTCTAGCGCACCAACCCTGAGTGTTGTCTACACGGCCACCTGTGTGCTGCACGAGGCTAGATGATTGTATGTCTCAGTGTTGCTATGTCATGCTTCAGGTCCCCCTAGCGCACCAACCCTGAGTGTTGTCTACACGGCCACCTGTGAGCTGCACGAGGCTAGATGATTGTATGTCTCAGTGTTGCTATGTCATGCTTCAGGTCCCCCTAGCGCACCAACCCTGAGTGTTGTCCACACGGCCACCTGTGAGCTGCACGAGGCTAGATGATTGTATGTCTCAGTGTTGCTATGTCATGCTTCAGGTCTCCCCAGCGCACCAACCCTGAGTGTTGTCTACACGGCCACCTGTGAGCTGCACGAGGCTAGATTATTGTATGTCTCAGTGTTGCTATGTCATGCTTCAGGTCCCCCCAGCGCACAAACCCTGAGTGTTGTCCACACGGCCACCTGTGAGCTGCACGAGGCTAGATGATTGTATGTCTCGGTGTTGCTATGTCATGCTTCAGGTCCCCCCAGCGCACAAACCCTGAGTGTTGTCTACACGGCCACCTGTGAGCTGCACGAGGCTAGATGATTGTATGTCTCAGTGTTGCTATGTCATGCTTCAGGTACCCCCAGCGCACCAACCCTGAGTGTTGTCTACACAACCACCTGTGAGCTGCACGAGGCTAGATGATTGTATGTCTCAGTGTTGCTATGTCATGCTTCAGGTCCCCCCAGCGCACCAACCCTAAGTGTTGTCTACACGGCCATCTGTGAGCTGCACGAAGCTAGATGAGTGTATGTCTCAGTGTTGCTATATCATGCTTCAGGTCCCCCAGTGCACCAACCCTGAGTGTTGTCTACACGGCCACCTGTGAGCTGCACGGGGCTAGATGATTGTATGTCTCAGTGTTGCTATGTCATGCTTCAGGTACCCCCAGCGCACCAACCCTGAGTGTTGTCTACACAACCACCTGTGAGCTGCACGAGGCTAGATGATTGTATGTCTCAGTGTTGCTATGTCATGCTTCAGGTACCCCCAGCGCACCAACCCTGAGTGTTGTCTACACAACCACCTGTGAGCTGCACGAGGCTAGATGATTGTATGTCTCAGTGTTGCTATGTCATGCTTCAGGTACCCCCAGCGCACCAACCCTGAGTGTTGTCTACACAACCACCTGTGAGCTGCACGAGGCTAGATGATTGTATGTCTCAGTGTTGCTATGTCATGCTTCAGGTACCCCCAGCGCACCAACCCTGAGTGTTGTCTACACAACCACCTGTGAGATGCACGAGGCTAGATGATTGTATGTCTCAGTGTTGCTATGTCATGCTTCAGGTCCCCCAGTGCACCAACCCTGAGTGTTGTCTACACGGCCACCTGTGAGCTGCACATGGCTAGATGATTGTATGTCTCAGTGTTGCTATGTCATGCTTCAGGTCCCCCCAGCGCACCAACCCTGAGTGTTGTCTACACGGCCACCTGTGAGCTGCACGGGGCTAGATGATTGTATGTCTCAGTGTTGCTATGTCATGCTTCAGGTACCCCCAGCGCACCAACCCTGAGTGTTGTCTACACGGCCACCTGTGAGCTGCACGGGGCTAGATGATTGTATGTCTCAGTGTTGCTATGTCATGCTTCAGGTACCCCCAGCGCACCAACCCTGAGTGTTGTCTACACAACCACCTGTGAGCTGCACGAGGCTAGATGATTGTATGTCTCAGTGTTGCTATGTCATGCTTCAGGTACCCCCAGCGCACCAACCCTGAGTGTTGTCTACACAACCACCTGTGAGCTGCACGAGGCTAGATGAGTGTATGTCTCAGTGTTGCTATATCATGCTTCAGGTCCCCCAGTGCACCAACCCTGAGTGTTGTCTACACGGCCACCTGTGAGCTGCACATGGCTAGATGATTGTATGTCTCAGTGTTGCTATGTCATGCTTCAGGTCCCCCCAGCGCACCAACCCTGAGTGTTGTCTACACGGCCACCTGTGAGCTGCACGGGGCTAGATGATTGTATGTCTCAGTGTTGCTATGTCATGCTTCAGGTACCCCCAGCGCACCAACCCTGAGTGTTGTCTACACGGCCACCTGTGAGCTGCACGGGGCTAGATGATTGTATGTCTCAGTGTTGCTATGTCATGCTTCAGGTACCCCCAGCGCACCAACCCTGAGTGTTGTCTACACGGCCACCTGTGAGCTGCACGGGGCTAGATGATTGTATGTCTCAGTGTTGCTATGTCATGCTTCAGGTACCCCCAGCGCACCAACCCTGAGTGTTGTCTACACGGCCACCTGTGAGCTGCACGGGGCTAGATGATTGTATGTCTCAGTGTTGCTATGTCATGCTTCAGGTACCCCCAGCGCACCAACCCTGAGTGTTGTCTACACGGCCACCTGTGAGCTGCACGGGGCTAGATGATTGTATGTCTCAGTGTTGCTATGTCATGCTTCAGGTACCCCCAGCGCACCAACCCTGAGTGTTGTCTACACGGCCACCTGTGAGCTGCACGAGGCTAGATGATTGTATGTCTCAGTGTTGCTATGTCATGCTTCAGGTACCCCCAGCGCACCAACCCTGAGTGTTGTCTACACGGCCACCTGTGAGCTGCACGGGGCTAGATGATTGTATGTCTCAGTGTTGCTATGTCATGCTTCAGGTCCCCCCAGCGCACCAACCCTGAGTTTTGTCTACACGGCCACCTGTGAGCTGCACGGGGCTAGATGATTGTATGTCTCAGTGTTGCTATGTCATGCTTCAGGTCCCCCCAGCGCACCAACCCTGAGTGTTGTCTACACGGCCACCTGTGAGCTGCACGAGGCTAGATGATTCTATGTCTCAGTGTTGCTATGTCATGCTTCAGGTCCCCCCAGCGCACCAACCCTGAGTGTTGTCTACACGGCCACCTGTGAGCTGCACGAGGCTAGATGATTGTAGGTCTCAGTGTTGCTATGTCATGCTTCAGGTCCCCCCAACGCACCAACCCTGAGTGTTGTCTACACGGCCACCTGTGAGCTGCACGAGGCTAGATTATTGTATGTCTCAGTGTTGCTATGTCATGCTTCAGGTCCCCCCAGCGCACCAACCCTAAGTGTTGTCTACACGGCCACCTGTGAGCTGCACGAGGCTAGATGATTGTAGGTCTCAGTGTTGCTATGTCATGCTTCAGGTCCCCCCAACGCACCAACCCTGAGTGTTGTCTACACGGCCACCTGTGAGCTGCACGAGGCTAGATGATTGTATGTCTCAGTGTTGCTATGTCATGCTTCAGGTCCCCCCAACGCACCAACCCTGAGTGTTGTCTACACGGCCACCTGTGAGCTGCACGAAGCTAGATGATTGTAGGTCTCAGTGTTGCTATGTCATGCTTCAGGTCCCCCCAACGCACCAACCCTGAGTGTTGTCTACACGGCCACCTGTCAGCTGCACGAGGCTAGATGATTGTAGGTCTCAGTGTTGCTATGTCATGCTTCAGGGCCCCCAACGCACCAACCCTGAGTGTTGTCTACACGGGCACCTGTGAGCTGCACGAGGCTAGATGAATGTATGTCTCAGTGTTGCTATGTCATGCTTCAAGTCCCCCTAGTGCACCAACCCTGAGTGTTGTCTACATGGCCACCTGTGAGCTGCACGAGGCTAGATTATTGTATGTCTCAGTGGTGCTATGTCATGCTTCAGGTCCCCTAGCGCACAAACCCTGAGTGTTGTCTACACGGCCACCTGTTAGCTGCACAAGGCTAGATTATTGTATGTCTCAGTGTTGCTATGTCATGCTTCAGGTCCCCCCAGCGCACCAACCCTGAGTGTTGTCTACACGGCCACCTGTGAGCTGCACGAGGCTAGATGAATGTATGTCTCAGTGGTGCTATGTCATGCTTCAGGTCCCCTAGCGCACAAACCCTGAGTGTTGTCTACACGGCCACCTGTGAGCTGCACGAGGCTAGATGATTGTATGTCTCGGTGTTGCTATGTCATGCTTCAGGTCCCCCCAGCGCCCCAACCCTGCGTGTTGTCTACACGGCCACCTGTGAGCTGCACGAGGCTAGATGATTGTATGTCTCAGTGTTGCTATGTCATGCTTCAGGTCCCCCCAGCGCACAAACCCTGAGTGTTGTCTACACGGCCACCTGTGAGCTGCACGAGGCTAGATGATTGTATGTCTCGGTGTTGCTATGTCATGCTTCAGGTCCCCCCAGCGCCCCAACCCTGCGTGTTGTCTACACGGCCACCTTTAAGCTGCACGAGGCTAGATGATTGTATGTCTCGGTGTTGCTATGTCATGCTTCAGGTCCCCCCAGCGCCCCAACCCTGCGTGTTGTCTACACGGCCACCTGTGAGCTGCACGAGGCTAGATTATTGTATGTCTCAGTGTTGCTATGTCATGCTTCATGTCCCCCCAGCGCACCAACCCTGCGTGTTGTCTACACGGCCACCTGTGAGCTGCACGAGGCTAGATTATTGTATGTCTCAGTGTTGCTATGTCATGCTTCATGTCCCCCCAGCGCCCCAACCCTGCGTGTTGTCTACACGGCCACCTGTGAGCTGCACGAGGCTAGATTATTGTATGTCTCAGTGTTGCTATGTCATGCTTCAGGTCCCCCCAGCGCCCCAACCCTGCGTGTTGTCTACACGGCCACCTGTGAGCTGCACGAGGCTAGATGATTGTATGTCTCGGTGTTGCTATGTCATGCTTCAGGTCCCCCCAGCGCCCCAACCCTGCGTGTTGTCTACACGGCCACCTTTAAGCTGCACGAGGCTAGATGATTGTATGTCTCAGTGTTGCTATGTCATGCTTCAGGTCCCCCCAGCGCACCAACCCTGAGTGTTGTCTACACGGCCACCTTTGAGCTGCACTAGGCTAGTTGAGTGTATGTCTCAGTGTTGCTATGTCATGCTTCAGGTCTCCCCAGCGCACCAACCCTGAGTGTTGTCTACACGGCCACCTGCGAGCTTCACGAGGCTAGATGAGTGTATGTCTCAGTGTTGCTATGTCATGCTTCAGGTCCCCCCAGCGCACCAACCCTGAGTGTTGTCTACAGTGCTACACGGCCACCTGTGAGCTGCACGAGGCTAGATGATTGTATGTCTCAGTGTTGCTATGTAATGCTTCAGGTCCCCCCAGAGCACCAACCTTGAGTATTGTGTACACGGAGGCTAGCGTCACGGCTACCTGTGAGGTGAAGGGGGCTCGTCCTGTTGCCAACATATCCTGGATCCTGGGAGATGACGTCATCCGCCAGGATACAGTGGTGGACTTTCTAGGCAAACTTCAGGACGCATGGAGGTGGCCTTGGATGAAGGGATCTGTCATGCAGAGCCTCACACTCACCCGCCAGACTAAGGACAACGGCAAGGTCCTGAAGTGTGTTGTATCTCATGTGACCTTGGTCCGGCCGTTGGAGGCGACGGAGACGATCTCATTCACTGGTAAGTTATGCTTGTATACATGTTGTGTAGAACTGATATTTTCTCAGTTTTATGCTGCTTCCCTCCATCGCTATGTGACCACTGCTTACCCCTGTTGCAACCTGGCAATCACATCATATTTACACACATTTCTTATTATATTATTTATAATCAGTGATGTTTGCTATGCTTAGGTCTTGGGTACGTAACAATGTGGGTAAACTTCAAACTATGTCGAACTAAAGATATCTGCTCACTTCACACCTGCCTCCCAATGAGCGTCGTCGAAGATTTATAATTCGTACCTTATGAAGTCGATTATGACATTAAAGTAGTAATTTTGTTATTTCTGTTGGTTGATGAATGCTAAGTCGAGTTCGTCGCACAGATAATTTTCTGTAAGGGGTTTCCAGGTTCCCTGGCTACTCTAAGCTCGTTGCCAACATTTCGAGTCTATCGATCGATCTTGATGTCCGATCAACCAATACTGTAGAGTGTAGAGGGTATGAATAAACGATAAAAGCATTGATTAAATTTAATCAATGATAACAGTGCAGTCATTTTCGTTATCAATGTGATTGCTTTACATTGTGTAGAAAAGAGGTGTATACCTTCTGAACTTTGTCTAAAATTGCCACGTCCAATGATGATGATGATGATGACAATCTAGACTAAATTGCACTGAAATATCTGGTCAAATACACATCAGACTTCTACAGACTCAACTGTTAAGTGTTAAAAGAATTGTGTGATTTCTCTCTTTCAACATCAGAAGCAGTAGTAGTTTGAAGTTGTAGCATGATTTGTCCACGATAGGCTATACGTTTCCTCCAAAATATCATACATAACACATTTGCTTTGGTTTCAGAAGCAGTAAGTGCGACTACGCCGCTTGCAGTCAGCAGCACTACACCTGGAGCGGCCCTCACTACAACACGTGACCCTAGCACCTGCCTAGACCCCTCCTGCACGGCTGCAAGCATGCTGGGTCGTGTCTGCCAGGAGTACAAGGGGCTTCACAACGCCTCTTGTCCCCGGGACGAGGTGTACGAGCTCCGTGTTCGAGAGGCCAGGGCTGCGGCTAGGACTGCGGAGCTGGCAGAGGAACACGCGAACGTCACCCTCGAGGCGGCCAAGGTCAATCTAGAGGCGGCCAATGCTGAGGCGGCGTCAAATGCTTCCTTAGCCAAGGTCACCCTCGAGGCAGCCAAGGTCACCCTGGACGCGGCCCTGTCAAGTGCAAGATATGAGGCGTCTCGAGCCCAGAAAGAGGCGTCTGATGCAACTGCGGCCCAATTAGGGGTCGAGGGGGCTCGAGACCGGGCTAAGGCCGATGAGGCCTGGCGCATCAACGCCGAAGAGGAACTAGCATTCGAGCGAGCTAGACGTAGTGAAAGTCTGCTGCAGCTGCAGAGAGCGCAAGGCTAAGTGTGCGAGCTGCAGGGTAGGAGTCTTATTCAGTGAAAGTGTTTATACTTTATTTGGCAAACCAATTCTTTGACTTCAAACATTTAAATAATAATTTTAATATTTAAGAAAGTTGAAATAATTTGATATTTATAGTTTATGCGTGTTTGTTTTGAGCAGAAATGCTTCAGATCCAAGATCTGCTAGTATCATTTATATATAATGATAGGCAAACATATGTTTACCATTGAAATAAAGAAAAAATAAAATAAACTGCTATTGTAATAATTGATAAATCTTCTCCAGCTCCCATTTATGTTTGTCCTCTAACAGGTGCATA